>JAQIUQ010000899.1:157500-377500 GCA_030378365.1 Hybognathus amarus | reverse complement strand
GTTAGACTTAGATCCTTGGGTTCTCTTAGGATTGAGTCCTGTAGATGTCTGTCACATAGATTGACTCTGTGATGTGTTCAGCACACAGTCCTAGAATGTGTTCAGCAGAGTCCTAGTCCCACATCTGGCTTATGAAACGCCACCACTATAACTCATCGTTTGACATATTTACTGGCATATCGTGTGATATAAATAGGAAAGCACTTGCAACTTCGGTGGTTCACTAGTTCGCCTGCCCGTTCAGCATTTAAGGGTAATAGTAAACTAACTTGTCTTGCTGTCCTTGGAGGAGAGGAGAAGGGGAGGAGGAAGAGTTTGTCAATGAGATGACGTGGTGTCTGCAGCTTATATAGTATGCTCGTAATGATGCTTGACAGGACTGAATGTTTAGGCTCCTCCTGAACCTACATTTTGAACTTCATTTAAAGAAAAGTGCATTAAGAGTGGTTTTGTCTGGTGCATGATAAATATAACAATATTTGAATTATTAACTGATTAGCTTTTAGCTGGATATATCGGCCACCATATCGGTGTTAGCCGATATATGCAATTTTGTTCTACGTTATCCTTATCGGCCCAATAAGAAAAATGTGGCTGATATATTAAAGCCGTTTAATAATATATTATTTCCTTCAACTGAGACACCTCAGATGCACACTGTTCAACACAATGGTTTTGAATTGCTTGAAATAAATCACTTAAAAAAAAAGTGAAAATACAGTTGAGTGCACAAATGTGCAGCGTCAGTTTGGATATCGGCTACATAAAATCATAATAAAAGCATTTTAATTGTGTGCTTGGGACATGGCTTTTAATGGTGAGACTTTCAGGCTCTCAAAAATGTGAATTTAGATTTATCGGCCAATATATCGGCTTCCCAATGTAAAGAATTATCGGTTATCGATATTTGCCAAATTTTTCATATCAGTTCATTTTAGTTAAGCACTCACACACTTTTCCTGACGTTTAACAGGCACGAGTTTGATCGGCTTTGCCCTCTCTGTTACCGCGATGCCGACGTGTTCCTGCTCTGCTACAGCGTGGTTCTCCCGTCCTCCTTCAGGAGCGTGACGGACCGCTGGGCCCCCGAGGTCCATCGCCTCTGTCCCGGCGTTCCCATCATCCTCGTGGGCACTCAGTGCGACCTGCAGGAGGACGTCCAGGTGCTGATCCGACTGCGCGGGCGTCCAGGAGAAACCGGTGAGCAGAGACGAGGCCGCGCCTGCGACGCGGAGCATCGGTGCCGAGACGTTCGCCGTGTGCTCCGCGCTGACGCAGAAGAACCTCAAGGAAGTGTTCGACGGCGCCATCTTGGCCAGCATGCGGCGCGCGGACGAGCCGAGGATGCTCACGCTGAGGGAAAAAACTCCAGATAAAATCAAACAGCTCTCGCACACATGGTGGAGGAAGCTGAGTGCGTGCCAGGGCTTTGAGCTTCAGTGACGGCGGTTTGAGTTGCCGTCACAAGTCAAGATGAAATGCGACTCATTTAACATTTAACTGTGATGCATTTCTGAATCAAACAGGATATTCGACGAGAAACATTGTCAGGGTCTGAAATGGAACGGAACATCTTTTTGGAGGCGAAACAAATATATATTTTCATATACATTACAGTGACAAGCATTTTTATTTGTCAGAACGTGGAGTGAATCATGCACAAACTACCCAAAAATGTGCATTAAGAAAGTAAATAGTCAGTTTTGATTTTATGTTGACTCGAGGACATTTATTTTATACATCAACAAAATGATTATTTCCTAAGGTATTGTTTTAAGCAATGATGCAGATGCATATCAGATATATGAATACATTAATATATAGTATTTATTTACAGAAAATGAATAATTTTATTGTAGGCTTTTTGTAAAAGCCCTTGTGGTTGGACTAAGAGAAGAGAAAAGGACTGGAAACCATGTGTAGACATATGCTGAAATTATATATAATTATTAGAGAAAACTATTAATTGTGATTAATCGCATCCAAAATAAAAGTTTATGTGTGTGCTGTGTATAATTATTTTGTATATATATAAATATACACAAATGCATGTATATTTAAGAAAATATAATATTATATACTGTATATACATGAAAATATTTAATGTATATACAAGCATGTGTGTGTATTTATATATATAATAATTATACACAGTGCACCCACATATATTATGTAAACACAAACGTTTATTTTAGATGTGATTAATCGTGATTAATCGTTTGACAGCCCTAATATATATATAGCAACACTTTACAATAATGTATAAATAATGCATTAACTAACATGAACTAACAATAAGCAATATATTTTTACAGCATTTACAAAGTTGTGTTCATGTAAGTTCATAAAAATGTTAACAAACAAACCCTTATTGTAAAGTGTTACCATATATATATATATAGCGTAACTTGTAATATGTATATGTGTGCGTGAGCTGGTAGTGTGTGTTTGTTTTGGCCCAGTACCCTTGATTTGTAGCAGTGGATAATCTGATGAACAGACTGAAGGAGAGGGATTTGATGTCTAAGTTACACCTGCTGTACTCCTGTACAGTCTGATGTTTTGTTTACAACTTCATGTCTACTGTTTACTTCATTTTGTACGCAAGACGAGTGTAATATTAAAGGTGTTTTGAAAGATTTAGAAATGCATGTGTGTTAACATGTTTTTAAATTAAACTAGAGGTAGATTTGGCCCGTTCAGACGGCCCTGTCAAAGGTCTGTATGGCACTAAAGCTTTTAATCAGATCTGATTCTTTTACATCATTGTGCTACGCTTTTCCCTCGGCAATCTGGGACTCTCGTGAGGGACGTAATTGCCATCGTCACAGAATAACAATTACCCGCACAATGACACTCACCGCAGGCTTCAGGCTCTGAGTGGATCTGACCACTGAAATCACACAAAACCCTCTGAACAGCAGCGTTTAGCCTCTAATGTCCCACTCACAGGTGTCGCCTGGTGCTCGTGCTGGAAAATGTGGAAATATATTGCATTGTATTTAGTGATGCATAAACTCTTCTTGATTTTGAGTGGTGGGACCTAAAGCTGTCTTCTCATGCTATCGGAAATGTACATACATCTAATATGTATATAGACACTTACCTATTAGGAACACCATCCTAAAACTGTGTTTGACCCCCTTTCACCTTCAGAACTGCCTTAATTCTACGTGGCATTGATTCAACAAGGTGCTGAAAGCATTCTTTAGAAATGCTGGCCCATATTGATAGGATAGCATCTTGCAGTTGATGGAGATTTGTGGGATGCACATCCAGGGCACGAAGCTCCCGTTCCACCACATCCCAAAGATGCTCTATTAGGTTGAGATCTGGTGACTGTGGGGCCATTTTAGTACAGTGAACTCATTGTCATGTTCAAGAAACGATACCACCAGATTAGTGACATGGTGGCCATAAAGGGATGGACATGGTCCGAAACAATGCTCAGGCTAGCCGTGGCATTTTAAACGATGCCCAATTGGCACTAAGGGGCCTAAAGTGTGCCAAGAAACATCCCCCACACCATTACACCACCACCACCAGCCTGCACAGTGGTAACAAGGCATGATGGATCCATGTTCTCATTCTGTTTATGCCAAATTCTGACTCTACCATCTGAATATCTGAACAGAAATCGAGACTCATCAGACCAGGCAACATTTTTCCAGTCTTCAACTGTCCAATTTTGATGAGCTCTTGCAAATTGTAGCCTTTATTTCCTATTTGTAGTGGAGATGAGTGGTACCCGGTGGGGTCTTCTGCTGTTGTAGCCCATCCGCAAATACTTTGCCGCACATATATATATATATATATATATATATATATATATATATATATATATATATATATATATGTGAGTGTGTGTATATATATATATATGTGTATACTGTATATATACACACACACAAACATATATAGGCCTATACAAACTTTTATGTTAGATGCGGTTATTCGCAACCAATCGATTTGACAGCACTAATAAAAATTCACTCAAAGTTACTTTGCTGTGGCAGGCGGTCAGATCGGCTCCTGTGTCTCAGTTGATCCTGTAATGGGTCGAGACAGAAGCCACCTGTGGGAATTAGGCGGGCAGATGGCGACTGCTTTCCCCTTCACAGGATCTCTTGACCTCAACCTCCACCTGCTGCAGAAATCATGCAGGAATAACATCAGTACAACAGGCCTTGAGAGCTGCTGAAAATCAAGGTTATCAATATGACACACACGTGTGAAAAGGAGTCGATTATTCATTTAATAGCTCGATGGTGGTGATGTTGCATATTTTTCTGTCTCCAAAAGCCATAATTGGGAACAATATTATTTTCTTAACGCATTTAATAGACTGTTATTGTCAGTATGTGTTGAATCCAAGGCTTTAATTGTCTCTTTAAATGTGCTGGTATCATGTGCTCCTAAAGCAGAACCAGAGTATTAATGGAGGTCCACCTGTAGAGGACGCTGTTGAGTTACATCCTGAACATCAGGTAAAATCAAGAGGTTGAAGTCATGCAACCAAAAGCATCCTCTGTGTGTGACTATCCACTATCCCGTCTGAATGGAGCCGTGTGTAAGCATTAGTGCCTCTGCACCTGTCGAGCATCTGATATCAGGAATTCGCAATTTTACTAGTAACACTGTAATTATTGATATCAAAAATTATATTTTTACTAGTAAAAAAATCTATGCTTGATATCAACAATTGATTTTGAATGGTGACATTTCGCTAGTGAAAATACAATTACAGATATCAGCAATTAAATTGTTGATATCAAGAATTCAATTGTTGATATCAACAATTAAATTGATGATATCAAAAATGTAATTGGACATACTGACTGACACAATTCAACACACTATCTTTGGCATTGGCATTACAATTACATTGGAAAAATTGAATGGATTAAAAAAAAATGATTTATATCACTTTTCACAATAAAAAGTCAATCTAAAACAGCTTTAGAGTGACAGATAGTGTCCAAAACAATTCGTTCAGTTCATCCTAAAACCCAGTGAGAATTTAACGGCCCATTCGCATAAGGAGTCAGATCACTATGACAATAGGTATATTTCTAAAATTGTTTTAAATAAAATAATAGTAGTTATTATTAACGATAACGACCACAGAGAAATGACAGCCAATCAGAATCCTTCTCTCTTTTAAAGAGCGCGAGACTTAAGCTGCGCTTTGAATTAACAGAACTTTATCGTTGTGTGGACGCTAATTTAGTAAATATGGTTATCTTTAGCTATCGTTATTGGTATGAACTGGCCTTAAAATAGATGTGTGGTGTGTGTATTAATATTACTAGAGACATTAAAGTTTGTGTTTTCAACATAAATGATACGTGAATTTTGAAGTTGCTGCTTTCTAACGGTTGTCTGATACGTCAAACAGGTAAACAAAAGATCATTAGCTGCTAGCATTTCGTTGTAGGAAAGCCTAACTAATTTTATTATCTAGGCTATTAATAATCTATTAATTATCAATTTGGGTTTACAGGTGTGGTGTATGTATCACTATACTTTCAAAGAGTTATATAAAACGTCATTATTGTTATTTAGTTAGGTTAAATGTGCTGACTACAGATAGCTAGGGCCCTATAAAATCCGTTTTATTTTTTCCCAAACTCCATTTTATTTTTTCCCAAATCCGTTTTTCCGTTTTAATATTGCAATTCCATTTTTTATCTGTTTTAATTTTTGGGAATTAATTTTTTTACCCTTTACTGTTGTTTTAGTTGTAAAAAGAGTGTGCTTTTATTCCATAATCGCAGAAATTATAGGGCCCTAGATAGCCTACTACTCTGAGTCTGAATACATCCGAATATGTCGGAAGATGTATTTTTTGAGACATTTCTTGTTAAATAGACATTTAGAAAATGTCTTCAAATGTTTATGATTTAGAATGTATGCAAAACTGCTCTTTTAAAATATATTTATCAAATGTTTTTTATACTACAGATGTTTTCCAGATCAAGTGCTCTTTAACAGACATCTCTTGGAGACAATTCACGTGCACTATCTTCGTAATCTGCACTCTGTACAAGTTCTTGGTCCAGTGGCCGACAGAAGCTCGGGGTTGGTGAAGATCAGTGTGGACAGGTGTGATAGGGAAACAGCTGCTCTTCTTCTGCTTAATGGTCTTCATCAGGCATCGACCAGGATCTGCTGTGTAACGGGAAGGAGATGAAGGAGGTGGGCAAGTGGTAACACGAGTGTCTAAAGTTTCAAACCTTCAGGGCAGCTTCTGATTGAAAAACCCCAACACATGTTTGTTTAAGACACAGTATACCAGTAAAACACAACTCTTCTCTGGTGACGCCGCACACTTTCTAGCACATCTCCCAGCACACACACATTCGTTTTCTGTCCACCGCACTTCACAGACATGCAGCTGTCAGTGAGATTAGACTTTTGGCAGGTGTCGTATATATAGTGCCGGTTAAACAGATCACAATGGCACGTCAGCACTTCAGATCATAGCTGTTTAACAGCCTAGAAAACAAAGACATGCATTACATCACGACGTGATCCAGACCTCCAAGCTGCGTGCTGTGCAGTCAGCAGGTCCAGACGAAACCTCAGCTGGTCTCTGGGGTGGCGAGGAAGGATTTAGGACTGTGCTGTGGATGCCTGACAGTTTATGGCATATGTGAAGAAACTCTTATTCAGAGAACCAGCTGAAGTGTTGACATTAACCACACACACACATAATGAGATCCAAAAGAGCACACTAAACCTGCAGTCTTCTATTCTTCAGGGTTCGTACACGATGTTCAAAGTGCTCAAATTAAATCTTTAAAAACAGCCATATTTATGGAAATGATACTTGAAAAGTGCTTGATTGATAAAACATTTCAATAACTCAACGCTGGAGCCCGTCTGATATACATATAGAGCCATTTTATTTGGCTATGAGCTTGATATTGCTCATATTAATATCCCAGTATATGATACATCTTATATTCCTCAGATCAATCAGTATATTCATGGAAGAAAAGAACAGTTTGAATAAGGAAAGCAAGATCAATGGTTAAAATTTCAACTGCCATTGCAATTTATTTGTACCATTTTGTTTCAATAGATTTTTTTGTTCATATATTTAAATTTTTTGAATTTGAAAGACTTTAAAGATAAGTGAGATCTCTGATCGTAGTCCTTGAAAACCAAAAAGTAGTGCTTAAAAGTCCTGGAATTGCATTTTAGTGTCTGTACGAACCCTGATTCTTGACTGATCTTTTTTCTCTCTCATAATTTTGACAGTAGATGAACGGTTAAATGAGTGATCGTGAAATAAGTCCCTGTAGTCGTCCAATTTGACTGAAAGATTCAGGAATTTCAATCAAATGTAGTTTGATCACTATCATCTCTGTTGTTTACAAGATTAGGGCAAGTTTTCCATGTTTTGTTCAATTTAATTAAAGGGATAGTTCACTTTGAAATTCCTAAGAGATAGTACACTTTCACCGTTCTTGTCTGTCAGTCATATAATGGAGGTCTATGGTCACCACCTCGAAAGAGCATGCACAGAGAAGTCCAAATTAAAAATGATTTAATGACTCGTAAATGTAAGTACACATTGATGGCCTAAGACATGAAACGAGTGGTTTGTGTGAGAAAACGAACAGTATTTATATCGTTTTTACCTCTTGTAACCACAGTCACGTCCAAGTGATCTGAAGGCACTGGCGCTTCGGTCTGCACAAGCGTCGGAAGTGATTTCTTGCGCGGTTGCCGAAAAAAAAAAGGTCAACGTTGTCTGTTGATATATCGAAATTGTCTTCCATTGCAATTTCCTGTATATACTAAATATGTTTAGATCTTCACAGTGAAGGGTAACACTCCAAAATCTCTGTAAACAATGAGTGACGTACACGCGCAAGAGATCACTTCCGGGGCTTTCCGGCGCTTGCGCAGACAGAAGCGCCCTCGCCCTCAGATCACTTGGACGTGGCTGTTGTTACAAGAGGTAAAAACTATATAAATACTATTGTTCGTTTTCTCACACAAACCGCCGTTTCGTGTCTTAGGCCATCAGGCATGCTCTTTGAGGTGGTGACCATAGACCTCCATTATATGACTGACAGACAAGAACGGTTTAACCTAAAAATATCAAAATTGAATATACTGCGAAAAACAAAGACACCTACATCTTGGATGCCCTTGAGGTAAAATAAAACATATAAAAAAATAATTTCAAAGTGAACTATCCCTTTAATCCCATGTCAGATTTTGACTCATATATTGTGATTTATGAACAGAATATGCAGTGGAACATGACGTTTACTCAAACATAGTTTATTCACTGCAATGCATTATTTGGAGTATTTCTGTTCTGCGAATGAAAATATGTTCTCAAATACAATTACAGTGGTTAAAATGTAAACATTGCTGAAGAGAATCCACAATTTAGCATATTTGATATACTTCATTCAAGAACGTCATTGTGATTAGCCTTAAACAGAGTGAGTTTTCTTTTATGAAATCACAAGCAAGTGAATAACTGAATAAATAAATAAATAAGTCCAGATAACAGGCAAACAATTATTAAGATTAACATTTCTTCCAACAAACATAAGGTTTGAAGTAAAGCGTCACGGCTCATTCAAAGTGTCTACGACATGACCAGTGTGGATGCATTTTAATATCACAGAGAAGCAAAAATATATACATGTGAGCAAATGTGTTTCATATCAAATCTGTGCTCAGAAAAATAATAATTTACGCAGTTGAAATTATCACATTCACAATAATCAAAAGATGGCATTCAACTAGCCCTCAATTATTTGTCCATTCTAAAAATATTAAATATGTGACATCTGTGTGCAAAGAGTGGATTAAAAGGATGTTTTTTGGTGATTGGTGAGGAAAACACACTTCTCGTGACTTGCAAAAGTACATAGCACAGCACTAACACGGCCTCTCAAACACCAAATCACTGAGACCATGTGATCAAACAAACCAAATATCAGTCAATCACATTCAAAAGAACGACATTTATCAGCTGACGTGTTTATGACGTCTAGAATAACATTCAATAACAATCATCTGAGTCATGAACACGTAATCGAATGTTTGGTCCACTCAAATTATCCCTGCAGCCCATGTTTAGAAGATCTGAAACCTTTTTACAACGACATCAAACACTGGATCGGAATAAAATGACAATCAAAACGGTGAATATGAAAATATTAAAAACAATTTCAAATGTGTTTTAGTAGTTAAATGTTTGGTCCTGGTATGCATTCATGAGAAAGTGATTGTAGCCAGCATCAGAAAATATGAACTATTTTTATATTTAATGAATAATCTTTTATTTTAAAGAAATGCATGTAACCCTCTCCCTCAGTTTACTCTTCTGTAACGGTCCTTGTGGTGCTGGTTTGGGATCTGTTTCCTGCCGCCTCTGATGTCTAAACCACTGATCCTGGATCAGCCTCTACCTCAGTCGAGCAGAGAAGCAGCGCATGTACTCCGTCATCCAGCGCTCGTCCGTCACGCTCCAGGGCTGACCTCCGGGCCTTCTCCAGGTCAGCTGACCTCGCCCTCCGGTGCTCTGACGCCCGCACACCCTTTCTAGACTCTCTTCGTGTCTGGACGCCCAGTCGGCCTGATGAATCTGCAAATGAAATCAGATGTATTCTGATTCTTGGCACTCTGATTTAGCTCATTTGCAGTTTTCTACAGTGACGGGAAACAACTTTGTTTAACCTACTGAACCTTTGTATACAAGAGAAGGATATCACTGCTCCAGGCTGAATAATTCACACGCAGCGTCACGTCTCACTCACTGCTTCATTCCACTGATTAAGACACCACTGTTTCAGCCACTTCAAAATAACCCTCTTTGTATGTTCAATTTATTCAAATCTGTTAAAAACACACTCGTGTTACACTTCTGCTAATGGCTACCCATTAAGGAAAAAAAATAAAAAAAGTTATGCATGTAAACAAAATATAAATATATATTTTTATATAATATAAATATGGGCATATATTTAGATATATTAAAATATATATGGCCATAAATATCAGAAATATATCATGTATAAAAATATATATTTTAAACACACAATGTTAGCTATAAATATTTATTTATATTATAATATCACTTCTGTTAATGGCTACCCATACAATATATTTAGATACATAAGAAAATTATATAAATGTACATATGGCCACATAGTATTAGAGAAAAAACATCTGAAATATAAATATAGTAGTAAATGTAGAAAGAAAATGTCAAAAGAATTTATATATATATATATATATATATATAAACAGTATATATATGTATATATATATGTATGTGTATATATATATGTATGTGTATATATATATATATATATATATATATATATATATATATATATGCATATATTAGCAATGTTTATATATATAAATATTAGAAAACATTGGCATTTTTTTATTTTACACACTTATGAAAACCTTTTCACAATATTTCTAAATTTGAATTTGGTGTTTTAATAAGCTGTAAGCCATAATCATCAAAATTATAACAAATAAAGGCTTGAAATATCTCACTTTGCATGTAATGAGTCTATAATATATTAGTTTCACCTTTTAATTGAGTTACTGAAATAAATTAACGTTTGCATAATATTGTTCTTTTTCAAGTTTCACCTATATATATATATATATATATATATATATATGTATATATATATATATATATATATATATATATATATATATGTATATGTATATATATATATAGTATCACGATTAAGGTGTGCATTTCCAAAAATAAAAGTTTGTTTTTACATAATATATGTGGGTGAACTGTGTATAATTATTTTATATATATAAATACACACACATGCTTGTATATAGTTAAGAAATATTTTCATGTGTATACTGTATATAGATTTATATTATATATAAATATAAATATTTTATATATAAATAATATTTTTTCCTAATATACATACATGCATGTGTGTGTATTTATATATATATATATATATAAATAATTAACTCACATGAACCCACTTATTATAAGCCTCACCTCTCCAGCAGACACAGACGATCTGATATTCGGTGTTCTTCTGTCCCTGGTCTCGATGTGCCTCTCTGCCCAGTCACTGCCGATAAAAGAGCGTCTGTTGTCGCGGTTGGACGTCCGGTCCTTGGTGTTGCCCGGGGGTTGGCTCTTGGCCCTGGGTGGTTTTCTCGATATGGACAGGTGTGATTCATCACTATCCAGCTCTTTATTAGGGATAGCATGGCTCTGAAGCGGGCGCCCGGTATCTCTGACGCCGTTTTGGATAAGAAGCTGATGGTCCGTTAGTGGTCACACCTTTGTGACCATTTTCTGTGATGAAAAGCAAAATAATCGTTTGATATGTTTGTTTAAAGGAAAAATTTCATCACACAAGACATTACCCTACCCAAGGGAGTCGAGCTTTCCACGGTTGCACTGGTGTCCGTGTGAACTTCTCCATTGACCTGCGGCTTCCAGGACTTCTGGACCTCCACAGGCTCATTCTTGGACTCTGACGAGGATATGTAGTGTTTGCCATTTGAGACGTTCACCCCTTGCAGTTTGGGACTGGACGTCCCGCTGGAGTCGGACCCGCTGTCCCATCTGTTCTCGAATAACGGTCTGTGTGTCTGCTCCATCAATCTTCGCGTCAGTCTGTACTTCACAGAGTCCTCGTAACTCTTCAAGAGAATGTCTCCCACTTGGGATCTCTGAACTTTTTCATGTACTCTGTCCGGATCTTCATGGATATGATGTTGTTATTGGTAGACATTTCGCCCTGTTGATGTAGTCAGTCAGTCACCTATGGAATGAACATTATAATGGAAATGGGAAGTGGTAGTCTTGCTAATGCATGCTCGCATACTTCACATCACATCTGTTTTTCTTAGTATACAGTGCAAAGTGCAATATATTTTACTTTGTTTTAGTGTCGTATATACATGTACACTTACTATATTAATAACAGTAAATTATACATGATTACATTACTATACCTCAAACCAAAACCCTAACCCTATAGTAAGTGCATGTTGTTAATTAATATTAATCAGTACTTAAATATAGAATTACACTGTAACAATGACACCGTAAAATCAAATGTAGAGCACAGTAGGTTACAGCCCAGTGCCCACATTATTTATTTATATACTTTACATAATACATAAGCCGATGGCACATCCGATCTTTCTAAAAGGGACATTTCTTACGTTCTTGTGACGTTTATAATAAATTATTACACGTTTATCGTACGATTTTAATTAATTTTGTACAAGCATGCATAATCATAATCTATAACAAAATACAAAAGCATATGCAAGAATAATGCATGTTTTTATGAATACATTTGTCAAACTATTAAGATACATATCAATCGCTAATTAATTCCTGAAATAAGCCCTTGTGTTTTCGCTGGCAGCTCGCGCTATGTTCGCAGGTCTTTACCTGCGCCTGAGTGTGTGTGTGTGTGTGTGTGTAAACATTGACTCGGATCGATGTAAGCGCTTTAAACTCACCCACTCCTTTCTTTTCCTTTGCTTAGTCTTTAACGTTGGATAAAGACGTCCATTTTTGTTCTAACATCCTTACGAATTGCAAATACGTCTGTCCATCATTGTTGTGCGCCTGCTGCGTAGTAGAAAAACAACAACCCTCACTGATATTACAGGTTTGGAGATCTGCAGTGCGCATGCGCACATCATCACACTCGGACTGCCCGAGGACCTGATGTGCAAGTACGCACTCACAATCCAATCCAACCGTTAATTAATCGTAATTTGATTATAATCACATACTTTGTTCTAGTGGGTGGATGAAGTTTATTATTACATGTGGAGTTAGTTTGCCCTTGGACATTTTCGCGATATTTTTGTTATATATTTGGAGAATATCAATTGTGAGGTACAGAATACATACAGTACTATCGACGACAGTTACTCAGCGCATGCGCAGCTCTGTCTGTCAGAGGAAATATATTTACCTCATAACACAATAATAATACAAAAATCAGTTTAGGATGTACAATATTTTCATATTGATTTGATTTCTATCAATATTTTCATATTGATTTGATTTACAAACGGATGATATCAGGGGTACTAGTACTATGTCTAAAAATCGTTTTTTCTTTACAGCCAACAGTAGTAGTTCCAAATAAAGGACATTTTTTCAGTAAGACAATCAGTGTTAAGTCAGTAATATTCATTTTAGGTTTATAAGTAATCAACCTAATCAGGTATTATGATGTACACTAAAAGCTAAAAGGTTACGATTCTTTTACAGAGTATAAACTAAAAGACTGTCAGCGCTACTGTAATGCTTAATTGTCCCATATACATTCATCCTCAATTAGAGCTCATTTAAACAGCCCAGATGGTTTAGTTGTCAGATTACAGACATAACAAGACTTCCCTCAGTGTTATTCATCTGTAAAGTAAACCATCTGAGAGTTTGTGTAAATGTTGTTTAGTCTGTCTCAGTGTGGGCTGAAACCCAGAATCTTTTAAAAGTACTGAAATGACATATTCATTGACGAGCACCACGTTTAAAAACAGTTCAGTTTTATTTGTCTGCTGAAGTGTGATTTGTGTTGGTCGTCAGCTGAACCACGGCGTACAGTGGAACGTATGGCACTGGAATCTAAGGGAGGTATCGTCCTTCCATTTCAAAATACCAAGCCATGAGAGTCAGTAATAAATACATTTGTGTGCAATAGGAGTGCTTGGTATTTTTCTCTCCCTTGACGTTAGTGTCCTTTTCTCAGTTTATGCTTCAAGTGCTTGCTCCTACAGCGTTGCATAAATAATGACTGTAGAAATCTGTCCACAGGAGCAATGCACCGTCGCTCGGTTCCTGAGCAGGAAGCAAACGATGCGGACGCTTTGAGCCGGGCGCTTAGAAGCACTTGCGGTGGACGATGCTGGGACCGGCCTCATCGATCTTCCTGTTTGGTGATCCACATCTGCTGGAAGGTGGACAGGGAGGCCAGGATGGATCCGCCGAATCCAGAGCGGAGTACTTGCGCTCAGGGGAGCGATGATCTACAGAGGAGGAGATCCAATGTTACTCAGAAATCCAATCTATACTGTCAAGATTGTCAACACATATCCAGTTAACATGGAAAAACCAACACTTTATACTTATAAAGTTACAAGCCATTTTCACTAGCCACAGTTATGAGATTTCGACACCATGGGGGAAAAACAGATATGTAAAATATATATTTAATTTTATCTTATAATTTGGCAGCAGGTTTATTACGCTGCTGTCACTTTAAGACCTGATGCAATGCATTGCCCTGCACTCCATTATACTGTTACACATGCATTTTCTTTTTCAACTGTTTACAGAACCGACTGGTAATTATGACAACCGGCATTATGACATTGTGTGTATTTGACTGTTAAAGTGGTGAAAAATAGCTCAATTTAGTCCCAGACAGAGACATTGTGTTGGCCCAGATCCGGCCCACATCAGAATAAACCTGTACCGAATGTGGCCGGATATAGGAATGGCCCACATCAAAATGGAAATACGAATTGGCGTGTCATATGTACGCCATTTCATGAGATCAAGTCTGAGCTCTCCTACCTTGATCTTCATTGTGCTGGGAGCCAGGGCTGTGATCTCCTTCTGCATACGGTCAGCAATACCAGGTACATTGTGGTCCCACCAGACAGAACGTTGTTGGCGTACAGGTCCTTCCTGATGTCAATGTCGCACTTCATGATGCTGTTGTACGCGGTCTCATGAATGCCAGCAGATTCCATACCTGTGCACGTGTTTTAAAGAGAGCATATAAATGGCTAGAGCACTAAAAGATAAGGCAACTGCTGATCATTTCAGATGTTTTCAGACGTACCAATGAATGAGGGCTGGAACAGGGTCTCGGGGCAACGGAAACGCTCGTTACCAATGGTGATGACCTGACCGTCAGGAAGCTCGTAGCTCTTCTCCAGGGAGGAAGAGGAGGCGGCGGTGGCCATCTCATTCTCAAAGTCCAGGGCAACGTAGCACAGCTTCTCCTTGATGTCCCGGACAATCTCACGCTCAGCTGTGGTGAACGACGAATCACAAGGTCAGATTTGGTTGGTTTCTTTCACACATGCTAGAAGGTTAACTACAAACATTTTGGTTCGGTACAATTTTTTGTGTTTTTAGAAGAAGTCTCTTCTGCTCACCAAGGCTGCATTTATTTGATTAAAAATATACATTACATTATTACAAAAGATTGTGTTTTAAATAAATGCTGATCTTTTGAACGTTCTGAAAAAACTGATAATAATAATGAACGTTTTTTAAGCATCAAATCATCATATTAGAAGGGTCATGTGACACTGAAGACTGGAGTAATGATGCTGAAAAATCACAGAAATAATTAACATTTTAAAAATTATTAAAATAGAAAAAAGTTATTTTAAATTTTCATAATATTGAATTTAAATCATTAATAAAAAAATAATAAACATATTTTTTTGTATTTTTAATCAAATAAATCTCGCCTTGGTGAGCAGAAGAGACTTTTAAAAACATAAAAAATTCAAAACTTGTATGCCAGTGATAAGTGACGAGGTACACACCGGTTGTGACGAAAGAGTATCCGCGCTCAGTCAGGATCTTCATCAAGTAGTCTGTCAGATCACGACCAGCCAAGTCCAAACGCATGATGGCGTGGGGAAGAGCGTAACCCTCATAGATGGGCACATTGTGGGTCACACCATCACCGGAGTCCAGCACAATGCCTAATGACACAGAGGAACAAGAGAGCTCGTTTTAAATTCATTATTTGTGGCTAAACGATGGATTTCACGATACGATATTATTGCAATACTTCTAAAAATACCACTTTTTAATGGTAACATTAGACATTTGGCATAATCAGGACCCACAAAGATTCCCCCATTGCATTATTATACGTTATATATATTTACTATACAAATGCATTTTGTATTGCGATATATTGTTACACCCCTAGTGGCTAACATGTAAAATTAAATCTGAGTAATTGTTGGCCTTTGGTAATCTTACCGGTGGTACGGCCAGAAGCGTACAGGGACAGGACGGCCTGGATGGCCACGTACATGGCGGGGACGTTGAAGGTCTCAAACATGATCTGGGTCATCTTCTCACGGTTAGCCTTGGGGTTCAGAGGAGCCTCGGTGAGCAGGGTCGGGTGCTCCTCGGGGGCACAGCGGAGCTCGTTGTAGAAGGTGTGGTGCCAGATCTTCTCCATGTCGTCCCAGTTGGTGATGATGCCGTGCTCGATTGGGTACTTGAGGGTCAGGGATACCTCTCTTGCTCTGAGCTTCGTCTCCAACGTAGGAGTCTTTCTGACCCATGCCGACCATCACACCCTGGAGGGGAACAAAATCAGAATAGCTCAAAGATAACCCAGCACAATTTCACCTCTGTGAAGACTAACACAAATCCAGAAAGGATCTCTGTTTGTACCTGGTGACGTGGGCGGCCGACGATGGAAGGGAAGACAGCCCTGGGCGCGTCATCACCGGCAAAACCAGCCTTGACCAGGCCAGAGCCATTGTCGCACACCAAAGCTGTGGTCTCGTCATCGTCGCACATTCTGATGGGTTCTAAGAATAGGCCAAGTCAGTGAGAAAACAAAGTTGAAGAGGACACTGCTAACTCAAAATGAAATTTGGTGAGAGCTAACTGCATTATCCAAACCAAACCGCTGACAAATGTTCAGGTCACACAGAGAAAGGCATTAATAAATAAATAAATTATATTTATAATGCGAGTGGAATTTGAATTAAAAGATGTGAGAGAAGACTTTTGCATTTCATTTGCAACAATATAATCAAATAAACATCAATGAATTCAGCTTTACTGTAAAAAAGTTGCTGTCAGAGTACAATCAACTTATTTCAACTTAATTAAACTGACCAAAAAAAATGAGTTGAATCGTGCACTGTAAAAATTTATATGCTTTATCTAATCAAACAAATTGTAGCAACAGATTACAAGCATTGTTATTAATTAAATTTAACAAATTAGAATTGAGTAATAATTAATCAAATTAATTCCTTAAGTTAACCATTTAAAATAAGTGAAAACTTACAACAACCAAAAATTTTAAATTAAAAAATAAATAAATAAATAAATTGAAGTCACCATTATGGTGATCGGTGTTTGTTTTAGGTTTGTTTTAAAATGACAGTTTTCTCCTTTAGTGATTCTGCTTGTTAACATCAGCGTCTTCAATGTTGGCGATATAAAATAAAGAGTTCTTAGTTAATATTTGACGTCTGTCTGATATTAGTCAATTATAATTTGTTAAATTTAAATAATAGTATTGCGTGTAAACTGTTGCCACATTTCTATTGGTTAACTTATAAAGCATGCATTTGATACAGTCGTGTACTCAATTCTAATTTGTTAAACTTAATATAACAAAAGTTGAAACCTGGTTAATCGTATTGTTACCATGCAAAATGCATGATGTCATAACGTTATATGATAATATGATAATATAATTTTTACAGTGAATTGCGCGTTACGGATTCGCTACAAAATAGCTAGATTTAGTAGGCTACACTCGGAAAAATTAAGTTTAGACTTAAGATACACAGTCAGAGTAAAGCTTTATGATATCAACGCAACAAAAAGTTTTCCACGAAAGCAAACCCGTTGTAAAAACTCACATCTTAAATGTTACAGGTCTGAATAGTGAAATAGTAAAACCGCTGCTCAATCACTAGGGTGTGTGTGTGCGTGTTCTGGTGTGAGCGCGCGCTTACCTGTGTCTGCTCGTGCTCAGAGTCCTCAAGTCAAACTGAAGTGCCAATGGCTCCTGGTACACAGTGAGGCGCGCCACCTTATATACCCGTCCCTGCTTTTACAGCTCTTCGGACAACCATGAAGGAATGTCAATGCATTCGAATGGAATTCCTCCCGATCCTCGTCCATATTTGGGTGTCGTTGGGTCGAGCGGAGGGTCTCAACGCCTCGCCTGTGTGTGAGCCGCACATCGACGCGCTCCGGGCGCGCGGGACGCTCCATATATGGCGCTCCAGACCCCAAACCCCAGCGCGCGGGCGCAGGCCCGTGTAAGGCCAGTCCGAGGCCAGCGCCACCAATTAAACCAGTGGACACTGAGACCAGCAGCACTATGTTCTTGTTGTGGTGGGCTATATACCAATATAAGGTCATGGCAGTGGGTTATGATTGCTTTCCATTTTCTTTCATGGGGCATTAATTCTCATATAGGCTAATTATTTTAATTTCAGACATTATAGGTTAAAAAAACAAAAACAGCAAAGCCATGAAAGTCTAAGTATTAGTGCAATATATAAATAATAAGGTGAAATCAAGTAAGGCCAGTTTTCAAGTCATCTTAATGTCAAAATGTATCTCAGTTTGTATGTATTGACCAATGTGTGTGTGTGATTAGTAGCAGCATCTATTTCAACTTCCATCATACATCCCAAAATGTATGAAGGGATTGAAGAAAACATTGGTAACACTTTACAATAAGTTTCATTAGTTAACTACACTAGTTATAGCATGAACTGTACTTGTACAACATTTATTCATTTTAACATATACTTACACTTTATTAAAATATTGTTAACATTAGTTAAGGCAGCTGTATTTGTATTAACTAACTTTAACAAATACAGCAACAAATCAGCTGGAATAACAATAGTAAAGCTGTGAAGTCATGGCAAATGCATCTCCAATGACCAATAATATCAAAATAAACACTTAGCAAAGCCTTTCACAGAACAGGATACAAATGAAGTGTCTGTTTATTTAACTTGGAGACTATTATTACATTATTAGACAGTCATTAGACAATCTCAATATCAGATGCCATGGCTAAATGCCACTTCACAAACAATGAGCATCATATGTCCTAGACAGTTTATCTCAGTGTGGTTTCGAGACTCCTGAGGCTCCCATATCAGGGTGTTGGAGAACCCCTGTGAAGTCCCGCATATTTACTGTGGACGGCGCTAACTTTACCCTCCCCTTCCCTCTCTATTTTTAGGAGCTCAGGAGAGACATTTGCTTCTCCATCAGTTCAGCTGCTCTCTTCACACCAGCTGTGGGAGGAAGAAGAGGAGGAAGACGGAGTGGGAACGACAGAATGAGAACAAGGAGCAAAATGATGTCAAAAAGGTCACATAAAGCCTCGCACATATATGTTTGGACACTTATATGTCTGGATTTCACTGCCTTAGACATCTAACCCAGCGGTATCTGCTTACAGATTCCAGACCTAGACCATTTTTGTACATTTGATAAACTGATGTTTTGGCATATCTTGCATGTTAGCTGAACGTGGTCCACTAATGTCAAATACAATGCTTCATTTTTTAACCCTAAGACCTGGTTTCACTGACAGGGTTTAGATTAAGCCAGTATTTGGCCTTAGTTCATTTAAGTAGCTTTTATAAATGTGCCTTGAAAAACTTAAGGTATGCATCTTGAGACAAAACAACAGACATATTTTAAGAAATGTTCAACGCAACAAAAAACAGCTCAAACATGCATTTTAGTGCATTTTGGGAGTAGGCTGAAGCCTTCTCTGAAACCAGGGGAAATGTTTTGCTCTAAAAGCATGCATGGGCTTCATTATAAGGATAGTTCACTTTGAAATTCATTTTTGATATGTTTTATCTTACCTCAAGGGCATCCAAGATGTAGGTGTCTTTGTTTCCACAGTATTTTCAATTTTGATATTTTTCGAGTCAAACCGTTCTTGTCTGTCAGTCATATAATGGAGGTCTATGGTCACCACCTCAAAGAGCATACACAGAGAAGTCCAAATTACACATGATTTAATGACTCATAAAAGTGAATACACATTGATGGCCTAAGACACGAAACAAGCAGTTTGTGTGAGAAAACGAACAGTATTTACAGCGTTTTTACCTCTTGTAACCAAGTGATCTGAGAGTGTGGGCACTGGCTGTGGTTACAAAAGGTAAAATGATATAAATACTGTTCGTTTTCTCACACAAACTGCTTGTTTCATGTCTTAGGCCATCAATGTGTATTTCACATTTACGAGTCATTAAATCATGTTTAACTTGGACTTCTCTGTGCATGCTTTTTGAGGTGGTGACCATAGACCTCATTATATGACTGACAGACAAGACGTTTGACCTAAAAATATCAAAATTGAAAATACTGTGGAAACAGACACCTACATCTTGGATGTCCTTGAGGTAAGATGAAAACATACCAAAAATTAATTTCAAAGTGAACTATCCCTTTAAAATAGTCACTTACACAGAAAAGTTAAAGCTGCTCTGTGCCTGCTCAAAATTCAGTCTAAAGACGAAACGCAGCATAAAAGCCAGACTAAAGCACGCCACTCTGACCCGCCTCAGGCACTAGTATCAAAGCACCAGTTGTAACTGGTGTATAAATGCCTTCATGCCACTTCAGAAGCACTTCTGGCACCTTTGCAGTGTAAAGGTCACCATTTGGTTGACACCCATTTCTCTTTGTCCTATCTACGTTAAGGCTGATCTGTGCCGGCCCCAAATTCAGTGTAAAGACGTAATGCTGCGTAAAAGCCAGGCCAGCTCTGACCCGCCTTTACTTTAATAAAAGTAAACTATTAAAATTGCTGTATAAAAGCATTTATGCCACTTTTGTGTCTGTGTTAACCAAACTGTGCCACCTTTACAGTTAAAATTCTCCATATCTTTTGCCAAATTAACACTGCCTTTGGTCATGCAGCTGAAGACAACCACTGAAAATGATACAGAAATACAGGCTATTCAGCTAATTTAAGTGTTGGATCATGTAATCATTTATTTGCTTATGAAACGGTACAAAACAAAGCTGTAATATTGACAAGGAAACACAGTAGAAACGTGATGTCATATCTGAGCTTTCAGGTAGTGCTCATAATTGGCCTTCAGGAGGAACTCGAAAGTAGGGCTTTGACTTCAGACTCGCCAGCTCGTCTTCCTGCAGGAGATCCTTCACTTCAGGCAGGTACGACTGCAGAGGAACACCTGTGTGCACAAACACAACACACACTCGCTGTAAATGCATGCACTAAAGTAGCATTCTTCATGCTTTGGATGTCAGATACTATATTTTCACCCTTCATATCTGCTCAAATCAAACCTTAAATAAGCCCTATAGCATCCAGTAGCCTTGTTTCCATTACAGATTTGCGCAAAACCTCTCGAATAAAACGTTGATAGAAAACTGATGTGAAATGTTGATGTGAAACATCATGGCAATGGATGCTGGTAGGTTTATGTATATAGACATTATTTTGAATGGATATTTTTAATTATCAAAGCGTTAATGGCCAGGAAAACCCCTTATTCTTGGGAGCGGCACATATGAGGTGTTTCTGTGTGTTTCTCCCTCATATCTGCTTCAATCATTAATAAATTTGGCCTTTTTTTAGGTTTAGAATCTAATATTCCTGATACTCTCGTCTTTTATGAGTTTAAAGAACCATCTGTTCTGTCCAAAAACACCGCACCTTCTTTAAAGAATGGTCGACTGTTACGTACGTCAGGTGACCTGTAAATGCAGGAAAAACTGTTCCTGTTGCAGTTTTGTGAAATATTACTTTATTCGAATTGCCTGAAAAACCACCTCAAGCGAGCGTAAAAAAATATGGGCGTTTTGCAAAATTAACACGTTTCCATTAAACGTCATTTTCAATTCACAATTTGAAGGGTATAAGAAAAAAGGCTACTCATATAACAAGAGTCATAACCATACCTTCTTGAATGAGTTTCTGTAGGATCTTGATGAAAGTGCTGTCTCTGGCTGCTTCTAGAGGATCGTCATTATCATCAGAAGATGACCAACTGCAAACGACAAAGTAATCAGTTAGTTAATGCAAGACCAGCTGCGTTCACACTGCAAGCCTTAGCGCTCAGATCGGATTTTTAATTGGCTGTGTTCACATAGGCCATATCTACACATAGCCGGGTTTTTAGAGAAACTAATAAGGGATTTAGTTAGTACCACATATGGAAGCGGACCGAATCAGAATGGAAAAGATGTAGTTTGTGCTGTCATAACAAAAACAGATCCGAGTCTCATATGAGCAAGAAAAACAAACTCACTGTGAACGTAAAATGAAAACACACACACACATCTCATTTCAGTGAGTTTTATGATGCTCACCTCTCCTTCCAGTCTTTCATTAAGGTTTTGCTGAAGATCTCTCGTTTCAGGGCGTCAATATCGACCTCATCCTTCTACAGGCGATGAAAGCGTGTGAGATACATGCGTGCTTCTGAAAGTAACTTCTATTGAAATGCTGTTATCTGTTATGCATTTACAGATACCTCTTCCAAGTACTCCCAGCAGATCCAGCGCTTTCTTAAAGTCGTACTCGTTGGCGCCGCGGTTTTCGTCGCAGATGTACAGCTGGAGGAAAAGAGGAACGAGGATGAGGAAACTGTGCGTGAGTAGCGAGGTCTTTTCATGTTTTACTCACAGTGATGAGGTTATGAGGGCTGAGGAGAGGCATGCTGTCTGGGTTCAGCTGCTTCTCAACCAGCAGCTGTTTCGGAAGAGTCTCCTGATGAAGCAGAAACCGCTCCTGCTCCACTATATCTACACCAACACACAATCATTTCAGAAAATTACTTTGCCGATGAAATAATGGGGGTTCGGAGATTATTTGAGCAGGTCAGATTTTCGTAACCCAGATGAATTTGCTAATCATTAGGCCAGACATTATAAGCAAACACAAGTCTTACACAAGGAGGAGAAAATACAAACAACATCATTTAAATGAGAACTTCACTTTTGCTGATAATTTACTCACCCCCATGTCATCCAAGATGTCCATGTCTTTCTTTCTTCAGTTGAAAAGAAATTAAGGTTTTTGATGAAAATATTCCAGGATTTTCTCCATATAATGGACTTCAATGGGAACCAAATAGTTCAAGGTCCAAATGAGAGTCTCCTGTTCGAACTCTTCATCAAAATGAACAAATCTTTCTTCATGTCATTTGGTTCATTCAACGAACGAAATTAACGAATTGACTCAGGAAAAGATTTGTTCATTTTGATGAACGAGTTTGAACAGGAGAGTCATGAACGTGCATCACAGAACAGAGCAAGGCGAGCATTTGTATAAAACTTAAACTTTGTTGGTTTTTTTTTTTTAAATGAGCGATCGTTTCGCTTGATAAGACCCTTATTCATCGTCTGGAATCGTTTAAAGCCTGTTTGGTTCCCATTGAAGTCCATTATATGGAGAAAAATTCTGGAATGTTTTCATCAAAAACCTTAATTTCTTTTCAACTGAAAAAAGAAAGACATGGACATCTTGGATGACATGGGGGTGAGTAAATTATCAGCAAAAGTTTTTTTTAAAGTGAACTACTCCTTTAACTGTTAGCTCCTCATTTTGTAGATGTACTAACAATAAAAATGCATATCAGAGAAGAGAAGATATATATGCAATCCATTTTATATCGACTATCACAGGTTTAAAAGTCACCATGAAATCAAAATTATTTTATTGTAATAATGGAATATTGCCATATTTATTATAAATTATTTATTTATGCACATTATTATTTGTGCCTTAACATCCCCTCCCTCTCACATCATCATCTCTGATGATGCATTCACTGGTGTGAGGGCGGGGCAACCTGTCACTCACATGAGATCCACCAATAGCAAACCACAACCAATCAATTCCCCACAAACAAAATCAAGCCCCGCCCTACATTTGTTCTTGTTCGAGAAGCCGTTTCACTCAGATATACGTCACAGTAGGGAAGAAAAGACTCAAATTCTGTTTCATGCAGTTTCCTGAACTCATATGAAGGCACATGACTGACCGGTGAGCTGTCTTTGGTGAACGGCTTCAGGCATGTCTGATGCGAGAGCCGTGAGTTTGCTGAGGGCCAGCAGGGTCTTCTTCTTGCTGAAGTATCGTGTCTCTGTGTTGGCCTGACTGTACAGCGTGCGAATGGGCCTGTCGTGAAGTAAAGGCATTTTCAACACTTTAAGTGTCAGTAAGGCACAAAGTGACCCCTCTGAAGAAAATGTAATATATATACACAGTCAAACCAAAATTTATTCAGACACCTTCAAAATGATCACAGTTTATTCGCTATAGTTTAGAAAATGGTTATAAAATATGCCAAGAACTCATATTTCACTGGTTTTGTCCGTCCTTCTGTTAAGCCTTGTGTATACTCGACGCATCCGCAAGAGCGCAAAGGTGCGCGCGGCAGAAAAATTAATAAACTACTAATAAACAGCAAACTACTTCTTCACTGCTGATTCCTGGTGGTTTAGAGGAGAATTACTCAGAGTCGCCCCCTGTCGTTTCACAGGATAGCACAACGGCGAGCGGTTCAAGTATAAATGCCTCGTCCGTTTGGAGAGGTGCGCGCAGTCAGCGGAGACTCGCGCTTGTGTAAAAAAAATAGAAAAATTATGTCTGCGGTCTGAATAATTTTTGGTTTGACTGTATATGGACAAGTATGTGCATATTATAAATATATATATATATATAAATAAAGACGTACTCTCTGATAGTCTTGCACATGTATGTCATGCAGCCAGCTGAGGTGATCGTGAGCCTGCAGGAAACTGGCCAGCTGTTGGTGTGTTGCGATTGGCTGAGACAGCAGCTTCCCTCTCTTGCCTTTCTCCATGTACCAGCGGAACAGGAAGTCAGCGAAGTTCTACGGGGAACAGAGAGGACTGTGGGTAAATGCATTTGGCACAGGTACTGTAACCCATCTGGGATTTTAGTTTTGCAAAAAAATGAAAATGAACTAGTCAAAAGCTACTTCAACTACACTACATAAACACATCTTCTGATAATACACTAATGTTCAAAAGTTTGAAAAGAGGTTTTATTAATGTTTCTGAAAGAAGTCTCTTCTGTTAAGGCTGCATTAATATGATCAAAAACACAGTAAAACCCCTAATATAGTGAAATATTACTACAATTTATAAACTTTGAATATATAGCTTAGTCAAAGCATCATTTCTCCAGTCTTCAGTGTCGCATGATCCTTCAGAATTCACTCTGATGATGATGATTTGATGTTCAAGAAACATTTCTGAACAGTGATGCGTGTTTAGGCGTGTGTTACCTGATCAGCAAATTTGACCATGTACTGCTGCAGTCGAGTTCTGGTTATCCGTCCGTCTCGCACAACTGCACCAATATGTCAAAGTCACAGTATTTCTCCGCCAGTGCTGCGACCCACTGATGCTGACCCAACTCCACTGAGAGAATCACACACACACACGTGTATTAATCATGCAATCTGGGACAGACCATCTGACCGACAGGTGAACTGACCACTCCCCAGATCACTCACAGAGAGGCGCGAGCAGCTCCGAGCGCTTCTGCGTGTACTCGTTCTCCAGCGCGTCGTAGCGTTCCTGTTGTCCCGAGCGGCGGAGAGACGTCAGCTGAGCCACGTACCCGCTCAGCAGAGAGTCCAACAGCGCCACCAGCTGCTCGCTCAGGACGGCGCGCAGCTCTGCGTCAGCGTGAGGGTACGCCGCGTGCAGGATCAGCTCGTGCTGCCGTGTGATGACGCTCCGAACCCCACCGACTCCTCCTGAGGCTGAGAGGATTATCATTTGTTACATCTATATAGTGCTTTACCACAAACTCAAAGTGCTTTACATATGGAAGGGTGGGGCGGTCTCCTAAACCACCACCAATGTGGAGCATCCACCTCACACCAGCTGACTGGAGACTGAGTGATGAAGCCAATCAGTAAATATGGGGATGATTAGGAGGCCTAAGTTGTGTGTGTGTGTGTGTACCTGTCCATGGGATGTACTCGGGCTCAGGGCTGCAGTTCTCTGGCCCTCTGTACAGAGATGCTTTGGATTCTCGGTACTGTGCCGCTGCTTGAAGCATATCCTACCACACAAAACACCATGATTACTCATTTGAACAAACTCAGGGACCAGGAAGATGATGTGCAAAATATTCTCTTGGACCTCATGAGTTTTTGTAGCTTTAAGTCCGTGTATACACCGTTTTCAACATCACATTTGTAGCATCATCATGTTTGAAAACACCTGTGCTTCAAAGCGCTACAAAATACATTTCGTGCAAGCGTATGCCACATGGATCCGGACAGATTTGAAACAGCATTTTCATTTTGTCCACATAAGCGCTTTCAAGTGTTTTCCAAATGTTTCTCATCCTCACTGAAACGTCGGAAAACGCTACATTCACCTTACCGCGCATGTGTAAACCCTTAGAAACGCTCACTGAGATGATACAGACGAAAAATAAATAAGTTATCATGCAATTCTTCATTTTAATTTTATTTAGCAAAATATCTCCTCATTCACTGATGCGTCAGGTCACTCTCACTCATTCATATGTTTGGTCTGAAGCGCGACTGCTTTCCGTATTTTACGCGGGACAGCAAATGCGAGTGAATTCTGTCATCTCTTCAGGACTGTGATATGAAAAGTGCGCAAAGTAACTTATTTTAGCATCTGTGTGAATGTGAATAGCACTTAAGTACAATACCAGTATAAACATGAATATCTATAGGTTCAATATACGTCACATGACTAAACAAGCATCATCGTTTTTAAATACCACAGTTTTCAACGTGAAACAGGCGGTTTTGCAAAACGCTTTCGTGGCTAAAAACACCACCATACTTTGCGTTTTCAAAGGAAAGATTTGAATGTGGACATGGCCTCGGATGTTCTCTCTTTAGGAATATAAGACGAGGACTTTGATATGTTGGATCTGGCACACTGATGTAACCGCATGATTTAATGAAGAGGTGAAAAACATCTGGGCACCTTGACGATGTCATCTGACGTTGAGAACGACCTCGGCCCACCTGGCGGCTTCCGGATGCTCTTTCAAAGCTTTTTCCTCCTCATCCAACAGACACTCAAAGATGGAGGAGATCTGAGACACCTGGAGGGACACACATGAGATAAACACGTGCTCTTCATTGGAGTTTCGATGAACGGGGGCTGAAGTCTCGCACCTCTCTGAAGAACACGTCCGCGGGCGCTGAGGTTGGCTGGTATTTCAGTGCTGTTCTTCTTCAGGGCTGATAGGATGGCTGTGTTCAACAGCTCGGGATGCTTGGCATGATGGTTCTTCAGCACGATGGCGGCCGACAGCTTCTCCGCATGTTCGCATAGCAAGAGTCGCGTGGCCATCGGGGACGAGCGCACTGTTGTGGAAGTGAGGCGTCTCAGAAGACCTGTCTGTAGAGCGGACGGAGAGAAAACAGACTGTTGAGAGCTGTGTGAGGGATGAAACGTGTCTCACAGGTTGTGTGTGTTGAGGAACCTGAAGCAGGAAGTCCATGAGGCAGCGGTGAGCTTTCATCTTATCCTCCAACTGATGCAGCAGGATCAGTGACGTCAGTGTTAATCCAGCGCCCTCTACAGGACAAAACACACAATCCTTTACACACTGACCAGGGTCCAAAATGAACAAATCTAACCCTTGGATGTACTGTCTTAAAACTTAGTCAATGTGACAACACGTGAACAATACCCTCCACAAAGAGAGACAAAAGAAAAAAAGTTTTCCTGATTTTGTTACAGGTGTATTTCGACCAGAAATTATCTCATGAATTTATAGACAAAAAAAATGCTAAACAAACAGTGAATCAAAAAATAATTTCACTCTTAAAAAAAAAAAAGATATATATATATATATATATATATATATATATACACACAGTATCACACAGTATTAATAATTTACTTTTTATTAGTATAAATAATATATATATGTCTTTGAAAATTATTTGTAATTTATATATATATATATATATATATTTATATATATATATATATATATATATATATATATATATATATATATATATATATATTAATATATTATATTAATAAATATATATATAATAATATATTACTAATTATTATGCATGCATATGTTGTTTAATTAATGCAATTAATGATGCATTCAAATATTTAATGATAAAAATAAATGTAAGTTATACCTTCATGGCTAGCAAGAATTATTTATGGCCAGAAATTAGTATTACGATAATTCACTCGCATTAATTTCGGACGGTTGCAGGTGAACTAATTTATCGGGCCGAACTGAAAGTGTATCTCCCCATCCATCTCTCACCGTCAGGGACAGACTCAGCCCAGCGGGGTCACATGCAGGGTAGTCGTCCACCAGATCCAGATCAATCTGGGTCACAATGGCATCCAGCTCCGCATCTCCCTCTCCATCGCTGGGGAAGAGCTGGTCCACCATGCTCTGAGCACCAATCAGATCGTGACTGCAGATCAAACACAGCAAAAGATCTGTGAGCTTCAGCCACTGGACAGAAGCGTCTGTGACACGAAGGAAACTCACCGGCAGAACTGAAGGAAAGCTTGTTTCAGCAGTTTAGTTTTGTCCTCCTGTGCCACCATGTCTATTTTGGGTGGCGTCTCTAACGGAGTGCCCTGAAAAGATGACAAATATACATATATATAATTTAATGTACAATACATTTTGAATACACACACACCAGAGCTGCACGATTCTGGTTAAATTGAGAAACATGAACAGACAACTAAACAAAATAGCATGTCATTTCCAAACGTCAACTGCTGCTGTCTATTAAAAATGCTTAATTAATCTGAATTATTTTTAAAAATGGGTTGAGTAAATGATTCAACGACTTATTCATATAAACTATTTTGAATATTTTTGAAAAAAATAAATAAATCTTGAACGAATGATTCGATGACAAATACATTTTCTAACAGTCACTTATCGCCACCTACTGGTGTAACGATGCAATTAATACAATTGTTATTTGAAGCATCAAGTTACTTTCAAAAGGTGATTTACTCTATTTTAATCACTACCGTAGACATCAGTGTTCATATCTGAACTATAAACTTATATCCCAGTACTAGGATCCTATTTAGTAATGAGATTGCGTGTTTGAATTGAGTTTGTGATCGTTCAACGATTAATCGTGCAGCTCTGACGCACATACATGTGTATATGTAATCATGCCCGCTTTAAGTAAATGGACTCCAGACCTCAGGTCCAGGTCCAGCCACTGACGTGCAGAGCGAATCCTCCATGGTCTCGGGAAGGATGGAAGCGCTTTCTCTTGCTAAAATGGCAACCAGCCCACTGTTCTGGGAGAAACACGGGAGACCGGCACACACCCCACCGCCACGGATACGATCACCTGGAGAACAGACCGAGATCAACTACAGGAGGAAGACTAGCTTTCTTTTTCATTGGTTTGGCAGTCCGACGGATGTACCTGGAGAGTTGAAGGAGATCCTCTCCTCTGCAAGACCTCCGCGTCCGCTCCAGTGCTGCAAGCAAACACCAGCTCCTCGTTATAGAGGTACGCAGCGGGACTCGACGGATCGGGCAACACCAGACGTGTCTTCTGCAGCTCGTCCTCACTCTGACGGACAAAACCATACAGAATTCATTCAGTTTTATGTCGTTCTCATGACTTTAAAAGGTACAATATGCAGGATTTTTCACCACCAGGGGTCACTAACTTCTTACAATAACAAAGGCGTATATCGATGATGCAAAGCATTAAGCATATGCAACACTCGTGTCTCCGTAAAGTCAATGTTAGTCGCGGACGTGGAGCTCTCGACATCTCGAAAGATGTTGATCTTCGTTCTAGTCCTCTTTTTGTCCTCTCATGGTCCATAATGTTTGAACAAAACAACAGCGTGAGCATCCTGCTAAGCATAGCCCAGCTGTCCACGTCTGTCGCCATGGTTACTATGGCAGTACGTGTGACTGGCGACTCCTCACACGTCCCGTTTACTTGGTTAAAATGGCAACTTTCTCGCTGACATTGGGGATATTGTACGTAATCAACTTAACAAAAATATATAACATTGGCCTAGTGGTTTTTGGATAAATTACTGCAACAAGTCTTACATATTGTACCTGTAAAGGATTAGTTCACTTCAGAATGCAAATTTCCTGATAATTTACTCTCCCTCACGTCATCCACGATGTTTGTGTCTTTCTTTCTGCAGTCGAAAAGAAATTAAGGTTTTTGAGGAAAACATTCCAGGATTTTTCTCCATATAATGGACTTCAATGGGGTCCAACAGGTTGAAGAAGGTCCAAATTGCAGTTTCAGTGCAGCTTCAAAGGCTCGACACGAATCCCAGCCGAGGAATAAGGGTCTGATCTAGCCAAACCGTCACTCATTTAAAAAAAAAGAAATATATATATATATATACACACACACACATATACTTTAACCACAAATGCTTCGTCTTGCACTTGCTATGATGCGCCACTCATAACGCATAATCAGGTTGAAACGTAGGCGGAAAGCACCGAACCTAGTGTTTATAAAGCGAATGTGCAAAGACTAGGTCAAATGCCATTTACCAAAAACAGCGATGTAAAACAGCGATGTTGAACAATTTTTAAAGTTGGAGGAGAAAAAGAGATGGAGCTTTTCGCCCTACCCTACATTTTGCGTCACCTTTCAACATTATTACATAATGTGTGCCACACCGCAGAGCTGAGCGCAGGATGACCATGTGTGGTTAAATCATATATAAATGTTTATTTTTAGAAAATGAGCGATGGCTTGGCTAGATTAGACCCGTGTAGAGCTTTCGAAGCTGCACTGAAACTGCAATTTAGAACTTCAACCGATTGGTCCCCATTGAAGTCACTATATGGATATTTCTTTTCAACTGCAGGAAGAAAGGCATGAACATCTTGGATGACATGGGGGTGAATTTTAATTCTGAAGTGAACTAATCCTTTAATTCAAGAAGCTCTCAGCCTACACACTCAGATGATTGGTTGAATGGTGTACCTGGAAGGGCGGGTTGTATCTGGTGACCTCCACAGTGAGCAGGTCTGGGGAGGGCGCTACGCTCTCTGCAAGAGTGACCAGGCAGAAATACGCCACACAAGGAGTGTCGCCCGGATGCCATGCCGCCGCCAACACCACCGGCCCCGCGCTGAGAAACAGAGCATCAGCGGTTTATGGACTGTATGTGTGCATTAGTTTCATTTGAACATAATTTCCAGCTCTCACTTGCTGTACTGCATGTCCAGATAAGACACATTCACTCCCTTCTTGATCTCTGAGTAGTTGCTTTCTGAGTCCTATAAGACAAGAACATTATATTATTATACCTTTATATGTCATTTCATAGGAAGACTAAAGGCTTTCTTTACGCACGGACACATTCAATTGATCAAATGTGTTAATATAAAATTATTTCTATTTCAAATAAATAATGTTCTTTTGAACTTTGTTTATCAAGGAATCCTGCAAAAAAAGGTGCTTTCAACACTGGTAATGATCATAAATGTTTCTTGAGCATCAAATCATCATATTAGAGTGATTTCTGAAGGATCATGTGACACTGAAGCCTGGAGTAATGATGCTTTGATCACAGGTGTACATTATTTTTTACAATTTATTTACATAGAAAACTGTAATAATATGGTACAGTCATCACATAAAGCACGTTTTATATAATTGTAAAAGCTTCCAATGTATGTTTCTGACCCAGATGGCGTCGGTGATGCAGTCTGAGATGATCTGATTGGTGCTCCAGCTCAACACCTGCGTCTCGCTGTTCTCATCCACCTCCCATTTACTGAGACCACAGGAGCTGAGAGAGTACAGGCCGCGGTCTCCTTCACCCACAACACACTGAACACCTGAGCAGAGAGAAACACCCCGTCAGGATAAACTCACGTTTATTTGTGTAGCGCTCTTCACAATACACATCGTTTCAAAGCAGCTTTACAGAAAGTGGACGAGTCCATATTACAATTTAGAGAGATCTGTTATCAGGTAACTGTCTTAGGCCGTGTGCCCACCAAAGCACGCAATTCGGTCTTTATATCATGCAATTGCGACTTTAAATCATGCAATTGCGACTTAATCACGCAATTCTGACTTTATAACAAGCAATTGTGAGAAATAAAGTCAGAATTATGAGATTTAAACTCGCAATTGTGAGAAAAAAAAAGTCTGAATTTTGAGATAAAAAGTCACAATTGCCTTTTTTATTTTTCATTCTGTGAATGAAACGCCACAGAATGTTTTTCCGAAACGTCTCAATGGAAAAAACACTGCGCTTCCAAAACGCTCTCATGCGCCCAGAGCTAGGCGTTTTCGGACTAAAAACGCTTTGGTGGACACACGGCCTAAATTATGTATTTGAGAAATGTACATATACAAAAACCACAGTTAGCTTAATGTATTGATTTAAACAAGGTAGTGATCAAATCAAATGAAAATCAGGATCTGGACGCCTGTACTGACGCTGAGGTCAGCTGGCTGGCCACGGATGCCGAACAGGCTGGAGACTCTGCGGCCGATCCCGACAGCATCCCCTGCCCCTGCTGGACCGGCCTGTGGTGCAGTTTACCGGACGAGTCCGGGGTGAGCCGGAGCAGGTGCCCCGGTACGACGAACACGATGAAACTACCGCCCTGAAAGAGAAACAGAGCATGGATGAAGAGAAAAGAAAAGTCCTATAATAACAAACATACAGGTATATACAGGTGAAACTCAAAAAAATTCAATATCAAATGCAGAAGTTAATTTATTTCAGTAATTCAACTTAAAAGGTGAAACTATTATATTATATAGATTCATTACATGCAGAGTGAGATATGTCAAGCCTTTATTTGTGATAATTTTGATGATTATGGCTTACAGCTTATAAAACCTTTTCACAATATTCTAATTTTGATTTGAGGGTTTTCATAAGCTGTAAGCCATAATCATCAAAATTATAATAAATAAAGGCTTGAAATATCTCACTCTGCATGTAATGAATCTATATAATATAATAGTTTCACCTTTGTATTTCTGAACAATATGATCCCCTTGTAGGACTCTGACGCTGCCTGATAGCCCACCTTTACACCCGCCACGTAGTTGCACAAGTGTCCACCCAGGTCCACTGAGATCTCAGTGTAAGTCCCCTCGTGAGCCAGACTGGGCCAGAACCGGGCCAAGCCGTCCGGAGACACGGCCAAAGCACTGATGGACTGTGAAAAACACATTTGCATAGAGTTGCATCACAGGGTTCTTATTCCAGTAACATTATGGATTTGACTATCAATGAAGAACAAACCATGAAGTCACCATGAAATCAAAACAGACAATTCTTGCCATTTGAGGGAATATTGCAGTATTATGCGCCTGGTAATTTGTAATCAAAATAATTCCCCTCCCTCTCGCAGCATCTCTTCTCTGATGATGCGTTCACTTGCGTGAGGGTCACCTACATTTGTTCTTGTTCGAGAAGCAGTTTCACTCGGATATACGTCACAATAGGGGAAAGAGAAGACTAGTGCAACCCTGACACTCGCTGAACTGACATGATCTAAAAAAGGCACTACTTTGATCTTTAGAGCTGCTTTACAGCTGAAGTTGAATATTTAGTTTGCATTATTGATTCTGTTATTGATTGTATAAAGCACTGTATAATTCTGATGACTTGACTTGTTTCTCTCACCTGTATGGGTGCATGATCGAGTGGACCGGAGGAGTTGATGGAGATGAGATCAGCGCTGTACGCGAACTCGCTGGGCGGCAGCTGGAGGTCTTTACACACTGACAGCTGCAATCACAGCAAACGCATAAAGTTCACACAAACTCAAATTCAGCACCAAACAATAATGTCTCTTTCTGACCTTTGCCACAGACGTCTGAGACACTTTCCAGACGACCAGACGCTCTCCACAGACCATCCACGCCCAACCGGACGCCTCCACCTTCACAGAGATCTGATCATCCACTGCAACAGACACAATATCACACATCGTAAAGCCTGAAGCACAAGTTCTGATCTGCCTTGGTTGGTCCACCAGTGCCTAAATGTCACCCGAGTAGACAGATTGCCAGGATTTTTGAGACACAGGTCTAGGTAAGTTAAAGTTAAAGATCTTTACCATCCGCCATGGTCAATGCCTCCATGACTTTGACAGGTAGAGATGATCCGAAAGTCTGAACATCAAAATTACACGAATCAACAACGGCATGACTCTGAACCCGCGTGGGAGTAGATCTGGAGAAAGAAGAGGGATGCTCTCACAAATTGGCTCGAAAACAAAAGTAAACTTCATTTGTACATTATGGAAACCGCTGGTCATATTCAGTATTAATTGGAGAAAAAAAACTATCAGCGACTGAATATTGAATATGTTTGTATTTATTTACTTTTACAATGTTTCATGATCATAAAAGTGCCATAAAACTAGACTAATTTGCTAGTATTAGCAAATACTGGTCACTGTGTAGTTTCTAAAAAACAGACTTGAATATGTTTTATATTATAATATGATTATATTAGTTATACATATACATATATATATATATATATTACTATGCAAATAATAACTAATAATTAAAGGAATTTAATCATTTGCAGAATTTAATGATTTAACGTTGATTCATTACAAAACTATTATAACAAAAAAGTGCAGTGATGGTGGTATCACATGATGATTATCCCATGTTAACTCCATATATATAGACCATTTCACAAGATGTAAACAACACTGGTCCAGGAGCACTTCCTGTTTCATTTTTTTTAACACTACATAAAAGCTGGGATAAAATACAACCAACAGAACATTTAAAACTGAATCAAAAAGTTAAACAAACATCTTTAAGATGTTTTCTTTACATGTGAAATAAAGAAAACAGTTACAAACTGAAACAGGAAGTGTTTTTGGACCAGTGTTTACATCTTGTGAAATGGTCTATACATATATACTAGATACTACTTGATTCCCATATTTATGTACGACAGTGTTTACATGATAATCCAACATAATATTATGTCAAACGATAATGTATAAACACATTTTTGTGGGAGAATATGATTTTAGAGTGTTTCTCACGGTACATGTTCAGATTAGCATGTACACAACGCTATCAGTCAGTGTGTTTACTGTGCTTTACCTGGCCGTGACAGCGGAGCGGCGTGGAGAGAACAGATGCCCGGGCTGGACGGCGCTCACACTTCTCCGACCGCCGGTGCGAGGCGCCTGTCTGCGGCCTGAGCTCGGTGTGCCGCGGGGAGTGAACATACTGGACCCGCGATCTGTTTACCAGCGACAGAAACTCATTCAAAGGTAACAAGACGCGATAAACTTTGGAAAAACCTTTTACCGCGCGCTCTCTACAGTCAAGCGCACACAATATGCGTCATTCAAACGCGCATGCGCAAATGCTGCTGCTCCTGAGAGCGTTGCGTGCGTCGCTATGGTGAGCGTGTGTGTTTAGTTGACTGGTAGTTGTTGAGAGACATTAAACTGATCCTGGGTCAGCGTTTCATGACAAGCGCTTGAAAAATCTCACATTATATGTGAGGTTGTGTAGTTTCACATCACTCTAAAACAGTTTTAGCTTTTTATTGAAATTAAATGCAAAAATTAAACTGGAACATATTATAATAACTCAACTGTGTCTGCACCAAAATGAGTCAATATGAGAATGCGGTGTTGTTAAATATAATTTCTGTGTCGTGGAGATTAATATTTTGTGAATAAAGTGGTAAATTGTATATTTTTAGGCAAACAGCACTCGCTTCACTTCATAAAATTGAGTTTAAACCGCTGGGATTACTTTGATGATGTCTTTACTACCTTTCTGGGGCTTGAAAATGGTAGTTGCGTAGAGAGACAGAAGTACGGTTGCATTTACTTAAAGAAAAAAAAACAAATCTACTCTGTTTTTCTGAATTAACGAGTTAATTATCTCAGAATTACATTGATAATTTTTCATGGTCCTTGCTCTATTTTCCTGAATTAATGAGTTAATTATCTCAGAATTATGAGATATATTTGTCATGAAAAAAAAATTTCACTCTGTTTTCCTGAATTAATGAGTTAATTAACTCAGAATTATGAGATATTTTTTTGTTCAAAACATTTTTTTCTCTTCTCTGTTTTTACAAATTATTGAGTATTTTTTTAGATATTCAAGTCATTAATTTCAGAAAAACACTTCACATGCCAACACTTTTTTTTCATGAAAAATCATCCCGTGAATTCTGAGATAGTAAACTCGTTAATTCAGAAAAAAAAAGAAAGCACTCAGATTTCATTAAAACGACCTTAATTTGTGTTCCGAAGATGTTACGGGTTTAAAACGACATGAAGGCGAGTAATTATACCAGAATTGATTTTTTTAGGTGAACTATTCTTTTAAAAAAAACTCAGTTATTTACAGTAGTTTTAACGGATCGACGCGCTAGAGGGCGCTGTGCCACGCGTTGGATATGCGCGCGCCGCCAGTGCACGCGCAGAAGAAGAGAGCGCGCGACCAATGGAGCAGCGGTGGAGAGTTGTGGTCTTCTCCTGATCCTCTCTCTCTTTTTCCAGGACTGTCGAGTACGGAATATGCAGTAGGTGTTGGAAATCTTTACCAAACTGTAAAAGCCGATATGAACCGGAATGACTTTGGTTTATTTGAGAATAGAGTGCAGAAAAGGAGTGTGATGATGAGCTTGGTGATCGAGGCCGCGCGTGAATTTGAACCTGCAGGGTTTATTACATTTATAAACTTATCTAAGGATATCTAAAGAATTGATATGCGTTTTGGCTGGTCCGCTCACCTCCCATTGACTGCCCATTAAAGTAACGTTAACCAGCTGGGAATGGCCGTGTCACAACATCTTCAAGAGCTGTCTTTCTGTACAGCATAAGGCATTATAGTCCTAAAGCGCCTCTGATAAAATATAATATGCCGGTGATATCGAAACATTCGAACGACAGTTTGTATTCGAATGTATGAACGCGTTGGTCAAAGTAACCGAATGTTCTCGTTCGAACGAAAATGAATCGAACGTTCGAATCTAATGTTAAAACACGCATGCATTGAAATCGAATCAAATATTTCACGCATGTTTCCGCTTCTCAAAAATTCAGGTCAAATATTCGATTATGTTTATGATTCTCTAACATCAAATATTCAAACAAGGTTATGATTCCCTAGAGTCATGTCACATTTACGAGCATGCTCCTTGATTCCCGATATTTGTGTGTGATGCTCTTACATCGTATCAAGTATTCAAGTGTGCTTATGTTTCTCTAAAATCAAATCAGATATTTGAGCATGCATGTTTATCATCCATTAAAAATGAACCAAATATTCAAGCATGCCCATGATTTCTTAAAACCATATAAAATGTTTAAGCATACTTATGATTCCATAAAATTGAATCAAGTGTGCAATCTGTGCATATGATTTTCTAAACACAAATAATACATGTAGGCACGCATGTATATGATTCATTCAAATTGATTCCTAAAATTAAATCAAGTATTCAAGCATGCTTATGATTCCCTAAATTTTCGAGCATGGTTATGATTTTCTAAAACTGAACCAAATATTCGAGTACATGCTTATGATTCTCTTAACGTCAGGTCAAATATTCAAGCGTGCCAGTGCATATGACTTCATACATGTCAGCATGCATGTAAATGATTCATTACAATTGAATCAAATATTCAAGCATGCTTATGATGCCCTAAAATTCGAATCAAACACTCAAACTGATATGATTCCCACTGATGTGTTTTGAGACAGACAGTGAACTGTGAGTCCATGCATTGCTGTACATGTTGTCATCTTTTTCATTGCATGGCCTGCAGTGAATCGCTGCTGTGAGCGCAGATGCATAAATGTGTGTGTTACGATCTCTCTTCAGATGAAGCGTGTCCGGCCGGAGCAGATCCAGAGCGTGGTGTCCCAGTACCTGAAGAGGAGACAGTACATCGACACTGATGGCTCTCTGAAGGGGGTCAAACTCTCCCAGTCCGCGGAGGAGATGGCTGCCAGTCTGACGGGTGACTCAACCTATGCTGTGTGATTTAAAGGAGTAGCTCATTTTTGAAAAAACTTTAGCTGATAATTTACTCACCCCCATGTCATCTAAAATATCCATGTCATTCATTCTTTAGTTCGAAAAGAAATTAAGGTTTTTGATGAAATAGATTTTTCTCCATAATGGACTTCAATGGGAACCAAACAGTTCAAGGTCCAAAAGACAGTTTCAGTGCAAACTGTTCAAAGGGCTTTAAATGATTCCAGACGATGAATAAGGGTCTTATCAAGCGAAACGATCACTCATTTAATAAATAAATGAAGTTTTATAAGCTCAAATGCTCGCCTTGCTCTGTTCTATGATGTGCGTTCGTGACTCTCCTGTTTGAACTGGTTTATCAAATGAACAAATCTTTTTCGAGTCATTTTGTTCATTCAACAAACGAAACGAACAAATTGACTCGGAAAAAGATTTTTAAAGCAGTGTTTTGAAATTGCCATCACTAGTAATAGCGGTGCTCGTCTTCACCCTCTCTCTCTCTCTCCGTCGTGTGCAGTTCAGACGGAGTCGAGCTGTGCGAATGTGGTGTCGGCCGCCCCGTGTCAGTCAGACCCGCAGCAGTACGAGACCCAGTTCTCCAGGCTGCGCTCCTTCCTGCAGGGTGAGACACACACACACACACACACACACACACACACACACACACACTGCTTTAATCCACAGGAGGAAGTGCTCTGGTTTTAACACGCGTTCTCTCTGCCTCAGAGGCCGAAGCGCCGCTAGTGAAGGAGGTGAGCGGCGTCTTGTTTCCGCTCTCTCCTCTACCTGCACCTGGACATGGCGCGATGTGGCCTGAAGGGGGCGGTGAGACTCGTTCTACGGGCGCTTTCACTCGCTCTTCCAGCAGGACCCTGAGCAGAAAGCCATCGTGGACCTGCCACGAGGAGTCCTCACACTGCAGGTCCGTTGATTTTACTATTTTAAAGGGATAGTTCACTTTGAAATTAATTTTTGGTATGTTTTATCTTACCTCAAGGGCATCCAAGATGTAGGTGTCTTTGTTTCTGCAGTATTTTGATATTTTTAGGTCAAACCGTTCTTGTCTGTCAGTCATATAATGCAGGTCTATGGTCACCACCTCAAAGAGCACGCACAGAGAAGTCCAGATTAAACATGATTTAATGACTCGTTAATGTAAGTACACATTGATGGCCTAAGACACCGAAACAAGCGGTTTGTGTGAGAAAACAAACAGTATTTATATTGTTTTTACCTCTGTGTAACCACAGCCACGTCCAAGTGATTTAAAGACACGGGCGCTTCTGTCTGCACAAAACAAGAGGTAAAACGATATAAATACCGTTCGTTTCCTCACTCAAACCGCTCGTTTCGTGTCTTAGGCCATCAATGTGTACTTACATTTACGAGTCATTAAATCATGTTTAATTTGGACTTCTCTGTGCATGCTCTTTGAGGTGGTGACCATAGACCTCCATTATATGACTGACAGACAAGAACGGTTTGACCTAAAAATATCAAAATTGAAAATTCTGCGGAAAACAAAACACCTACATCTTGGATACCCTTTAGGTAAGCTAAAATGTATCAAAAATTAATTTCTTTAATTGCTTTATTAATTGCTTTCTACACTTTCCGTGTTTTGGTCCTGAAATTATAAACAAACAAAAACTCATTACACAATCTGCATTTTTTTTGTCTTCCAGGATGTGACTTCAAACCCTAAACTCAGTTCCCTCCTGGATCACAAGTACGTGGTGCACCTGACGGATCAAGCGTAACGCCTACCTGCTGCGGTACCTGCAGAGCGACGTAACAACAGCGCCATCTGCTGGGCGCTAAGCACGCATGTCAAGGTGCCTGACCCACAGTCAAACCAACGTTTATTCAGACACGTCAACATTTCTCACATTATCACTGTTTATTCACTATAGTTTAGAAAATGGTTATAAAATATGACAAGAATGATCAAATCAGTGTATATTTCACTGGTTTTCGTCCTCAGGTGGAGGTGACGGCATCGCGGCGAACCGACTACCAGCTGTACGGCGCAGGGATCGCAGCGGGAAACACCACCTCCACTCCCTCGTCCTCCACGACATGGGCCGCCCTGGATGGGTCTGAGGCGGCGGAGCGCCGTGGAGGTCACGGCGGGGTTACCGCAGAACGAGGCGGCGCTGGACACGCTGCAGGACTGCATAAAGCGCGTGCGGGAAGGTCCGCCTTCGCTCACCACCGTCTGCTTCTACGCCTTCCAGCACACGGATCAGCTGCTCAACACGGCTGAGGTGTCGGCGGACAGCCGTCTGCTGGCGGCGGGCTTCGACAACTCCGCCGTCAAGCTGTGGAGTCTGCGGGCCAGGAAGCTGAAGGCCGGGCCGCACTGGGCCGACGTGTCCAGGATACGACTCGCCTGTGATGTGCTGGAGGAGGAGGTGAGTGACCGCTGTCAATCTCTCTCCTTCATTCACAGCATCAGTGCGTCTTATCAAGTTCAAGCGAATCAAGCAAATTTAAAAACATCCGCAGGCAGACCTAAGTGTTGTACACTTTTTTATTTATTTTTTTAATCCTACTTTATTATTTTCCATTTACTACATTTTTATCTTTGTATTACATTGCATTACAATTTAATGAATGCTATTAAATTAAATGGCAATGTTTACATGCATACATGTAAGACATTTAAAGGGCAGTAAAGTAGTTCACTTTTCAAAAAACTTGCTGATAATTTACTCACCCCCATGTCATCCAAGATGTCCATGTCTTTCTTTCTTCAGTCGAAACGAAATTAAGGTTTTTGATGAAAACATTACAGGATTTTTCTCCATATAATGGACTTCAATGGGAACCAAACGGTCCAAAACACAGTTTCAGTGCAAACTGTTCAAAGGCCTTTAAACGATTCCAGACGATGAATAAGGGTCTTATCAAGCGAAACGATCGCTCATTTAATAAATAAATAACAAAGTTTAAGTTTTATTAGCTCAAATGGTGGCCTTGCTCTGTTCTGTGTGACTCTCCTGTTCGAACTCATTCATCAAAATGAACGAATCTTTTCCCGAGTCAACTGCATTTCATTTCGTTCGTTGAATGAACCAAATGACACGGAAAAAGATTTGTTCATTTTTTGTTTCGTTTTTGTTTCCAATCATCAGGCAGATGACGAGGACGCCTCGGGCAGCGAGATAAAGACCCTGCGCGCTCACAGCGGCCCGGTGTATCGACACGGCGTTCCTGACGGATGGCTCCGGCCTGCTGTCCTGCTCGGAGGACTCCACCGTGCGCTTCTGGGATCTGACCAGCTTCACCAACACCGTCCTGTACCGCGGCCACGCCTACCCCGTGTGGGACGTGGACGTCAGTCCCTGCAGCCTCTACTTCGCCACGGCGTCCCACGACCGCACCGCGCGCCTCTGGAGCTTCGCGCGCACGTCACCGCTCCGCCTGTACGCCGGACACCTCTCCGACGTCGACTGCGTCAAATTCCACCCCAACTCCAATTACGTGGCGACGGGTTCGACGGATAAAACGGTGCGCCTGTGGAGCACCCAGCAGGGGGCGTCCGTGAGGCTGTTCACCGGGCACCGCGGCCCGTGCTCTCGCTGAGCGCTCTCGCCCAACGGGAAGTACCTGGCGTCGGCCGGGGAGGACCAGAGACTGAAGCTGTGGGACCTGGCTTCCGGGAGCCTGTTTCAAGACCTGCGCGGCCACACCGACAGCATCACCAGCCTGTCCTTCAGTCAGGACAGCAGTTTGGTGGCCTCCGCCTCTATGGACAACTCAGTGCGCGTGTGGGACATACGTAACGCACACGGCTCCGCCCCCACCGACGGCTCCAGCAATGAGCTGATTGGACAATACACCGGGAGCACTAGCAATATCCTCAACGTGCAGTTCATGGCCTGCAACCTGCTGCTGGTGACGGGCACTGCGCTGGAGAAACAGGAGCAATGAGGGACCGTCTCGGATAAACATGTCTAGGGCATATTTCACACCAAAATCATATTTTGTGCAAGTAAAATGACACCTTTTAGTTGGGCTTTCAAACGATTAATCGAGATTAATCACATCCAAAATAAAAGTTTGTGTTTACATAATAAATGTGGGTGCACTGTGTATAATTATTTTATGTATATAAATACACACACATGCTTGTATATATTTAAGAAATATTTTCATGTATATAAATTTATATATAATTTATATTATATTTAAATATTTTATAAATAAATAATATTTTTTTTCTTAAATATACATGAGTGTGTGTAATTATATATACACAAAGTAATTATACACAGTGCACCCACATATATTATGTAAACACAAACTTTTATTTTGGATGTGATTAATCGCGATTAATCGTTTGACAGCCCTACCTTTTAGCACCATTTAAACATGCTCATCATAGTTGTGAAGTGTTTATGATGGTGTAGTTTGATATAGGTATATAATCGAGTTCATAGCCCTCATTACTTTTATACATAGGACTGTCAAACGATTATCACATTAATGCATCCAAAATAAAAGTTTGTGTTTATAAAATATATGTGGGTGCACTGTGTATAATTATTTTGTAAATATAAATACACACGCATGCATGTATATTTAAGAGAAAAATATTATTTATATATAACATATTTATATGTAATATAAATTAATATATATAAATCTATACACAGTATATACATGAAAATGTTTCTTAAATATATACAAGCATGTGTGTGTATTTATATATATATATATATATATATATATATAAAATATTTATACACAGTGCACCCACATATGTTATGTAAACACAAACTTTTATTTTTGATGCGATTAATCATTTGACAGCCTTAATATATATATATATATATATATATAATATAATATAATAATTCGGAATGAATTTTACTGAAAAGTTCATAACAATTCTCTGTATTTTTCTAATCTTTGATAAAGCACAACAAATACGAGCTTGATGTGTAAATATTTATTATTATTAATAATATTACAACTAAGAGGCTTCATTTTTCTGCACAAAATATGTTCTTTTTCTTGTGAAATGTGTCCCGGACAGGTTTAGTGAGATTTTGCAAAGCGTGAGTGTTTTTGGTTCTGATGTCTATTAATGCCTCTCGAGGTCAGAGGTGAATCCTGCTGTTTTCATATAGATGTAAATAGACAAGTTAGGTCATTATTTTCACGTCTGGATTATTCAGCTCGGCTAATTTCCGTTGTGACATCGCTGATTTGATGATGGCCTGTGTTTATAAAGATCATTCTGGAAGAACGTTTAATCAACACTGTGTTTCTGGATCTTCACCCTGAAGCCAGACAAACAGGATTCTTTCTGCTTGATCAATCCCTTTATCCTCGTTTTGTTTCTCGTTAGTTTAACATTGCATCCGAGTAAGTTCCAGACGGCTCGAGTGTGCCAAGTTTTTTCATTAAGGGCATTTAAAGGCAAAACTTCCCTATGAAAGTTCAAAAAGCGATTAATTTACACGCCAGTTGTTGCAGTTTGACTGAATTATACAGTTTTGTATAAAGTCTTCTGGTGGTCGACAACACAATCATGGGATGTGTGTCTGGAACTGAAGACAAAAAATTACTTTTGTATCTATTTGCATTGCTTCATTGAAAAGAAATGATTTTGCATCATTCTGATACTTGTAAATATATTTTTGTAAGATTTCTCGGCCGTCCTGATCTCATTTTTTGATGTTGCATATCTGATTATCAGCATTCTAGTATATTAACACCACAGTGAAGTCCTGGATCCGCCTCCTCACACACAGGCGTGGCTGCTTTCACCCTAACCAGTTTCTGCTCTGGATGGGTGTGACGCCAACCTGACAAGCCTGTCCACCGGCCAGAGTGGCTGAGTCTCACACACACACACTCGCAGCTCCAGTAGAGACGTCACTCGTGTCCTGTCTGAGGTTTTGGTGCTGATTTGAAGATGCCCTACATTGTGAATCCGCCGAGCGGCTCTGGGCAGGCGACCCTGGTGGAGAGCACGCAGGCGGACGGGAGGACGTTTGAGCAGATCCGGCGGGAGTGTTTGCAGAAGGGGAAGTTGTTCGAGGATCCAGGATTTCCCTGCCGTGGAAGAATCGCTCTTCTTCAGCCAGAGGGTCCCGGTTAACTTTGAATGGAAGAGGCCGGGGGTAAGCGAGCACTTCATGACACTTGGAGAAGGTTCCTCTGGAAATTTGAGGTGATGCATCTTTGGTGTGATGATATGGGATATTTGATGCACTTATTCACTACAAGAATTGGCCACACACACAAAACGAGACCCCAATCACATCACAAACCAGATGGATTTGATGGAGCAAGATCTGAATGAAGCAATTAGCCTAAATTGGTTTTTACCTTCATTTCCTCCATTGCATTACATTGTTTAGAGCATAAGAAACAAATGGAGAAAAAAAAAATTATTATGAAGAAAATGATATTTTATTCAGCTTATGTCCTCTGTAGTGGACACCAGCAGTTGAATGTGTAGGCAAAAAAAATAGATTTTTTTTTAAATTCCCCAATTAATTTATAAGTTTCAGGATTTATTTATTTTTTACCAAACGTTGTGTAGAAGACGATCAACAATGTTATGACAGATATAATGGAATGAATTGATTGCTTCATGCAAAATGTGGGTAAAATGGCCATAAATGGGTTTTCCCATTCAATACAGTGTACCTATACACTGTCTCTAATTTGCATATTAATGTGTTAAATGCAATGAAACGAAGTGTAATATTGGGAGTAATAATATTTCAACCTTTTCATAATAATAATGTCTAATATTTCATATGAATACTTATATATAATTTCTTTCACTATTTACTGTCCCCAAAATGCCTGGTGCCTCTACAGTGGACATGTATAAAATCAAGGCCCTGTTTTATAACAGAACGTCATATTTTAATTGGAAATCCCATTCCCTTAGATTTGAAAATGAGTCAGATTTAAATAATTACAAAATATGATCATATATCCATGATGAGGGTGCTAAATTTGATCGCTAAATGAATGTCAGTCATTTTTAAAGAGTTGTCCTGGTGAAACCTCCCTGAATTTGGCATCTCTAAAACTGTGATGTGTCAGAGAAATTCACTAAAATATAATGTAGTGAAAATAAAATTTCACTACAGTGGACAAAAGTGTGTTCATTGAGGGTATCCCCTGAAATCTATTGGATAAAGCTGAGACATAACCCTTAAAGGTGGACACAAATGTGTGGAACTGTCAAATTGTTAAATTTTCTTCAATACTAAAGTATAAATGCTGAATTTAGTCACTTTAGTGGCTGATAAAGGCACTAAATAGTTTTTGAATGGGGTTGAAGAAGCATTTCCTTCAATGAATAGTTGTTAGATGAATAGGAGTGTTTTTTACAGTTTGTAATTAGTAACTGAATTCCTGTCATGATGATCAGTGTCATGATTTTTGATTGTTATGGCAGACGACCGATATAATGTTGCATGCACTTGTTTTAGAATGTGAGTATGAAGATTTTAAAACCTGTCGTGCAAGTTTGCAGAGTAATTCCAGGCCTCGAATTCAACCCAAAAGCACCAGAACAAGCCTAAGTTTGTTGTAGAACAGCTGCCAAAAATCACTGCCAAATGAAGGTTCAAGCCATTGATGGTTTCATAAAGAATCTTTGACGTCCATGGAACCTCTCCATTGCACAAAAGATTCTTTAGATTTTTCAAATGTTCTTCAAACTAAGAAATATGGTTCTTTTAAGAACTGTTCACTGAAATGTTCTTAGATGAACCCAAAATGGTTTAATATATTCCTGACACTTCACTATTCTTTGAGAGTAACACAACAAAACGTCATATTTGTGCATTAAATAAATTTATGAAGAGGGCATTGGCGATGGATGCCATGAAACAGGTGAGGAATGTAAGCATGCATGGAACGCACAGTGTTTATTTGGTGTTGATTGTTGAAATATATAGAGGATCCTGGTTTTATTTAGCTGAAAAATGGACTATTGGTCTGAGTTTTAAGTGGTTAACGGGTTATAAGTGGTTATGAAAAAAATTATGTATGGGACACCATTCTTGGCATCATGTCACTTCACATTTGATCTGAGGTGATCCACACCTCTTTAGGGACCTCTGAATGAAACTACAGTACAACTGCATTTCATTGCAGGGTGTTCCCGCAGAGCGAGCGTGAAGAGTGTGGGCTTGAGTTATGTGAACACACCTCACACAGGCATCATGGGCGTTCACACATCTCCCTCAGTCTTCAATCAAACCATTCATTAGTAACTGCTGGTCATGTGATGTAACTTCTGGAAATGTCTGTAAAAAAAGCTTAAAGTTTAACAACAGCCAGAGTTGATGGGAGCAAAGGTCACTGTTGTGAACACAACCTACACTAACCTTTTTTTTTCCAGACAGATGGATGGGATAGGTAGACAAACAAACGGATGGATGGGTAGATAGACAGATGGATAGATGGGCAGACAAATGAACGGATGGATGGGTAGATGAAGCATAGACAGATGGAAGGACGGATAGGTAGATAGACAGATGGATGGATGGATGGGTAGACAGTCAGAAGGATGGATGGACTGGTAGACAGCGGATGGATGGATGAATGGATGGATGACTGAGACAGACTGGATGGATGGATGGATAGACAGACAGATGGATGGGGTAGACTCAGATGGATGGATGGATCAGTGGGTATATAGATAGGCGGATGGATGGATGGATGGGTGGACAGACAGACGGATGGATGGATGGACTGGTAGATGAGTAAATGGATGGATGGATGGATGGATGGGTGGATGAGATGGATGGGTAGACAGATAGACGGATGGATGGATGGATGGATGGATGGATGGGTAGATAGACAGACGGATGGATGGATGGGTAGATAGACAGACAGATGGATGGGTAGATGAGGACGGATGGATGGAGATAGAAAGACAGATGGATGGATGGGTAGATTAATGGATGGATGGATGGATCGGTGGGTATATAGATAGGCGGATGGATGGGTGAGACAGATAGATGGATGGATGGACTGGTAGATAGACAGATGGATGGATGGATGGATGGATGGATGGATGGATGGATGGATGGATGGATGGGGAATAGATAGACGGATGGATGGATGGATGGATGGACAGGTAGATAGACAAACGGATGGATGGATGGATTGATGGACAGGTAGATAGACAAACGGATGGATGGATGGATGGATGGATGGATGGGTAGATAGACAAATGGATGGATGGATGATGGATGGATGGTAGATAGACAAACGGATGGATGGGTAGATAGACAAATGGATGGATGGATGGGTAGATAGACAAATGAATGGATGGGTGGATGTCTGGGTAGATAGACAAACGAATGGATGGATGGTTGATTAGATGGATGGGTGTTATTAGTGATCATTTCTCTGATCTGTTCAAATTCAGGAAATCTGCAAAAACCCACAATTCATCACAGGAGGAGCCACCAGGACAGACATCTGTCAGGGGCAGCTGGGTTTGCTTTCCTCATTGATTCTTCAAAACACCTTCAATGACCAAAGAATGTCCATGCATTATGCGTCATATACGAGTATATATTCAGTAATATATCATTTCCTTCACAGGAGACTGCTGGCTGTTGGCAGCGATCGCCTCCCTGACCCTCCATGAGGAGACGCTGAAGAGGGTCGTCCCACATGACCAGGGATTTGATCGCGGATATGCCGGTATCTTCCACTTCCAGGTGAGTCTCACTCGCTGATAGGGGAGAAACAATATCGATATAGGTCGATAGTTTAGCAATAAAGTAATTTCCAGGTTGTGTCGAAAAGTTGTTGGTCTAGATAACGAGTTTGACTCGTGTACGATGATTTTCTTTCAAATACGATAAGCTTCTGGTACGATACTTGTACATTTCCAATCTGGCAACACTGACAATGGCTTTGAACCCTAATCATACTCGCCTTGTTCACAGTTCTGGCAGCATAATAAATGGATGGATGTGGTGGTGGATGACAGACTCCCGTGTGTGAGGAACAAGCTGATGTTCGTCCACTCCGCCGACCAAACTGAGTTCTGGAGTGCGCTTCTGGAGAAGGCCTATGCCAAGTATGCACTTTAGTTCGCAAAACAAAATGTCAAATCTTAGTTTTGAGATGTCCAACTCATTTCTGTGTGTCTCTCTCAGACTGAACGGCAGCTACGAATCCCTGAAAGGTGGAAGCACCATGGAGGCGATGGAGGACTTCACCGGTGGCGTGGGCGAGACGTACGAGACGAAGAGTGCCCCCAACAACCTCTTCACCATCCTCAAGAAAGCGGTGGAGAGAGGGTCCATGCTCGGATGCTCCATCGATGTAAGCCAAGCTTTGCTGGATTCAAAGTGAGATCAATAACCCAGTCCCTTCCTGATTTCCAGATGTTTGTGTTTTAATGTTGCTAGATCACAAGTTCTGCTGAATCCGAAGCCCAAACCTCTACTGGTCTGGTTAAAGGACACGCTGACTCAATCACTGGAGTTGAAAGAGGTAAACACAGAAACACTTTATTAATCGCGATTAATCGCATCTAAAATAAAAGTTTGTGCTTACATAATGTATGTGTATAATTCGTTTGTATACATGCATGTACATATTTAAGATTTTTGTTTATTTATTAAAAAAATAATTTGTCATTTTTTTTAAACTTTTATTTTGGATGCGATTAATCGTTGCCCTGCACTTGTTATCTTCTTTTCTTTTTTGGGCTCAGATTCACTGTTTTCTTCTCTCTATTTTGTCACGTTTTTTTCAGGTCAACTACAGAGGAGCAAAGGTCAAGCTGGTTCGTGTCCGAAACCCTGGGGTCAGGTGGAGTGGAACGGGCCCTGGAGTGACAAGTAAGTACCAATGATGACATAGCCGATTATGAAATATTATATGCAAAAAACATCTTAGAGAACAGTCTTGTCATATATCGCTGCAAAGGTCTAGTAGAATGCAATATGCATAGTTGTTTCACAATGTGAAAAAATGTGTTGTTGCATGCAAAAAATATAGAGAAGAATGCAGACATTTTATTATTCAACAGTACTTTTGAGTTACTGCACTTAGGACATGAGTCTCTGAAAAGCTTAATGGTTTGCTGATATATGCATTTCAATTCTTTTATAATTACGTCTATAATTGCATTTGTACTTGGGATGTCACTGTAAATGCTCCTAATCTTATATTTTTAGCTCAAGGGAATGGAGCAACATTGACAGCGCAGAGAAGAATCGATTGCTACAAAATTCCCTGGATGACGGAGAGTTCTGGTACGTCACGACCCATCGGTCCAGTTCACAGCTGATATCAGACCTGCGGTGCTAACTTGAATGACTTGTTGTGTTGCAGGATGGAGTTTGAAGACTTTAAATCCAACTACGATAGAGATCGAGATCTGTAACCTGACTGCAGACTCTCTCTCAGATGACGTTGCGAAGAAGTGGGAGGTGAACCTGTTTGAGGGCAACTGGATCAGGGGCTCCACCGCTGGCGGCTGCAGGAACTACATCGGTCAGTATCATGTTGTCAAATTAGCGTTGATTTCATCATAAAAGTATGAATGTTTATTAGGGGTATAACGATATACTCATGCCACGATTCGATACATACATCACGATACTGAACTCACGATACGATATTATTGTGATACTCCAAGACATATGGTAAAAGATTAACAAAAATGCACTGTTGATTAAAATGCATTATTACTTTGTAGGTGTCAATTAATATCTTCACTGTAATAAAAATCGATTAAATTTACGGGAAAAAAATTGTTAGCTGTGCATTTTCCTGTTAAAAATACGTAATATATAAAAATACGTAATATATAAATACATTAAATGTGAAGTGTCACACAGGGAATAGTGGGAATGTCAATTTACATTTTTTCACTCTAAATTATATGATGACTTGTTCTTTTTCACTTCCAAAAACTGTAAATTTAATGGTATTTTACTGTAAAATTACATTAAATGTCTCATTTTTATATATATCACAGTTATTTACCATATATAGTAAGGAAACTTTTTCACTGTAGAATTTTCACCGAATTTTTATATGAATATTGCACTTTTACTGACTATATATATATAAAATAATAACATTAGACATCAGGACCCACAAAAATTCCCCCATTGTATTATTTAAACATTATATTCAACATCATATGTAGTAGTTTCATGTAGTACTGACACTAAAACTCTGTAAACTTGAATTTTTTCTCCCACAGAAATTTCCATTTTGAACTATACACAATACAGATTGTGACTATCCATGATGCATTTTTGTATTGCCATATATAGTGACATGATATATTGTTACACCCCTAATGTTTATCAGTGCCATCATTTATACATGACAGTTTCTTTAGCATTACATTTGCATCCTCTCGACCTTGATCTTCTCAGACACATTCTGGACAAACCCGCAGTTTAAGCTCCGTCTGAAGGAGCCAGATGACGGCGATAAGCTGTGTAGCGTGATCGTGGCCCTGTTGCAGAAGAACCGCGCGCCTCAGGAAGGAAGGGCTTGACATGGAAACCGTCGGCTTTGCCATTTACGAGGTAAAAGAGAGATCAAATGCTGTAGATTAGCGCTGCACGATTAATCGTGATTTACAGATGGCTTATCGTGATTATAAAATCGCAAAAGCTGTGATTATTTGTCATTGATGTACGGCTCAGTAAACGATGAAAGCACTGTGACAGTCACTGATTACGTGCATTTGAAATAGCAACACGCGTCATGAGAAGCATTTATGAACCTCTTGTCCAACATAAGACTACATTTAATAACATGCTTTACTCCAAACTCACTTCATAACAACAGTTGAGCTCATCCTTCTGTGAGATGATGCGGCTTCATACACAGAATAAGGCAGTCATGTGTTTATTAGTCGTGTTTAAAGCTGCAGTCCGAGTTTTTCCTCTTTGTCGCCATCTGTGTGTGAGCGCCCTCTGGTGTTCAGATGGAGCAGCATTTACTACTGCCAAATTTGCGTGCGGTGTCATTGCGATTAATCGTACAGCGCTAGTGTAGATGAGTTTGGAGAGATTCTTGTAGTGCTCATCTGCTCCTTTACTGTACCCACAGGCTCCTGACGATCAAGACCACCAGGGGAAGGACTTTTTCCGCTACAATGGGTCTAAGGCGCGGAGCCGTAGTTACATCAACATGAGGGAGGTGTCCGAGCGCTTCCGACTCCGCCTGGGAATTACCTGCTGGTTCCCACCACCTTCCAGCCGCACAAGGAGGCCGACTTCCTGATCCGGATCTTCTCTGAGAAGAAAGCGGCAGCTGTGTAAGTCTATCCAACCCACTCTTCAGTGTTCTACTCTGAGGTGGAGGCGGGGCTTATTTGCATATTCATAGAACCGCTTATACTAAATGGATCAAGGTTGTCGAGTTGTTAAGGGGATGAAGATTTTTTTGAAGAAAATTACTTATTGGTGATCAAAGATGAGTTTTAAGGGATGCAAATACTGACTACAGGGAGACTGTGTGTTAGTGTTTCATGACCTTTTAAAATTAAAAATGCAGTTTGTTAGACTAGGTTTTACATTAGATATTAGAAAATATACCACAACAAATTAGCAGACCCAACCGACTCTTCAGCTTTATCAGCCAGATTTAGATAATGATAATAAACAAAACAAAACATTGTATGTAACTATAACAGGGTTTGTACAAGGTGCTTAAACATTTATCATTATTGTTATTAAGATGGTCAACAGTGAAATAGTTCCTCAAAGCAAATTATATTCATTTATTCATGTATTTTTACAGCACGTAACTGTATAATACAGTATCTGTTTTGTATTTGCAGTGAGATGGGAAACACCATTCAAGCAGATTTACCAGAAGTGAGTAAAAAAAATTCATTGGTTCATGCCTTGGTTTATTTGTGCACAGGGAAGAACTCAAATACAGTTTAGGTGTAAATAGTTTGACATGTGCTGATGTTGTGTGTTAAAAGTGTGCTTTCGTCTGTTTTGTGAAGCCACCGAAGCCAAACCCACCTGAGGGAGAGACCGATGAGGAGAAGGGCCTGAGGAGAGACTTTTTGAACAGATCGCCGATCGGTAGACACGGAAAACTACGGAAGCTTGTTTTCTTGCCGCTACGGAAAAAATAAATAAATAAATAAAATCGTTAATTGTGATTTTACGTATTACGAGAGCCCTGAAGTGAAATGGTGAAGAAAGGAAAGGATTTTGAGATGGAGGAAAAAAAAATTGTCAATGATTTTGATGTTCTCTCCTTTCTTGGGTTAATGCAAAGCATCTTGGAATACTTTTTTTTTTTTTTTTTGCGAGCGCCTATCAGTTGTTGGATGCAAAACATTTGCGGAGAATGCAAAAGCATTTACTTACTATTGTTCCTCCCATTCATTGTTTCCCATCATTGTTCATCATCACCATGTCCCTTTAAGGGCTCCGTAGAACTCACAAGGTTTTGTGGGCGAACGGAAAGTTTCTTTGGGGTAACTCAAAGGTTTTTGCAAAAGAAAACAGTTTTTGAGGGGACCGCTGAACCGTTTGCCGAGCGAACTCGCGTTTCTCGGGGAACACAACACATCTGTTCACTTCAAGTTCACCTGGTGAGTTCAAAAGCAATTTATTATTTTTCCTTCCATCTCTGTTTCCCACCATATTGCCATTAGGGCTCATTTTACCTCACAATTCTGAGGGGGAGAAATCATATAACCGAGATATAACCGTGAATAATTTCATAGAAATTAAGATCTGATTGTGATTGTAGATAAAAAGTGGTAAGTAATTACTTTCCATCGAAGTGTCCATCGAAAAATCCAGTCGTCTGTCTGCCGTTTTCCCAAAGGGATGATATGCAGATAATGCAGATGATGAAAAACTTTTGTTAATTAAAACAATTATTTATTTTAAACATTTACCTGTTGCCTATGTCATGTGGTTATTAACCATGAATGTGTGTTGTTCCATTTTTGTAATTTAAAATCTTAGATGGTGCTTTAAGTATATGGTTTTCGGCTGACAAACAAGTGTGTGAATCCATAACGCAGAGCAATAATATCTGGCGATAGTGTTGGCATTAGATACACGGATGCGCTGCGCCTCGTTTGGTTACAGTGTGTTTTACACTCTCTCCATTGTGTGTGTAGGATAAAGCCATCAGCGCCAGAGAACTGCAGCACGTGCTGGACAGTGTCCTGAGCAGAAGTGAGTCTGTCACCATTTTCAAGCTTTTTAATCTGTATCCCGTGATAAACATGAATGCTAACACCCTGTCTGTCTCCAGGAAAAGAGGTGAAGTTTGATGGTCTGACCCTCAACACCTGCCACAGCATCATCAACCTGATGGACGTATCCTCTCAAGTCTTATTATTAGTCTAAAAATTGAAACACAACTAATCCACTGGTGACCCAAGCTTAATGAAAGAAACTGATAATGTAAACGTGTGAAAGTCTAAAAACTGTCTTTAAGTTTGGTATGGGGATTATGACTCTGATGTTGTGTCAGTTTTCCTGAACCGAGTGCAGGTGGATGGCTCAGGAATGCTGGAGTTCACGGAGTTCAAAATCTTCTGGGATAAGCTGAAGAAATGGATCGTGAGTACCCGAATCATGTCATTCACTCGTTGGTTTATCATGAGTTGGCATATTTCTCAGAATCAAGAGAAACTGTGTCCTGTGCTGTTGCAGATGCTGTTCCTGTCGTATGACACGGACCGTTCAGGACGCATGTCTTCCTACCCAGACTCCGCAGCAGCTGCTGGAACTCGGCCGGTAAATATATGTTATCACTGTGAAGCTGCTCTGATACAATCTGTATTGTAGAAAGCGGTTTATAAATAAAGGTGACTTGACTTAAACACACCTGAATGATCAACTAGAACAGTGCAATCTAAATATAAGTTATTGGAAATGTGATCTAGACCAGGGTTTTCAATCTTTTAGATGCAACAGACCCCAAAATATGTTCATTCAAATTAATACAAATTTATATTATAAATATTTCCAAATATTATTTGGAGAATTGATAAATAATTCCTTTTTTTTAAACAGTATAGCGCTCTACTGTTAAATGCATTATTTATTTTGCTTGTTTATTTACTTGTTTTTATGTTAATACATTTTTTTATCTATTAAATTAATTTTTTAAAATAAACAATGTAATATATATATATATATATATATATATATATATTAAAACAAATAATTATAATACATAAAAAATGTATTTAAAAATAAATTAAATTTAATAGATAAAAAAAATATTAAATGCATTATTTTATTTGCATTATTTGCCTGTTTTTTGACTTAAATTTAATTTATTGTTAAATAATTAAAAAAAGTAATATAATTATTTGTTTTATATATATAATATATATATATATATATATATATATATATATATAAACAAATAATTATAATACATAAAAATAAAATTTAATGTAATAGATAAATAAAATAAAATATTTTATTATTTATATATATATATATATATATATATATATATATATATATATATATATATATATATATAATACACAAAAATATTATATATAATATAATATTATATTTCAGACTGCTGGTTTGTGTTTTCTTCTTTCAGGGATGCAGTTGAACAATAAGATTTTGCAGTTGGTGGTGTCTGCAACTCGCGTGATGAGTAATTATCAGATTTGATTTTGATGATTACTCTGACGTGCATCGTGCGTCTGGAGAACATGTTCCGATAAGTGCCATTGACCTGACGCTCTTAGCACTCAGAAATACTGGAAGTTTCATTCCTGGAGTTTCACTGTAATCTCTGCTTTGTCCAAGCAAGCATGTGTGATTTATTATTAATATTTAGTAGATTCCAGTAACAAACACAGTACTTAAACACAGATTTTGTCATTTGTTACAGGAGTTTTCCAGGCCTTTAGATAGCAAAAAGACAGGAGTGATCAGCCTGAACATGCAACAGGTAACACACCGTTTTATAGTAAATGTAAAAAATGCTAAACAGCATAAATTATTTTCTTTTGCAATAGTTTCTATACATTGACTGGAGTATAAGGATGTAAAGCATGAAAACTCAAATACGTCTTATTGTGTAGTTTCCTCATTTAACAACTTTCTGATGAAGTTTTAAGCTGCTCTCCCTTCTACTTAAAAATATGTGTTAGTTGCCAATTTCTAACATGTCTTATTTCTTTCAGTTCTTGATGTTATCCATGAATGTCTGAGGATTCAGCAGGAACAGTGTGATGGACAGGGTGTTATTACTGAACAGTTCTACACACACACACACACTAGGGTCTTTATCCCATTGCTATACTGACTATAAACTTATGTGAAAGTTTTACTCTTGATTGTTTTGTGAACAAAGTCTATGATTTGAGGCATATTCTTCTCTCTATGGATTTTGCAAGAAATTGTAATAATTGCATGATGTTGCATTGTTCACAGAGCTGCTAAACCGCCAAGATTTTATCTTTGAAAGGTGCTTGCATAATAAACAAAATTGAGGGCTATAAAAGAATAAAAATGACTTTGGCTTTTGTTATTGACAAGCTGTGACAGAGCAACCAATCATTGCAATATGTTAATTAAACAAATATTTTTAATATTAAACAAGGTCCATGCATTCTGTCACTAAATCATCACCAGGAAAAAACAATTATTTTTACTAAATGTGTAATGCATTCCTGGTTTACCCTTGTGTTATGTGGTTTGCTTTTTTTTTTTTTTTTGACATTTTGTGACTTTTTCTTGTTTAGGGTCAGGAACACGCATATAAAGTTTGAATATGGTAATGTCTTTTGACATGTACACACATCATCTAACGTATGTGATGTTTGTGGGTCATTTTAACCAGCATGTTTGAATGTTTTACGCAACTTGTACAGACCCAAAATAAAGTTTCTTGGTTATATTTTGTTATGTTAGTTTTTTATCTTATGAAACCAAAGGGAGCTTTTTTCCACATATACAGACATTTGTTCAACTGCAGATGGTAAAAATCTGCTATCATTTCTTTTATTCAAGCTAGCCAGCTATTTGAAAGCAACTTTACAGACTCAAACTAACATTTCCTTGTTGTATGTCAGAGCTCTTCAAGTCTCAGTTCCTGAAGTGCCAGTGTCAAAAGAGAAAGAAAGAGGGTGTTACTTAAATTAAAAGGAATTTAAAGATTAATTATTTGTAGTTTTGGATAAGGAGAATATGCAACTGTAATGTTTTATCTGTTGTAAGAATACCAAACAAACGAAAAATAGGTTTACAATTTGAAAACTTACATTTATGAATATAAAATCTACATAATTTATTTTGATTCATTTATTTTAAAGCAGGCATTTTGATCCACTTCATGAAATCCAAAAATACGTGTTTTTTTGTTTTTGTTGCAAAAATAAAGTACAAATCACAAAAGACTAACAAAATATACATTACAATATACAAGATGTAAACCGAATACAATACAGTTTTGCCAGGAAAATCTAAAGAGGACCATATGTCGACAGTTTTAATTGCCTTTTTGTCGTTGGAGCCAGAAATCAGATTAATTTAATGTCCAACTAATTTTGTAGAAAACTAATATAAACTACATTTTGTAGAAAAGTACAATTCTTTTGCGCTGAATTTACATTTATGAATGTGAAATTTTGCCAAAAAGAATAACAACAAAAATCACAGTTTTGAGATGAGAAATGCAAACTTGCAAAGTCGAGCGTCATCATGATCATGTGACATCCCCACATATTGGACTAAACCAAAAGTCAATCAAGGGTGTTTCTATAACCACACTGGTTGCGTCTGTATTTCCTGTCATTTATCGTTTCGCTTCAATATTTTGATTACAGAACTCACATTAAATTAGCCTTATATAAGAATATTAACTTGTTCACTAAGGTAAAGTTATCACGTCGACTGTGCCGCTCCCCTTCACTCCGTCGAGATGGTCGCGTCTCAGAAATGGCCGCTGTTGTCCATGTGTTTCGAGCTGACACAGAATCTCGAAGATTTGATTTCACGTTGTTTACGTTTGATAACATTAATGCTATAAAGATATTACATACAAACGCCCAGATTATACACTGAACTTGCAAGAATGGTGAGTAATGCTATTCTTATTTACATTTTTAGCTGTCATGCTAGTGAATCCATGTGTAGTTAACTTACTTGTAAATCCCGATTCACTGTTAACGTTAGTTGTTTATAACGGTGTAATTTTGACTCCAAGTACAGTGACTATGCTCTAAAAAAGACTTGTTTATGGGTTTAAGTTGGTTTTGATTACATTTTTTTGTGTGTTGCGATAGCAAGCTGTGTTATCATAATAATAATAATAATAATTAATGTGTTTATTGTAGAACAGTTGAAACACCCTAAAGATTCACTAACATTCATCCTGAAGTAACTGAAAATGATCCTGCTGTAACCGAATATCTGTGTGTTGGCTGTATTTGAGTTGTGGTCTGTGTGTCTCCAGCCTCACAGAAAGAAGAAAGCCTTCATCAATAAGAAGAATGCGGTGTCTTTCCACCTGGTGCACAGAAGTCAGAAAGACCCGCTGGCAGCCGACGAGACGGCACCACAACATGTCCTCCAGCCCACTGCCAAGGTAAAACAGACCGATAAACTGGTTTTGTGCTGTTGAACAGTTCTCACATCCAGAATGGAGCTGTGTCACTGAAGCTGTGTCTGTTCCTGCAGGTGGAGGTGGAGAAGAGGAAGGAGGAACAGCGCAAGTTTGGAGTGTTTTTGCGATGATGACTACAATTACCTACAGCACCTGAAGGAGGCGCCCCACCCTGTGGAGCTCGTCTCCATCCCTCGGGTCCAGAGAGAGGCTCGCCCGAAGCCTGCGGAGGATGGAGAGGGACGTCCACGGTCCCTGTAAGGCCGAACGGCAGCAGCTCCTCCCTACAGATCTTCTGATTATGTTCTGACTCTGATTATATCATTTTAGAAAGTGTATTCACTGACATATCCAGCGAAAACAGAAAATTGCGAAGACTTTATAAATGGTTCACATCGACGAATATGAATTAGGGTTCATTACTTGTTACAAGGAGGTGAGACAGGCTGTGTTTACTCATGGTATTAGGATGCGTTGGACACTGTGTACAGGTGTAAAGGGGGTCTAAAGCGTTTTGAGCTTGTCCACTTTCCTCCATTTCCAGAGGAAGTTACAAACATATTCGATCTGGATTGCTTTCATAGTGTAAACCCTCATGTGGTCGAAATGTGTTCAAACAGCCACAAAAGACTGTCTACTGATCTAATGCGTAACATTATGAATGAGCTCCAGCCAGACGGGGTTTAAACTGTCGGCTGGAGACTCAAGTTTGGTTTGCAAGATGGAAGCACGTCCAAAGCACAATGTTCTCTACATCATCCTGATTTCTAACACACACTCGCAGCGTGTATCCTCAGAGCGGAAACTAAAGCTGATGTTCTATGCTTTTTCTGTCTCCGGATCGCATGCATATGTTAATAGCTTGAGCTTATTTTGTCCATTAGATCGAAAGATCTGAAAACACACACATTTACCCGCCCACAGACCGTTCCTTGAGGAAATCAGGACAGAAGTGGCTGAAAGTGGATAAGAGAGACGGATTAAAACACCAGGGAATGTCTCTCTGTCTACTTGTGATCCGATCCACCAAAACACATCTTAACACTAGGAGTAAACACGGCCTTTAAGTTCAAAAATGTACCTGTAGACTATTCCTGTCAAATATTAAATATGGCGCTAACCCCTTAATTAGGGTCCTTTTTCCTGGAATGATTCAGGTTGTAGCCCCCAAATTGATATTCAGTTTATAACCCTTAATACTGTAATTGTGGGGCAAACGTGGGCACAGAGCACTCAAGTGTGATTGTATTTTTTATTTATTATAAATGTTATATCACTGTCTACGATAATGTTTTGTCCATCCATTTATTGTGTTTTTTTATTTTATTTCGGGGGTATTTTGAATTTATTACTCTTTAAAAGTACCATATTTTCTATGTAAATTATGCTTATTTTTATGTTATATATTTTAATTTTTTTAACTACATTCAAATATCATTCCAATAAGTTTTTAGAGCTAAAACCTAAAGATGAAGTGACTTTGCTGACACCTGGTGTCTTATTTTAGAATGCTACAGTTTTTCCCATTCATTTTTATGGGTGCCCATTTTTGACCCAAATACAAGATTAAGGAGTTTTTTTTTCACCCACTTAACATTGTAGAATTGCGTAAAAATTGTGTGTGTTCAGGAGGCAAAATTAGGAAAAGTAGCCAAGTTTGTACTGCTCAGATCAAGGGAAGTATTTTTTTAAAAAAATAAATCAAAACTATTTTGCCCACATTTGTCCAGAATACGGTGTTAGAGTTAAATGTTAAATGTGGTCTCATTACTTGTGGTTATTTTTACTGATAACATTTATTAGTGTTTGACGACAATCAGTGTTGCGGTTCGGTTGTGTCTCTTGGAGACGAGAAGCATCATTACGCTCGTGTGTTTGTTGCCCTGCTGAAGTTTTCTGTCGATTGTGTGTGTGTGTGTGCAGGCGGTTTCCATCAACCTGCCCTCGTCTGTGTTCCGTCAGAGTTTGAAGAGGAAGTGGGTTTATTAAACAAAGCTGCTCCTGTTTCAGGTGAGGTGGACCGAGATCAGTATCAGTCCTGCTCATGTGGCTGCAGAAAACACACATCATTTCCCTTATTTAAAATCATGCACCATTTAATTGATCAGAAAGTGACAGTAAAGACAGTTATAAATGTTCTATTAAAAGATTCAATTTAAAATCACATTTTCCATTCAAATATGAACTGTTTCTTAATATTGACAATAATAATAATGTTTCTTGAGCATGATGGTTTTCTTCCGAAGGATCATGTGACTACAAACTTTAGTTTTAGTGTGATTATTTTTTGCAGCTGTGAATTGTTGTCGAAGAAACTGATCGTAAATCCAAAAACTCTGAGACAAATCACTAATCTGGACAGGATTTGCGTTTCCATTCCCAGGGCCGCGGTTGGAGTCATCCTGGATCCTGACATTGTCGCTGCGCTGGATGAGGGCTTTGATTTCGACGAACCCGAGAACATGCTGGAAGATGGCTTCCATCATCAAGGCCAATGACGTCACGGCTACGCGTAAAACTGACAAATGACAGAAAATGTGTAGCGAGAATAAATGAGCCAGATCGGTGTTAAAGGGATAGAAATTATTTTTTTGGTATGTTTTATCTTACATTGAGCGCATCCAAGATGTAGGTGTCTTTGTTTCCACAGTAGTTTCAATTTTGATATTTTTAGGTCAAACCGTTCTTGTCAGTCAGATAATGGAGGTCTATGGTCACCACCTCAAAGAGCATGCGCAAACCACTCGTTTCCGGGTCTTCAGACCATCAATCTGTACTTACATTTACGAGTCATTAAATCATGTTTAATCTGGGACTTCTCTGTGCATGCTCTTTGAGGTGGTGACCATAGACCTCCATTATATGACTGACAGACAAGAACGTTTGACCTGAATATTCAAAATTGAGAATGCTGTGGAAACAAAGACACCTACATCTTGGATGTTCAAATTTTAGTCACATGTCATAAATATACTCGCCCTCATCCCGCTCTAAACCCATCAGCCTTTCATTCATCTTCAGAAAACAAATGAAGATATTTTTTATTAAATCTGCGCTTTATAAGATCGCTTATATGATGAAGAGATTCCACAAGTTATTCACATATAAACATAAAAATCTTAATGAACTTTCTAAAGCGGCAGTTGTGTTGCTGTCATTTGAGGGACAGAAATCTCAGATTTCACCAGAAAGATCTTCGTTTGTATTGTGAAGATGAACAAAAGTCTTACAGGTTTGGAACAACACAAAGGGAGAGTAAATGATGACTGAATTAAATTTTTGGGTGAACTATCCCTTTAAATGTCAAGTATGTTTGGATTTGGATTTCAATCAGTTTGAATCTGCATAACCACGCCTACATCAGATGCACATCACCGATTTCCTTTATTTTGACGCTTAGTGGTGACGGTGATGATGATGATGATGAGTGGGAGGGACACTGACGAGGAAGATGACGATGAGGAAGATTATAACTCGGCTGGTCTGTCGGATGAGGAAGGCGCCCGGAGAGAGTCCATGTTTGCCGACTGCGAGAGTCAAGAGTCGCTTTACAGAGTACTCGCTCACATCCTCCGTCATGAGGAGGAACGAGCAGCTCACACTGCTCGGACGACCGCTTCGAGAAGGTCAGTGCGAAGACCGTCCACACACGATGATGAGGAACATGAGGGCCTGTTCACGTTCAGTCCGTCAATGTACTCATTACAAAAATCTGGGTTTTCTTTTCTATTAAATATAGCAGTTTTTAGCCTCCTATTTAACCTGCATTAAACCATGTAAATTAAATTAAAATTTTAAAAAAAAAATTATTCAGCCACGAATTAAAAAATAAATTAAAAAATTTGCTGAGCTTGATTAACTCAATGTTAAAACATACACACTATCGGCTCAAAAGTTTAAGATCTGGTACAGATTTTTTATGTTTTTAAAAGAAGTCTCTTCTGCTCACCAAGGCTGCAATTTTTTATAAAAAATGCACAAAAAACACAGTAATATTGTGAAATATTATGACAATTTAAAATGACTTTTTTATGTTAATATATATTAAAATGTAATTTATTCCTCTGAAAAAAAGCTGAATTTTTAGCATCATTACTCCAGTCTTCAGTGTCACATGATCCTTCACAAATCACTCTAATATGATGATTTTATGCTCCAAAAACATGTATGATTATTATCCATGTTGAAAACAGTTTTTTACATTTTAATTTCAGGATTCTTTGATGAATAGAAAGTTCAAAGAACAGCATTTATTTAATTAGAATCTTTTCTAACATTATAAATGTCTTTCCTGTAACTTTTGATCAATGTAACTCATCCTTGATGAATAGAAGTATTGATTTCTTATTTATTTCCCAAAAATAAAATACAAATTCTTACTGACCCAAACTTTTTAAAGGGTAGTGTTTAATGTAACAAAAGCTTTCCATTTCAGATAAAAGCTGTTCTTTTGAACTTTCTATTCATCAAAGAATCCTGAAATAAAAATGTAAAAAACTGTTTTCAACATGGATAATAATCATACATGTTTTTGGAGCATAAAATCATCATATTAGAGTGATTTGTGAAGGATCATGTGACACTGAAGACTGGAGTAATGATGCTGAAAATTCAGCTTTTTTTCAGAGGAATAAATTACATTTTAATATATATTAACATAAAAAAGTCATTTTAAATTGTCATAATATTTCACAATATTACTGTGTTTTTTGTGTATTTTTTATCAAAAAATTGCAGCCTTGGTGAGCAGAAGAGACTTCTTTTAAAAACATAAAAAATCTTACCGATCTTAAACTTTTGACCAGTATGTGTGTAAGCGAAACTGAATGACTGAAACCATTTGATTTATTAATGTAATAGTAATTTCTGAAGGATCATATGACACTGAAGATGATAAAAATTCAGCTTTTGATCACAGGAATAAATTACATTTTACCATATATTCACATATAAAACAGTTACCTGAAACTGCAATAATGTTTCACAATATTACTGTATTGTTGATTAAATAAATGCAGCTTTGATGAAGAGAGACTTTCAGAAACATGAATACGCACATTCTTCCTAATTGTACAAGTCAAAACACTGAATGACAAACCATGAACTGGATTTATATTTTAATGTCCACTTCCATGGTTGCGATGATTGAAAACAGTGATTGAGTGTGTGTTTTGTTGTTGAATAGTTTTTCGAGCAGTTTGACGATGACGGATTCGGAGCGCTGGATAACGCAGAGCTGGAGGGATACATTGAACCGGACAGCAATCGACTGGAAGGAGATCATCAAAGACTACTTCATACAGAAGGAGAAAGAGTGAGTGTGTGTGTGTGTGTAAGACTGTCACAGCGTGTGTGTGTGTGAGTGAGATCACTCCTCTCATCATTTAATGTGTGTGTGTAGCTGTCAGAAACTAGATCAGCTGGGTCCTGCAGAGCTGCCCTCTGTGAGAGAGGATGATGAAGATGATGAAGGCGATGAAGAGGCAGCGATTGATGAGATGGTGGTAGAGCCGTCTGGAGAGCGCTTGGACTGGCTAGAGACCATCACTCAGTGAGATCTAAGTCCCAGACGGTTATTATCAGTGCTGCTAAACTTTCCATGTGAGGATGTGAATTATTCATTTAGAGGATTTGAATATATACAAAATTCAACAGTTTCATTGTTTATTTTTCATGATCATCCAATTTTGATTTTATTCATCTGGCCATTTGCAGACGACATCGCCACCTAGTAGTTCAGAGCCTGAGTCCTAGGAGTATGAATGAAGCTGGGACTCACCATTCTCTCTCAGGCACGTGACTCCAACCTGCTACAACCGGCCCCACTCATCCAGGACCCTCCAAAGGTGAAGAGACACGCTCTCATTCGGGCCTGGGATATTTCAGAAGTGATATTTAATTTCACGGATAAAGAAGGCTCAGGTGAAATTCACTGGAAGTTCAATTTCCAAATTCAAATCCACATACATTTTGCATGTGAACCAAATTGAAGATGTGGTTTGAGTTACAACGTGTCACGTTTTCACCCACAGCACAGACACGGAAGCAAACATGCTATATTTATACTAATAAGATTCTGAACAAATATACCGGAAGAATTCATGTAGTTAATAAGGATTTTAATACATTAATTCATCATCTCATTCATAGTATAATTATGCTATTATTATGGGGTCGCACGCAAACCTATGCTGTTTATTACTCTTACAATGATTCACATGCAATCTATCATAACCAAAACACATTCAGAGGTCATTAGATGTTTACTCACAGGGTTACAAAAGGATTTATAGAGCTTTAAACACATTAGATGATAAACACTTAAAGGAGTAGTTCACTTAAAAAAAAACCTTTGCTGATAATTTACTCACCCCCATGTCATCCAAGATGTCCATGTCTTTCTTCTTCAGTTGAAAAGAAATTAAGGTTTTTGGTGAAAACATTCCAGGATTTTTCTCCGTGATGATCGGACTACAATGGGAACCGAGAACGGTTCAGAGGTCCAGAAATGACAGTTACAGTGCAAACTCTTCGAATGGGCTTTGCGAACTTACAGACGATGAATAAGGGTCTTATCAGCGAAATGATCGCTCATGGGAAAAAAAAATAACAAAGTTTAAGTTTTATAAGCTTAAATGTTCGCCTTGTTCTGTTCTATGATGCGCGTTCGTGACTCTCCTGTTCAAACTCGTTCATCAAAATGAATGAATCTTTTTTTGTGTCATTTGCTTGATTCAATGAGACGGATTCAACTCGGAAAAAAATCGATCATTTTGATAAACGAGTTCGAACAGGAGAGCCATGAATGCGGCATTCACGAGACAGAGCATTTGAGCGTATGTAAAACTTAAACTTTATTTTTTTTAAATGAGCGATCGTTTTGGCTTCGATAAGACCCTTATTCATCATCTGGAATCATTCTTAAAGCCCTTTGAACGGTTTACACTTGAAACTTGTCTTTTGAGCACCGTAAGCCGGTTTCAGTCCATTGAAGTCCATTATATGGAGAAAAATCCTGGATGTCATCAAAAACCTAATTTCTTTCGAATATGAAGAAAACATGGACATTTGGATGACATGAGTAATAAGTAAGATTAATTTTTTTTGGGGGGGGGGTTTAGGAATGCATGTTGGTTTGGATGAAAGCATCTGCCAAATGCATTGACCTGTTAATATATTTGCAGCCCAAGCCGATCCGGGTGTCCGATAAGACGGGGATTCCTCTGGAGGTTCTGCCCCAACGAGGCCCGACGGCCAAACAGGTGGAGAGGATGGAGAGGATAACGACTTTGGACCTTCCCAGAGCCTCAACGCAGCCGCGCTCGCGGACGAGAGCAGAGGAGAAAGAGAGCCAGGAAACAGGCCATCAGAGCGAGAGGAAGGTGAGTCGTTTGTCGAATTCTCTTTTAAAGTCCCCCTTAGATTCAACTTTAAACTCATCTTTGATCACCAAAATGATATATTTAAACGTTTTTCCTTGAAAAAATGTGTCTTCATGCCTTAAAATAGCTTGAATGTAACTCGACACCCTTGCCTCATTTAGTATACGTGGTTCTATGAATATGCAAATGAGCCCCGCCTCCACTCACTGAGCTCATGAAATCACTCAGGTGAAAACGGCCTGCGCAATGGTGTCGACGTTACCATGTTCGGACACAACAGTAGTTAATATGATTAGCCTTTTGCTTGACTCATGCTATCAAACAGCTAACAAATGTGCTGTTAATCAGCTAAACAATCTTGGGTAAAACGCTTTGAGACAGACTCAGAATGTCAGTGGAGAAAGGCATAAAGTCCATCATAACATCGTAATATACATCATACACCTGCTATATTGCTAAATTACAAACTTCCATAACAACAAAATATATATCACAGGATAACCTGGCATCTTTCAGAATACCCCTGCAATAGTAGCTCACTGTTAATGATATGCTAAAGCAAATATTTCTTCATGCCCTTAAAATATCTTGAACGTGGCTCGACACCTTTGCCTCATTTAGTAGCAAGGGGTTCCTTTGAATATGCAGATCAGCTCCCACCTCCACTCACTCAGCAATACATCTCTGTTAGCCATCAGGCCGATACATCATACACCCTTGCCATATTTGCTAAATCTACCGCGATAGAGACCTGATGGAATATGCAAATGAGCCCCACCTCCACCCCACCTTACAGCGCAGATGTCCACCTGGTTGATGATCACACATTCCATCTGATAAGCGTACTTATAAACATATAAACAACATTAAAAGCTGGATTTTTCAAACAGGGGACTTTAAAATATGAATCTGTTGCAGTTTGTTGTATTTACCAGTGATTATCCACCTTGTGTTATCGCCTTCAAATATTATTTGCTTGTTAAGGAGACTTGGGATTTTTTTTTTCTTGTTTTACAATAAAACCAGTGGGAATAATCCACCAAAACTTCATTGGAAGATGAAATGAGCTTGTATTTAACCACTTAGCAGGCGGCTATATGGCTAAAAAGCACTGAACATTCACAGTTTTTCCTTGATGGTTTCAGGAGAGGATATAGAAGAAAGCCAACAAATTGGACGTTTATGCAGGAGAAACAGATGCAGGAGAAACAGATGGTTCATTTAAGAGCCAACGTTCAGGGCATGAAACTCTCGTAGGACGCAGCGGAGACTATAGGACCTTACTGAAGACACGTCGGTTGCAGGACACGATAACATCATTTACCTTACCAGGGACTTCCATGTTTTGTTTTGCTCATGCAGTGTGTAAGCAGTTCTAAATGGGGTTTATGAATAGTGTTGCCATGGAAACCTCACGATGAATGGAATGGAACTGTTGTATTTATCAGGCTTGACTGTTCAAAGGTAAATATTATGTTCAAAAATGTAATTAAACTAGGGCCGTGAAACGATTAATCGCATCCAAAATAGTTTGTGTTTACATAATTTATGTGTGTGTGGTGTGTATAATTATTTTTTAATATATAAATACACACACATGCATGTATATATTAAGAAATATTTGCTTGTATATACTTTATATATATTTAAACAAAATTAATATTATATATAAATATTTGATATTAACAACACATTTTTCTTAAATATATACATGCATATGTGTATGTTTATGATAATTATACACATATATATATTATGTAAACACTAACTTTTATTTTGGATGCGATTAATCGCGAATAATCTTTTCACAGCCTGTAAATTAAACCTATTCATCACATTGAAGAAGAAAAGTCCAACCATTTTTAAACATAAAATCTCAATCCCACTTTTAATAAAAAAACACTCAATCTCATTTTCACCAGTGACACAATATTAAACTCAATGCAAACTATCAGCTGCCTGTAAGCTGGACAGGACGGCTTCTCAAAATCTAATGATCTCATAATGTCATTCACAACAGTGAACAATAAACAACTTTGACCTGAAATATACGTTCCTGTATTCATCTGAAGATCTGCGACATGACAGTCTGCTCTAATGTGCCATGTTGGATGTCGGAGTTGTGTGTTCACAATTTTGTTGGAAATTGTAATTTGCAAGCTGGAAGTATTTTATAGAAGCTCTGGCATGCAAAAACAGAAGTTAACTAATGCATACACAACCATCCAAAAGTTTGCCGTGTCTGTTTGATTTTACAATCTTTTTGAAAGAAGTCTATTCTCACCAAGGTTTTATTTATTTGATCAAAAATAGAGTAAATTGTGAAATATTATTACCAGTTGAAATAACAGTTTTCTATGTGAATATATGTTAAAATGTGATTTGTTAAAGTGATCGAAGCTGATCATCATTACTTCAGTCTTCAGTGTCACATGATCCTTCAGAAATCACTCTAATATGATGATTTGATACTCGAGAAACATCAATGGTGAAAACGTTTCATATTTGCGTGGAAAATTAGGCTTTTTTCAGGATTTAATGTGTCCTTGCTGAATAAACACATACTGACCACAAACATTTGGGACGGATGTGTACATATGATGTCCATTTTATAACAGCTACATGATACCTGGTGTAATTCATATATATATATATATATATATATATATATATATATATATATATATATAATAAATAATGTATTATTTTGCTTTCAGGTCTCAACAGAACTTCGGGGTCCGTTTTGTGTTGTGAGTGAGTGTTGCCATAGAAAACAAACAAACTCCGCCATGGCGGTCGTTCTGACGAGAGTCACGTGACCTGAGGAGCACTTTTAATGTTGTAAATCTTTGTTCAAAAGCCAAAGGAAATGTTTCTGGCTGTCCCGGAGCAACAAATGGCAAAGGAGTTTCGATTCCTATAAACGCAGGTGTGCCATTATAATGAAGACAAAAGCCAAACACGTTTTTCAATTCAGCCACGAACCGGAAAAACTCAGGGAAAATTCCATTTCGTGATGTCATGTGAGGGCTTGTATTTGTATGAACAGTCATAACCTGTGTGATTTTCCCAGAACTTCCCGGAGACGGTGCTTTTACTGTCTGTATGGGACTTTCCTTCACTTCTAGAGCTGCCTCAGGGAGTCTAGATCCCGTAGGCGTTCACGATATCTCCAGGGCTCATCTCCAGCCTGAGTGCGTGTGGACAGTCGTATCCATCCGAACCATCAAGGTCATTCTCCCTGTACGGGCTTGCATTGTCCAGGTCACGGCCGCCCACATCCTCGTCATCGGTGGACGGCTCCTCGTCGCTGCTCTCTATTAGCGTGGTTTGCTCTTTGGGTTCGATGTGCAGTTCACTGGCCACAACCTCGGGGGAAAGTTTCAGCGGTTCGCACGGGTGTGTTTGTATTGGCTCGAAAACCTACCAAACCAGAAGGAGAGAAGTCACTTTGCAGCCCTGAGTGGGAATGCTGTTGGGTAACTAATTCACACTTAAAGACATAACGTTAAAACGGACTAATTAAAGGGATAGTTCACCTAAAAAGATGTTTGGAGGAACATTAGGAAGCAAACAACACTGTGACTGGACTGGGTTTCGTGTAAGGACATAAAAACACTGACCCATATAATGTTTTGATGACAGAAAGTATTTTGGAATCACGTGAGGTCGAGTAAATGGTGACAAAAATTTCATCTTTTTGGGTGGACTGTCACTACTTAAAGGAGTCGTTCACTTAAAAAAAAAAACATTTGCTGATAATTTACTCACCCCCATGTCTTCCAAGATGTCCATGTCTTTCTTCTCTTCAGTCAGAAAAGAAATTAAGGTTTTTGATGAAAACATTCCAGGATTTTTCTTCATATAATTTACTTTAATAGGAACCAAACGTTTCAAGGTCCAAATGAGAGTTTCAGTGCAGCTTCAAAAGGCTTTAAACAACACCAGACGACGAATAAGGGTCTTATCAAGCGAAACGATCGCTTATTTAAAAAAAATAAATAAAAAGTTTGTTTTATAAGCTCAAATGCTCGCCTTGCTCTGTTCTGTGATGCTGCGTTCATGACTCTCCTGTTTATGAACAAAATGAACAAGTCATTTGATGAACGAGTTCGAACAGGAGAGTGAAACAGAACAGAGCAAGGTGACCATTTGTGCTTATAAAACATACATTTTTTTTAAAATGAGCGAATCGTTTCGCTAGATAAGACCCTCATTATCCTCTGAAATCATTCAAAGCCCTTTGAAGCTGCACTGAAACTGTCTTTTGGACCTTGAAGTGTTTGGTTCCCAATGGAGTCCATTATATGGAGAAAATACTGGAATGTTTTCATCATTTCTTTTCGACTGAAGAAAGAAAGACATGGACATCTTAGATGACATGGCGGTGAGTAAATTATCAGCAAAAGTTTTTATAAAAGTGAACTAGGCCTACTCCTCTAATGTCTTGCATAAACTGGATTGTGCACCAGTGATGTAAATACAAAGATGAAGGATAATTATCAATATGTATATATATATGAACAATTTCCACATAAATATTGAGAACAGGTCAAACATAACTTACCAAAATATTTGGAAACGCAGCCATAGATTTCTTCTTAATTTCGGAGGAATATTTCTTCTCTAGCAGCATTATGATGCCGGTTATGAGGAGCAACGTTACGGGCGACCCCCATCACGGGATACAGGTACACGGTGAACGAGAGGATCTGTGTTGGAAGAACGACAAACATCATCCTCAGCTGTGCGGTTTCTTTGTCTTTTAATATCCTTTAATACTGCTGGGTTTCGGCTTTCATGCCTGAGACCCATGTTTGTTTTGTTCGTGTAAAAAAATTATTTTCCTTGGTAAAATCTGCTTTAATTGGAAACCGAATTTGTTGGAAGTCAAAAAGTTTGGATGCATCTACTAATGCCAAGTTATGACTAGTTTCTACATTTTGAAATAGGGCTGGGCATTGACAAATTTCACAATTCGGATTCACAGGCTTGCAGTTCAATTCAATTCCCCTTTAAATTGTATTCGATTTCCTTTTGATTCATTTGGATATAGTTATATCAGGGAGTTGTAAATGAGCCTATTTCCAAAAAAAGTGGAGTATCCCTTTAAAGGGGTGGATCAGGATTTTGGATATTGGGCCTCATTTCCAAGTTAGCCTGGGTGTTGTTTATCAGTGGAGACAGTTTTCAAAAATTTCATCCAGTTGCATAGTTCGCCAGTGCTAGGCTGGTGCAAGTCAACGGTGACTGCAAGCCTGCCATAAAAACAGTTTTACCGACACCACAGTACACCAAAGCAAAATGTAAGTGTGCATCGATAGTCTGGTGTTATAATTCATTTGGGATTTAAGAATCAAGATCTGCTGTTGAAATGTTGATATAAATAGCAGTTTGTTTGGTTAAATGTGCACTTACAGTTTCAGAATGTCTCCTTCTGAATTGGCATTCTCTGGGATTGAGTGGTATTTGTCCCGATTTGTCCAGTGAGTCTGATGTAGTAAACTTCTCTGAGCTCAGAAAACCCAATGAGCACCTCGCATCTTCTAGTCTTCATTTCACAGGTTGATTCTGTCTGACCCTGTGAGGAAAAAGCCATTGAGACTTGAGACAGATTTGCAGCAGAAGTGTTGCAGGTCTCCCAAAAAGTTTACAATTAGAGTAATCAACAGTTATGAACAGTTCACAAAAAGGAAATATTCTGTCATAATTTATAATAAATACACGACCCTAAAGGATTATTAGGATCACCATACTAATACTGTGTTTGACCCCCTTTCGCCTTCAGAACTGCCTTAATTCTATGTGACATTGATTCAACAAGGTGCTGAAAGCATTCTCTAGAAATGTTGGCCCACTTGCAGTTGATGGAGATTTGTGGGATGCACATCCAGGGCACGAAGCTCCCGTTCCACCACATCCCAAAGATGCTCTACTGGGTTGAGATCTGGTGACTGTGGGGCCATTTTAGTACAGTGAACTCATTGTCAGTGTTCAAGAAACCAATTTGAAATGATTCAAGCTTTGTGACATGGTGCATTATCCTGCTGGAAGTAGCCATCAGAGGATGGGGACATGGTGGCCATAAAGGGATGGACATGGTCAGAAACAATGCTCAGGTAGGCCGTGGCATTTAAACGATGCCCAATTGGCACTAAGGGGCCTAAAGTGTGCCAGAGAACATCCGCACACCATGACACCACCACCACCAGCCTGCACAGTGGTAACAAGGCATGATGGATCCATGTTCTCATTCTGTTTACGCCAAATTCTGACTCTACCATCTGAATGTCTCGACAGAAATCAAGACTCATCAGACCAGGCCACATTTTTCCAGTCTTCAACTGTCCAATTTTGGTGAGCTCTTGCAAATTGTCGCCTCTTTGTCCTATTTGTAGTGGAGATGAGTGGTACCCAGTGGGGTCTTCTGCTGTTGTAGCCCATCCGCCTCAAGGTTGTGTGTGTTGTGGCTTTACAAATGCTTTGCTGCATACCTCGGTTGTAACGAGTGGTTATTTCAGTCAAATTTGCTCTTCTATCAGCTTGAATCAGTCGGGCCATTCTCCTCTGACCTCTAGCATCAACAAGGCATTTTCTCCCACAGGACTGCCGCATACTGGATGTTTTTCCTTTCACACCATTCTTTGTAAACCCAAGAAATGGCTGAGCATGAAAATCTCAGTAACTGAGCAGATTGTGAAATACTGAGACCGGCCCGTCTGGCACCAACAACCACGCCACACTTAAAATGGCTTAAATCACCTTTCTTCCCATTCTGACATTCAGTTTGGAGTTCAGGAGATAATCCTGAAAAAGCTGCTGAAGATTCTTGAAGTGTGAGTGTGAAGTATTCCTGTAAGTGGACAAGAAAGTGAGTTACCTCTTCTGTTTCAACAGTGTATTCCAGATCATCAGTGTTGTTCCTCAGAGCCGGCGTGTTGCGGTACAGATGCAGAGGGTTGACGAACTGGATGTGAAGTTTCCCATTTGGGAAGAAAGTTCAACCTCTGGAAAATCCAAATAACCTGAAGCCACAATAGTACTGTTAGCTCATACTGCATGTGTTTGCTCTATGATAGACGATATTTCAGAGTTCAACCAATAATACAGGCTAAACATACACTTGAGTGTGCTGGTGGCACGGTCATTGAAGCTGAAACTATCTGGAGGCGCACGGATCTGAACTCTTCCCTTCCCGCATGGCCGTCACAGTCACGAAGTAGGTATTGAATGCTGATTTAAACAGCATACTGGATATGTTTAAACTTAGATTTCCTTTGATGACATATTTCCTGGAACACAGATAAATGATTACAGTGAGCAGACAAAACACTTTCAAACTACAAATGAACAGCCGTAGTTTGAACAAAGGACTGAGCAGACATTTTATCAAGCTAAAAGACTATGAAAGGCTGTGAAGCTGTTGTTGTTTGCGGGGTTTTTCCAAAACATTTACCTTCCATCTGTATCAACTGTACTCTCCCACCTCCACCAAGAAGTCTACGTCCTGACTGAGATCGGGATATTCCCCATCGCACTTCAACTCCATAGTTGTCACAGTGTATGGTCAACGTTGGCAGGAGGAGACGGCCGACTGAGCGGCTGAAGGAGAGTTGATCATATAAGAGTCCGACCACCTGAATTTCATGCATGTTACATTTCTTATTATGCTAAATTAAACAATGTGCAGGATTCCTATTAAAAAAAAAAACATGAATACTGTGACGCATGTGGATAAACCTTCAAAATGTCAAATATAACTACATATTGTATAGTGAAAATTAAGCCTCTTGTTCTCTTTTTTTTGCGTTGTAACATTATTCTTAAGACAATTGTAAAGTAATACAATTCTCATTTGCATTATTATGATGCACAAAAGTAATATATTTAAATGTAAAGTATTTATATTGTTATTTAGTAAATTGTTTATGAAGTAATAATAATAATGGTAGTATTTGTTTTACTGAATATATATATATATATATATATATATATATTACTGTCACTTCGGATTAATTTAAATGCATCCTTGCTGGATAAAACTTATTTATTCAATAAATATTATTTTCATTACTGTTTTAGTAGAAAGTGATTTTGAATCACACATAAAAAACGGCATTGATAGTAAATTGTTCATACTTTTTCATTAAAATTATGATTTTTGGAATAACAAAAATATTGTAATAGTCTTAAAACAGGGTTAATTTGCTTCATGTACACAAACTATAAGTTCTTTTTTTTCGTAAACAGACACAGTTTCGGTCATTTCCTGTTGTATTTTATTTATTTAGTTATTTAATTGTTTATTTGACAGGGGACGGCACACAATTGAAACAATTCGCACCAGAGTTACCTAACAGCTCATCTGTTAATCTGTATTGTTCAAACACAGAGCCACACACCAACAAACAACGACGTTCAGCAGTTAGCGCTGGATGATTGTCTGGCGTTTGTTGGCAGATGAACAAGTCTTTACAGGCTCCACGTCCCCAGTTGACCTTTCCCAGCATTCGTTCACATCAAGGTCTCTCATGATAAACCGATACCTCTTCCCGCTGGCTCTTCTAGCTAAACACACACACACACGCTCACACTTGCTATCAGACGCCATTTAACCTGCACACTATTCTCGTAGATCGGGACAGTTTCTGTCTGCTGCCATGTGTGTGATGATAAAATTGTATCCAGCTTTGGACTTTGGACAGCTAATGCCTTCAGATGTGTTTTGAAAAGCCTATAAAGTCAGTTGATTGTTGTAATGAGACATATTTATGAGTAGCCTAGCATTGAAAAAAAAGCGGGGCCGGGGGCAGTCGTTTTAGAGTTGGCTTTCCCTCATGTTTTTCTCCTCACTCTTAATTAGTCTTTTATGCCAGATAGCTATGTTATGTAATTATGCTATGTAGGGCCCTATAAAATCCATTTTTATTTTTTCCCAAATTCCATTTTATTTTTTCCCAAATTCCGTTTTTTCCGTTTTAATTTTTGCAAATTCCGCTTTTTCCGTTTTAATTTTTGGGAATTCATTTTTTTTTACCCTTTACTGTTATTTTAGATGTAAAAGAGTGTGCTCTTTATTCCGTGATCGCAGAAATTATAGGGCCCTAGTTATGTTGTTTTAATGAGAACCAAGAAAAATTAAATGGAGTAATGAGGTTAAAAAAATCAGCTTTGCATCACATAAATAAATTACATTTTAGAATAAATTCACATAGAAAACAGTTATTTTAAATTGCAATAATATTTCACATTTTTACTGTTTTCACAGTATTTTTGAAAGCAGACGCTGAGCAGAACAGATTCTTTGAAAAACATCTCAAAGGGTTAGTTCACCCAAAAATGAAGATGATGTCATTAATGACTCTCCCTCATGTCGTCCCAAACCCATCAGACCTCCGTTCATCTTCAGGACACAGATATTTTAGATTTAGTCCGAGAGCTTTCTGTCCCTTCATTGTAAATGTGTGTATGGTGTACTGTCCTTGTCCAGAAAGGAAATAAAGACATCATCAAAGTAGTCCATGTGACATCAGTGTGTTAGTTACAATGTTTTGAAGCATCGAAAATACATTTCGGTTCAGAAATAACAAAAACTACGACTTCATTCAGCATCATGTTTTCTTCCGGTTCTGTTGTGGGATGCGTTCATCGAGTCCGCAGTGACACTGCTGATGTAAGACGCTGCTAACGTAAGACGTGCTTATGTAGACCTGCTAACATAAGATGCTGCTAACGTAACATGTGCTAACGGTAAGATGCTGCTAACATAAGGCCGCTGCCAGCGTAAGACGCTGCTCACGGTAAGACGTGCTAATGTAAGGCGCTACTATAAAATACGTGCTCACGTTAGTCGGCTGCTAACGTAAGGCTACTATAAAGGCGTTCTCAGCGTAGGCGGCTACTAATGTAAGGCGCTGCTAACATAAGATGCTGCTCACCGTAACATGTTTGTAACCGTAAGATGCTGCTAACGTAACGGCCGCTACCAGCGGTACAGACGCTGCTAACCGTCAGACGAGTGCTAATGTAAGCGCGCTACTATAGAATTCGATGCTCGCGTAAGTCGGCTGCTCGTCGGCGCTGCTATGAGGCGTTCTGCACCGTCAGCCGCTGCTGATGTAAGACGCTGCTAACATAAGATGCTGCTCACCATAGAGCATGTGCTAACGTAAGATGCTGCTAACGTAAGCGCGGCCCAGCGTCAAGACGCTGCTAACGTCAGCCGTGCTAATGTCAGGCGCTGCTATAAATACGTGCTAGCGTAAGTCGCTGCTAACGTAAGACGCTGCTATAAAGACGTTCTAACGTAAGACGCTGCTGATGTAAGACGCTGCTGAACGTAAGACGCAGCTGACGTGTCTCTGTGTATTCGGGTTCAAATAAATATGATATGACATGAGCATAAGACGCGACTATAAAGACGTGCTAACGCAAGATGTAAAAATTTAGTAAAATATCTCATATCTCATTCACTGATCGCGTCAGGTCGCTCTCCACTCATCATTACAGTCTACGTTCTGCAAAGTAACTTATTTTAGCATCTGTGTGAAAGTGAAAAGCACATAACAGCCACAATACCAATATTAACATATGGGTTCAATATGCGTCACATGACTACTGTGATTATTTTAATTTCTTCTACATAAAGTACTTTGAATTGCCTTTGTGTATGAAATGTGCTATATAAATAAACTTGCCTTGCCTTGTCTTACTGGAAAGGAAGGAATTTAAAAACAATGACATAGGTCATGTGACGGATTAATGTAGACGTATAGCCTGAGGCCTGAGTGTGGACAAAGCCTTGATTGGCCTCATCAGTCAGTCACTTGTCACATGTGCTATTTTTGTGATGCTTTTGATTGTGTGTAATGACACTCTCAAACATGTTTTCCCAGTTCTGACTATTGACGAATAGCTAACCATGACTAGCCGTTCCATCATTGAGAAGAACACGAACATACACACACACATCCGCCCACTTCTCTCATCGCTGACATTCTGAGAAATCACAGAATAGATCAAGATATCTGGTGTCAATCATAAGAAGGAACAAGCAGAACTTCTGAGAACTCTACAAGCTCCCACCCAAAACATCTCGCATTACAGCAAAAAAACGTGTTTGACTTCCGGGACCAGCTTTACGGAGTTGAAATTGAAATGTGCAGCACAATCATTTACCTAATCTAATTGGAGGCCTTTTACACCTGCCATTTATCACATCTGACACTTTTAATCAGATTCATTTATTGAGTCTAATCAGATTTATTCTACAAGTCAGCTGTTATATGCTTGAACTTTTACCTTTTTTATGGATTTAGTTAATGTGTAGAGTACAGTATGTCGTGTCAGGATTGTACTTCTGGCCAGATGGCTCATTTTTAACCATGCATTAAGGAATGTGTAAAATGTTTAATTGTGAATGACAGGACTGACAGTAAAGAGAGAAAGGTTTGAGTCCCTCTCGGATGAGTTTTTCAAACACCTGCATTTGGGATTAAGTGTAAGTGCAATAAAAAGGAGCAACCATCCCGGCCCTTTGGACCACATAAAAGCATGCTCTTATCCTTATCATGTTAAAAAACACTGTAAAAAAAAGAGCAAAGACCTTTAGAAATTAAGATATGATAAGATTCAAAATGGGGTTTTCCAATAAATGATTCATATTCAATCCTGAATATGAGCATGATGCCATTTAAAGGCAACTGGAAGAAAACATAATTATGTCACTGTAAAATATATGATGAATAAGTTATGTTTTAACAATTTTGAAGTTTTACATAGATTCAACTCATTTTTTAAGTGAGTTAATGCAGTATGAGTTGAAATTACTTAAACATCCAAATGTAAAGGCAGTAACGTAATGTAAAGTTGTTTTTTTTTGGTTTAGTGATTAGAATATGTTTGAATATACATTATACATTTGGAATTCACTTTTATCGAAATCAATTTACACTGCATTAACAAAAATGTTGGCTATCTCAGTTCTTGCAATCGAATCCATTGAACATAGACCTAATCTAAAGTAAAAAGTAAATAATACATGTATTTATTATTAAAATGTAATAAATAATTCTTCAAGCTAATACATAATAATATCAGCCTATATTAATACGATACTAATAAAATAAAATAATTTTACCCTCTGAGGTGGATTTCTGGATTAATATCAAGATGACACTGATATAGATCCGTATCCGCATTATAGCCAGCGAGTTTTAATCCAGTATTCACATATTATATCTTCGAGTAAACAAAAAATGTTAATCCAGTAGAAATGATTGTTCTTCAAAAGTAGTAAACCCCATTTTCGGTAAAAATCTGAAAACTTTCACTGCGACACGAGACAGTGACAAATCGCGTGCGGCAACGAAACGTCGTTTGTTGCCTCTTCAAGGAAATGACGCGCGCGTGTGTGTGTGTGTGTGTGTGTGTGTGTATGTTGTGTGTGTTTACGATCACTCCCTCAGGCACGACAAAGGTGTTTACAGGTATCTACAGGTAACACACTTACTCACTCCAAAGAGCTTGTCACTTGTCAAGGTTTGACTTAAACTCAACGGATATCATTACAGTAATGAATGTGAATCATTCCTACAGAATAAAGCGGGTTCATTAATTTACGCGCGTTTAATTTTAAAAGCGGGATATTTTACCGGGATCTTCCATCTCTCAGTTTAAATGAAATGGTGCCCTCTAATGTTAAATGACTACATTACATCAGGTTACATGTGCCTGATCTCTGGGGAGTGTGGAAGATTATTTACTTGGATCTGTGTGATATTGGTTTCTCAATTAATATGCTGTTGCACCAAAATTTAAAAACCTGCAAATGCAATTTATGGATTAGGAAAAACTTAGGGACATAGACTTATAAAGGTTATTTTGTGTATCAAAATGTACCAATTGGCAAACATTTGATTGCAAAACACTGTTATAAAATGTTGAGATCAGGATGGGGAGCAGGAATGTTGTCGTCCTCATGAGCAACATCAATGTCAGCTCAATATCAGCACTGAACGCCAGGCTTCTACTTTAACTTATAATGTCCTCTGGCGTTCATGAGAGCTGTACATCAGGCATGGGGAGAGATTACTCTGGAGCGACTGACCCTTTCCCTCTGGATTTGAAGTTTTCTCCGTCACTTATATAATACATAAGAGCTGGATCTGGAACAGTCTAAAACTGAGCAGAAAATCACTTGAAGGATGGGGGTAGGGGGTTTTGAATATTTTTACTTCATTTATTTGGCAAAATGAGGATCTCAATTAGAGTGGTGGTGTTAAATTAAACAAATGCATTTAAAAAACTTGATTAAAAACACAATAATGCACAACATTGTTTGACTAAATGTCATGCAAGTAAACCAATAAATCATTTGATTAAACTTAATATTTACATGAAACGTCCAAAAGATTCAGTAAAATTATTTGGACTTAAAACAGTTAACATTACAAATAAATATAATTTTTTATTTGGCTTTAAAACAGTAAGAAAGTTTGGGTACGATTTTTAAAACATTTTGAAAGGAGTGTTGGCGGCATTCGTTTGACCAAAATTGTGAAATATTACTGTTTTATATTTGAATTTATTTTAAAATGTAATTTATTCCTGTGATAGGAAGCGTCATTACTCTTCAGTGTCACATGATCCTTCAGAAATCACTCTAATATGATGATTTGATGCTCAAGAAACATTTCTGATTATTATAAATGTTGAAAATAGTTGTGCTACTTCTTATTTTTGTGGAAACTGTGTTTCCGTTTTAATCCCAAATAGCAACCAGACCCGGACCACATCTTTACATGTGGATTCAATGCGTTGCGTACCCATATGGGCCGTATCTGGGCTGATGCTTTGTTGCTGCCTGGGATTAAGACGAAACCCTAAAGTGCCAACATCGAACACACATAAACACTCGAAACAAGAAGCAGAAAGAGGTGAGTTAAGCCTCTTAAAGGATTACAGCTGCTGTGCTTTGTGGAAGCAGATGTGGTGCGAGTGATCACTGAACAAACAAGGTGACATGACAGGTGCGTGAGGAGACACTCATGTGACTGGATGTTTATGATTAAAGTGTGTTGTTTTGGTGTCAATACTGTCACTGAATGCCATTGGGTGAGGCAAATACAATAGATTTTAATTCGCCAATTCATCATATGCATATACAGATGCAGAGTTTTCAAACTATTCACTTCTTCATTGACTGAGTGCACCTTTATCAATTCTAAAACTGTGAAGTATCAGGTAAATATCAGGTTAAGACTTATCTGAAGACACCCATAGGGTTTTTCTTTGTACTCTCTCACATTTAAGTACACAAAATAAATTTTAACTTTTTAAAATACACAGATAAAATACACCCTCCGTCTCCTTAGCTTACTATTAATACCCTTACACACAGAAAAGCCATTACAGATCTTCAAATAGCTGCAATATGTTGAGAGCTCAGCAGTCCAGCAGAAACATGGGTCAAGGGCACAACCCGCTCACCGCTAAATCATCAAATCCCTGGCAAATGTCTCATCCTCCCTTAATACCTTCCATAAGCACCAAAAGGTTTATTTTTTCTCTCTGTAGTGATGCAATAGAAGAACCATTGTTGCTTCCCCAAAGAACCTTTTAGTGGACAATGTAAAAAAAGACAATTAGGCCTATACATATTGGCTCAATAAATGACTTCAAAATAATTTTCCATCCAAAAAGATGCAAAGCACTAATCATAGCCTCAAGCCATCCTAGGCGTATATGACATTCTTCTTTCAGATGAACACGATGAGTTATGTTAAAACATGTCCTGGCTCTTCCAAGCTTCATAATGGCAGTGAATGTCCGTTTATGTTTTGAAGTCCATAAATGCGCATCCATCCATTATAAAAGTGATCCACAAGGCACTGAAGCAAAGCGATTCATTCGTGTAAGAAAAAATTTACATATTTAAAACTTTATGGACTATAAAATAACTAGCTTCCGGTATAGATGTCATATGCAAGTTGACTTACGGCAAAATAATAACACTTGGCGTTGTATTACGTAGGATGCACGGCGTCAACAAAACAAAAACAAAACAAACAGAGCTGAGGAACAAGCTCCCCAGACATTTTCTCTTTAAAAGTTGTTCTTTTAGACTTTTAATTTGTGACTGGTGTTTTGTTTTGCTCTATCCTCTGTGCTTCTGTGTTCTTCAATACGTTCACGTCAAGTGTTTTGCTGCTGAATCGATGCTTGGCTTCAGCAGTCTGCTGGAAGCTAATTATTTTAGTCGATACATTTTTAAATATGCATTTTTCTACATGAACTGGATCCCTTTGCTTCAGTAGGCCTTTCAGTAACCCCCCCCCCCCCTCAGAGCAGATTACTGTGGTTTACTTTTATCATGGATGTATGCACTTTTTATTGACTTTATGGCCACTATTATAAAGCTTGGAAGGACATTTTTAATATAACTCCAATTTTATTCTTCCTGAAAGAAGAATGTCATACACTAGGATGGCTTGAGGGTGAGTAAGATCATGGGGTAATTTTCATTTTTGGGTGAGCTATTGCTTTAAGGCCACTTAAAATTAAAAAGTTAATTGAACACATTAAATACGAGGTCAGCTGCAGTCAATCTATCAAGTTCGAAGTGAAAAATCTGTGTTAGTCGAACTGAACTAGTCCTACTTAATAAATAAATAAATAAATAAAATAAAAAATAAACAGAACACGCATGCGCAAATCCCCCTGAGAAAAACCGTTGGTGTGTGGAGAATTCAAATGTGAATGCGCGCGAGGAAGAGTCGGAGCCGAAGATAGAAATAATATTCCTAATACAGATGTTCATCGTCACAAGTTTTGAAACGTTATGGTGAGTATTGAAAACTTCTCCAAAGTTTTGCTTTAGGACCCGGTATAAAGATTAAAATGATTATAAAATCGCTGAGTTCATGCAGTCATTGGCTTTGTCGTGTTTTCCCGGTTATCTGTAGCCAATTTTCTTCTCTTTCGGATTTTATGTCTATAATACTGTTTGACCGACTTCTGAGATGCAATTTGTGTGATATATGTGAACTGTGCCGTTTGCAGTTGGCGTTCGGCCTTTTGGGCCTTATTATTTGAAAATCAACACGTCAAGCTCGTGGTTTTCTCATTCATCCATATTTTCCTTATCGCTCTGAGTCAGTAATTTTAAGCAGTCATGAAAACCTGGATATTTTTACATACCACGCAATGAAGGATAAAGATAAATCTACAGCGGCTGATAAAAAGTCTTATCCTCATTATATAATTGAATGAATAGCTTTTTTTGTCAGATGTGATGCAGGGGAACTTTGTTAATGTAATGTTAATGTCATTAATGTAATTTTTTTGCAGGTTTTATACTATTGCAGGTTTTATACTATGACATCAAGACTTCTTGAATGCATTCAGTGTTTTTCCTTATTTTAAATAAGGTATTTTCACCAAATATCCTGAGTTAGAAATAAAGTGATGTGGTAAAATGTCAACCTGAACCCTGTGTTGTCTGTGTTCTGTATTTTGCTGAATGTATTTATGTTTTTCATCCATTTTTTCTTTGTGACAGTGAGAAATAAAATGTCTACTACAATCTAAAATATTTTAATTGGACCAACACCGACCAATTTTTCCAGTGGCTCAACATATATTATTTTGAATTGAGCCCATGTTAACAGACTGTTGTCACAATTGATAAAATTCAATTCACTTTAGATTTGATCAGTCAGTTAGAAAATTTGCACGGTGTTAAATAACCATGTAGATTCTTCTTCGAACCATAGATGCCAATAAATAACCTTTATTTTTAAGAGTTTAGCTGGACCAGTGGTAAAAAAAGAGTTTAAAATGTTCTTCGTTTTTGTTTTTTATTTCCAGGGCTTGCTTCTGCTGTTGTGTCAGGAACAGAAATAATCAACATGATGCTTTTTTATTCACAGAGACTTGCAGCGCACGAAAATGCAGTGTGTTTCTCAAGGGAAACTCCATGTCATCATCCCAGCTCCCTCACAACTAGGCAACCAGCATCCCAAATGTGCCCTCGGATCACCTCCACAACACCAGCTGAACCAAACTGGTCTATCAAGAATCTACACGAAAACGGTAATGAAAACAAGATTTATATTAGCTTTGCTGAATGTTTTTATCCCTTTCTTTCACATATTCCTTCCCCTGCACTGCTCACAATCATTCTGGAATAATGGCAAAATCTGTTCTGGAAGCTCTACAGTGTATTGAAAGCTATACATTTATTAGGCTTCAAAAAATATAATACCTTTTATTTAAAGTGAACTTAAAACAATCCTCACTCAAACTGACCTCACTTTCCATAAGTATAACTAGGTAAACACTAAACACACACATGTGCATGCACACACACACACACACACTGCTGAGACAGATGTCCAGTCTAACAGCTGTTTTGTGAATGTTTATCCTGATTGAAAGAGAGAAAATAAAGCTCTACTCAATTTTAATTAACAGAGAAATCACGTGAAATAAAGCAAATGAGAAGGAGATCTGATGAATTTCAGATTGCCACAAATACAGATCAAATACCTTTTAACTGTAGCATTTGAAAATAATCTGATAAAAAGATAAAAATGATGTATATGTATGTGTGCTTGCTTTAAAATTTACATTCGTTTTTATTTTGTTAATTTAAGCTAACTCACACACACAAACTGTCTTTTATGTATATACATATATATATATATATATATATATATATATATATATATATATATATATATATAAATTCATATTTTAAATATACTTGTATTTTTTTTTTGATCATTAATCATGTGATTACTGACCGAGAATGTTTTTTTAAAACTATAATTGAAAACAGCTTGAAACATGGAGAGACAAAGATGTTATTGTAGAATTAAGGGCAGTGTCTGTAAATCTTCAATGAAAGTGGTTGCGTAACGGAACTTATAGAAATAAGGCCATGCGAGTGAAAAGACTTTATATTATGGCTTAAAAACTGAAACAAAGGCATCCTTTAACTGACCCTCGACGAATTCCGATTTTGATAATTGAAGAATAAACTAAGTGTGGAATATCATATTAACTTTTCACTGACAGCAGAAAATGAAAGTGGTGTCAGTTTAGGAGATTCTCCGAATTCTTGTATTAGCAGATTGGGTCACTTCCCCTCTGAATGTAGTTTAGGAGATGATCAGTGTCCTCTGATTCAGACTCGGATCTGAGACCTGGTCTCTGCTAAAGTGAGGAGGAGAGCATCCGCTGACCCCATTTAGTGTCTGACATGGCAAAGCCTCATGCTATGTGTGTGTGATTAAGTTTGTGTGAAGGGCTAACGTGACGGGTTGGCATTAGCGTTAACATGAAGCTGGCTGTCACATGGCATTCATGTTATTTTAGGTTATTCTACTTTTTACATATATTGTAGTGTTTTAATTTCGCATTTCAATTAGTTTTCATTTTGTTTTAATAGGTTTTTTAGATTGACTGTATATTCTACTTTTTTTCTAGTTTGAGTTAGTTTTAGATTTCCAGCATATTTTTACTTATTTATATATATATATTAGATATTCTGATTATTTATATATATATATATATATATATATATATATATATATATATATATATATATATATATTTACCAATATTCATATTTTTAGTATTATTAATTTAGTCAAGTGTTTTTCTATTTTGAGTTTTAGATATTCAGCATATTTTTATATATATATAAATTAAAATAATATATACATATATTTTAAAAAGTATTAAATAATTTGTAGTGATTTTTTTGTTTTTGTACTTTTAGTTTAGTTTTATATTTTCAGTATATTTTTATTTATTATTTTATATTTTTATTATTATTTTATCATTAAAATATTCTTATTTAGTATTCAAATGTTTTTTTCTAGTTTGAGTTTAGTTTTAGATTTTCAGTATATTTTTACTTTTTTATAAAAAAGATATTTCATTTTTTACTAAAATTCTTATTTTTAGTATTATTAATCAAGTGTTTCACTCAAGTGTTTTTGTATTTTTAGTTTTAGATTTTTTGTATACTTTTATGTTTTTTATGTATAAGATAATATATAAAATATATATATATATATATTTTTCTTATTAATATTCTTATTTTTAGTATTATAATTTGTTTGTCAGATGTCTTTCTAGATGTCTTTCTGACCGTTTAGTTTTATATTTTTACATAATTTATAAATAAAATACAATAAATAACAATTATTTACTAAACATTTTATGTATATTATTTATTTATATATTTCGATTTTTTTATGAATTTTTTTTTTGTATTTTTGATTTGTTGTCAAATTAATTTGTGGCCATTTTTATTATATTTATTTCAGCAACATTACAATTTTTGGCAGTTTTCTTTTTTTTTTTTTAGCAGTTGTGTGTGTTCATTTAAATGAACGTGTGGTTCATGCTCTGCTGTGATCATCCCTCTGGTTTGTTTTGTCTGGTCATGTGATTAAAGTGTCTCGATAATAAACCTCTTTTTGCATGATTGCTTTATCCACGGCTTCAGCGGACGTACGGCAAACTCTCATTAATGGTCAGTGAATTTTCTTTGGAAAACCTTCACGTGTGCGTCACAGATTTTGACTGAATTACACAGAAATGTCCATATCTCTAATTAAAAACATGGCCTCTGCTAAACCTGAAATGCTCAATCCCAGCCGTTCCCTACAAACCCAGATATTAGGATTGTGCTGCTTCTGAAATTCATCCATTTGCATTTATATAAAGCATCAGTGCACACATTTTTGCGTTTTCTAAAGGAATCATACGTGCTTCAGGTTACACCAACAAAAGTAGGTCAGATAAGCTATTACCTCCTTAAGATCACAATTGCACATTTTCACGATTGTGAACTTTCTAACATATATAATATCAGGGACATAATAAGTCAATGAGTAGAGATTAAATTTCAAATCATTTTAATGCCAACCTCGGAAAAAAAACAAACTCTGGTGTTCACGGTGAAAATGTTGTTATTTTGTTGTTTTGGGACAGGATCACAGACATTAATAAAACAAATGTACTGACAGTGATCCACGGCACATCAGTAATGAGCTTTAATCCTAATGAGACTATCGCAGTGATGCCGGCTTTGAACAGAGTTTTATCTCTTACTGACTGTGGCTCAGCTCATTTCACATCGCCAACCAACCACACTTCACATCTGCATGTTTCTGTTGCTTTTTTCAGAAACCTATACTGTATCAAATTTGATATGCAAATTTATTTGCATATTTGATACATAAATATTACATTTAAATGATCAACTTTGATTGACAACCAGACTTCACATCTGCATGTTTCCGTTAAGTTTCCCCTGCTTTTGTCTGAACCCCTATACTCTATCATATTTGATATGCAAATTTATTTGCATATTTGATACATAAACATTACGTTCAAATGATCAAAACTTTGCTGAAAAGCCTTCTGTCATCTGAACATACACTCTGTCATCATATTACTAATAAAGACACCTTGACCTTGACCTTGACCTTGACCTTATTACTAGTTTATACGTTTTATATTTTTACAAGTATCATTGTAAAATGTCCATCTTTAAGTTGTGTCTTTTTGCTGTGAAATCTTTAATCATTTCTATAAACACAAAAATAACTTTTATTTTTTTAGTAGCATTTCATGGACTCAAGCAACTTGATTATCCATCATTTACCTTTTATTATCAAATATGATCCATCAGGCTTTTGAGTAACATTTACTTGTTCACCAATCATCATTTTATTGGAATTACATTATATATTTTACCCGCACAATTAAAACTATTGAGCTTTAATCATAAAACTAAGCATTCAAATATCATCTTACTAAGACATATTATTGGGAGATATGCAGTGACAAATGATATTTATATGCACTTTATTCAAGTGATATATATAATAACTATACTGTTATCATTTTTTTACATTTTCTTTAAAATTATGTGTATTGTGAAAAGCGCTAAACAAACAAATTGAATAAAGATCTCTTTGATTTACATTACAAACTCTCAGAATTTCAAATCAGCAAATGCACCAAATTGCATATTTTTATTCCTTGAGTGTGAGCTCTATATTTGCTATATTACATTAAAGCCTGGTGAATCAAATATGAATTATAAAAAACATAACACATGCAAACTTTTTTCCGGTATGTTTTGAAAAGTACCAACTTTTAATTTTATATGCAGCATTTTTGTATAAATAAAACATAAAAAACAATTGAGGGCAGTTCTTATGTTTATGTTTAGTATGCAGCTGCCATTTTGAAATGGCTCCGTTTGGAAGAAAACTGGAAGTGTCGCCTTTCATCATAGGAGAGTCGCGAATGCGATGGCGTATTGATGTGTTTAATATAGAAATTCGTTATTTTAAAAATGTACATACATTTCTTTTACAATTTATACATTTATAAATAAATATTTTTATATATATTTAGAACATTAAAAAAGAGGCAGGAACAAACTATATACATATCCTATATTGGATTTTAACGTTCAGTCATGTAAATCGCGGAAGCAGCTTCAGGTTGGTAATCCAAAACATTGTTGTCTATCTGTATTTCCGGGATTTGATTTCAATTTCCTCGCTTTCGATTTAAAAATGGCGGCTGCGTGAAATCAGCGTATTGCATTATCTTTGTGAAAAATGTAACCTGCAATTTAGACTTTAAATATAGGCCAGCTGCGCACAGCACAAATCTCTGAATGATTGCCTTTCGGGTGTTTTCGCCCCGTGCCATTGGCTGACCGCTGGCCTGATTTCCACTGATCTGCATGTGCGAGCATGTGAGACAGTACTTAACACACACAAACTCCATCTCTCTCTCTCCACACACACACTCTGAGTTCAGACAGACACAAGATGCAGCTGTTATCCCGCTGCGCTCTTTAGCCAGCTGCTGGTCTGTCTCTCTCATCCGCTGAGCTCGCGCTCATCTCCATCATCAGCCGAAGCTCTCTGTCAACAGCAGAATGCGACGATTGTTGGACAGCAGCTGGATAAAGTTTGGACCAGCTGGAAGAGATGACTGGATTTCGGGGTCTCCTTCACCGCCTACTGCGGAACAGACGGCTACAGGTATGTGAGCAATCCTATTAGAGAAGTAGCACAGAAAATGACAGATTAGACACAGAAACGTTCTTTCAGACACTCAACGGTTCCTTGAAGAGCCATTCCATTGGACAAAAGCTTCTAGATAGTGGAAAAAGGTTATTTAGATTATTACAATTTTCTCCACACTAAGAAAAATGTTTTTTTTTAAAGGGATAGTTCAAACAAAAATTATTTACTCACGCTAAAGTTGTTCCAAACCTGTATACATTTCTTTGTTCTGCTAAACACAAAAGAAGATATTTTGAAGAATGATTGTTACCAAAGAGTTGTGAGGCACCAATTGACTTGCATAGTATGGAATATATATACATGTATATAAACTGTTTGATGTCAGAATTTACATTTTGGGTGAACTATTCCTTTTTAAAACTGTTCACTGAAAGATTTTTTGCATGCAAACCAAGCTAAGTGATAGTGAAAGCTAAATTGAAAGGACATTTAAAAAATAATAATTTTCTAAATTCTAATAACTCTGACCTGCAGTACTTCTGGCTTCAGTCATATTCAGTTCATGTGAGAATCAACTCTAATATCAACTCTTAGTTTTGTGTTGAATTTCTGGTGGAGGATGTTTTGAAGTTTCAGTTGTGATCTCCATAGGGGTTTATTTGAGGTGAAACCGTGACATGAGGGGTTCAAAGGGCCAGAATATATAATCTGGCTGAAAAGCAGCATTATGTGATTAGTGTTGGTAAAACGGTGGAAGAAGCAGATTTTGGGATGCAGTCCAGTTATGGTGGACACACTGGTTCTGGATGATACAATGTTTTGTTTGGCAAGTTGTATATGAAATTTGGGAATTTTCTTCCCTTTCATCATATCTTAATGTCTATCTGGTTACTATTACTAAAAACAGCTGCGTTACAGCCTTTCTCCCAGCCTGGGTGTGTTTCCCATACAACTGGGTAGTTCGCTGCTTCACTACCATAGTGCGATGCATCGTTGGAGAAATCAACTAGCTAGTCACGACTGTTTCCTTAAACCCACTGTCGCAATGTATCGTTCAACCAGCGTTGGTTTCGCACGTGGTGGAGTAATAATTACTGTTTAATGAAACTGTTTGAGATCCAATTAATGCTAGATTTGTTCATATAAATTGCAGACATGTCATCTGAGGACTATTTCTAATTGTTCTCAGTTATTTTGAATTTTTTACCAGACTCAATATTTGGCTCGTTCTTACATAGAGCATGTTCGCACATGCGCACTCTTCAAAATCGGTACTTTACAGGCTTACACCGTTTACACGAAGGGAAAAGCAGACATTTCCCTGCGGTTTGGCATTTCATTCACACGAAAACCCAGTTTTCATCACAGAAAACAATTATTTCTAAAAACTCCGGCCAAAGTGGAGATTTCTGAAAACGCGGGTTATGTGTTGTCGTGGCAACTGGGAGAAACTGCGTTTTAGGTTCTCTCTGTCGATTCTGTGGATTCTGATTGGCTTGCATGGCTTTATCCTTCTCCCTACACTGCCGCCCATAGGTTTGGCATAGATATGATGGCGCTCGACAGCGTATTTATTTGGGTGTGTGCACGATGTTATTATTGAAAACGGAGAGGGGAAAAATTTCTCTAAATACCCGGCTTTGTGTAAACGTGGCCTAAATGTGATGCAATATAGAAAGTATGCCTCTAACCACAGGTCGAGAGCTGTCATTCAAACCACACAACTTTGCAATGCTGTTTGCGAATGTTCATTGGAGCGATCTGTTTCGGGAAACTCATGAACTATGCTGATAACGACGGCACTTGCGACCATAGTTAACTAATGATGTTTTTGGGAAACGCGCCCCTGGTCTGATTTGGTTTAAGAGGGTTTTGGACACTTTTCAGCTGGTCAGGCTTTAAAACCAACTGTCCGTCCAGCAAAGCAAAGTTAAAACAAAATCTAATGAGAAAATGTAACATTATATGACGTGGTGATTTCCTATTGTTGATTTATATGAAAATATAGGATTATAAAGGTCTAGTTCACCCAAAAATGAAAATCGTTCCAAACCCGCAAGACTTTCGTTCATCTTCCGAACACAAATAAAGATCTTTTTGATGAAATCTGAGAAATTTCTGTCCCTTTATTGACAGTCTATGCAACTACCACTTTAACGCTTCAGAAAGTTCTTAAAGACATTTTAAAACTAATTCATATGAATTGAGTGGTTTAGTCCAAATTTTCTGAAGAGACTTGATCGCTTTATATGATGAACAGATTTAATTTAGGATTTTATACACATAAACATCCTTCAACTCGCATATTAGTTGTGGTAAACGGAAGCTCAAGCATGTTCTCTTGTACGTGCAAGTACCATTGAGGTTCAATCTCATGTTGCGTAACACGCTTGAGCTTCTGTTTATGTCAAATGATGTTCATATGTGAATAAAAAGCCTATATTAAATCTGTTCATCTTATATTGTGTCTCTACAGAAAATTTGGACTAAACCGCTCAATGGATTAGTTTTATGATCTCTTTATGAACTTTTTAAAGTGTCAAAGTGGTAGTTGCTGTAGCCTGTCAATGAGAGACAGGAAACCTCTCAGATTTCATCAAAAAGATCATCAGAAAGATGAGGGTAAGTAAATGTCTGTTGGGTTAACTATAACTTTAAGGGTTTTTTAGGATCATCCAGGCCTTCAAATGTAAATGTTCAAAATTATGTCCTTTATGCCCCTTTAGGGTTACCACTGGAACCAGCTTTCATTGGAAAACAGCGGGAAATCAGAGCTTATCCTGTACGTCGTTCTCCCGCTCGTCACTCTCATCGTGTTCGGCATCGCATTTGTCCTTCTTTACCGAAGATGCAGACAGAACAAACTCGGACTGAGCAACATCATCACACTCGACCTGCAGGATCCGGAGCGCAACGCCGAGATTCTGTCGTCACTCACCGGGAATGCGGAGCGGCTAAACAGCACGAGCTCAGACATGTCTGACGGGGTCTTCCTCATGGTCTACCTTCCGCCGCCCTACGAGGACACGCTGACGAAGATCACGCGCGCCGCCAGCATCAGCAGCGGCAAAGACGTCGAGTCCATCAAGATCGAAGACCTCGAGGCCAAACTGTGTCCGGAGCTCAAGGCGAGAGGGGAGTTTGTCTGAGAGAAGTCTATTGTAGAGACACCGGGGCTAGTTGTCACACACAAGGGCTATTCATCTCAGTTACACACATGCATATCTTCTCCAGAACGGGTTATCTGTTAAACAACGGTGAAAAACGTTATAAGTGTGTTTGATTTTGATTTCACTTTTCTGAGAGGGATGGTAAAATGCCATTTTTACAAGATGTAAAATAAGTCTCTGATGTCTCCAGAGTGTGTATGTGAAGTTTTAGCACAAAATACCCAGATATATTTTTATATAGCATGTTAAAGTACGAAAACGCACCATTTTGTGCCTGGCCCTTTAAATGCAAATGAGCTGCTGCAGAGGGCGGGGTTTCAAGAGCTCGTGCGTGTTAGCAGTTAGCGATTTCCTCATGCATACATTCTAAAATGACAGAAACTGTTCTCTCTTTAATGTTAAAACGGAGTCAGACAAAGATGGAGAGACTAAGAAGTGACAACATGTAGATTGCAACAGGACCTCTCTGAATGGTTAGTTGATTAATTTATGTTAAGTTAACTATCTTCAATTAGCATATTCTGTCATGATAGTGGTGCGTTTTGCTCCCGTTCAAAAAGTGACAATTTTTACATGCTATTTATAAATATCAGTGGGGTAAAACTTTTTGAGCTGAAACTTTACATACACACTCTGAGGACATCAAATACTTATTTACATCTTGTGAAAAGGGCATTATACCACACCCTTAAGGTGTGTGTCTAAGTTAACACGTTTTTCACACATCTTAAATCCTGCATTTTTTAATATATTTACATTTTTAATGCATGTATATTTATTACACTATACTTTGTATTATATTTACTTTACATCAAATCACACAAAAAAAGTAAAGCGTGGCTGTAAAGTAAAACAGTAAAATCTCTTTCTGACTGCTGTTATCAATCTTTTTTTTTAATGTTTACTCTTTTTTTAAGTTGTGAAAACTCTATTGTGGAGTTTTTCTTTTGCTATTTGAGCAAAAATGTATTTAATGTAGTCTCCTTTTCACCGCTATAGAAGTTTACCCAATCATGAAAACCTGTAAATATACTATTTTTTAAAAAATATACCTCAAGTGAGAAATATTCACTTGAGTACAAAGTGTGACAATTAGCCCCTGGTCCTCTGAATTTGAAAACTGAATTTGGCAGGGTCTTTTATTACGGCAATGTACTAAAACCATATATACAATAAAAGATATCTCAACATTCATATTAGTTTTGAATTAAAACAATGTATTATACATTGTCATGAGAGTAAATCTTTGTGCTTGTACAGTATTTACAGCAGTAGGCTAAGTGTTATCAGGAAGTAATCACCATGTGTTTTACTTTGAAATACTGCCCAGTTAGACACACTTTATGTTGTAGCACAATTAGTAGAGATCAGTCAGTGAACATGTTACTGCCTTTTTTATATCTGCCTGACTGCATCAGTCCTTGTTTGTATTCAGACATAAATCACTGTCCTGACAGGTTTGCATTATCATCATCAGTCATGTAGTCTTCTAACGTATTTCTAATAAAGACCACAATAAAGACCAATAAGTGTCACTGAACTTTTTTTAAATCTTAAAGCCTACAGTATACACAGTAAAGTTGAAAAGTTTATATATTAGTGTGTGTGTGTTCTACATATTGTTGCATACATTTCTTTTTCCATTCATTTTAGCAGCTCAGGTTAGTAGCTAGCACCACCAGAAAATAAAAATGGTTGCTGCATTTACTTGTAATTATGGTTGTATGATATTCTTACTTGAGCTGAAAAAAGTTTGAAACCATCCTGTTTATTCTTTGAAGTAAAGGCTGGATTTGTCAGCAACAACTAATGTTGTTGATAAATGCTGACATTTTTGTATATTTTGTGTTTGATTATCCCAGTATTACTCAAATCAAGGGTGCCATTTATTTAATAAAAACAAGTGTGACCACCCAGCATATTTGGGTCTTGTAAATATTGAAGTATTTATATAGCTCTTATTTTGTAGTTATATATGTATATTTCAATTTATTTACTATATATATATATATATATATATATATATATATATATATATATATATTTTTTATTTTTTATTTTTTTTAATGTCTTTAATTGTATGAATTTGCACCATAGGGTTTGCACTGAACAGTCCAGTTGCATTTTCTGAATTCTGAGTGACAGTTGGGAGTTTGAGTGTTGCCATGACAACTGTAGCGCATCCTCAAACAACACAGAGAGGACCACTGGAATCTCCCACTCATTTATCACTAAAGGTTAGTAAAAATGATCAAATTTCAGAAAACAACAGGTATTAAGATGCTTCTACTATATTAGTTCAATTGGGTGTTTGTTTCATGAATGATTTTGCTATAGTTATAATAGAAAAGTCTGTGTCATCTGTGTGAAACAACTGTGAGAGAGTCTGAAATATTGTATTATTATTATAGTTGTTGCTTGATAGTGTGTATATTTGTTTATAAAACGGGTAGTTCGAATCCTTGATTCTGATTGGTCAAGAGCTGTGCTTTATTCACGATAAAACACGGCTACGACCGCTTCACCCAACGGTTCTATTGATCGCTGCGCAACACTGCGGTTCTGTGTTGTTTTTATTTGAGCTTTCATGCATTTTACACACTGGAACGTTGTTGCTGTTCACGCTCATGGACTATTTTTTCCAGCGGAAGGTAGGCTTTTAGTGATTTTACTTCAAGAAAGTTGCACTTATATTGTTTTTTATTTTAATATTGTGTGGCAACCGTTTTATAAAAGCAATAAGATACTCGAGGCAAGTGCTGTATCGTGAAATAAGTAACGGCTCAAGGGGTTACTCCGCTTAGCGTCGTGCCTAACAACGCCCTTCAGCTGTTACTTATTTCACGATACAGCACAGCCTCTCGTACCTTATTGCTTACTTATTTACTTATTGAGAGTTCATGGTATTGAAAACTATGATTAAATAAAACAACACAGAGAGGACCACTGGAATAAAACAGTTTTGTCTCTCTCACTCTCATTTATCACTAAATGGAGTACTACGCAAGCACGCCATCTAGTGGATGTTCTATGTACTTAATAAATTGCCCACTAAATACTTTAACCTGACTCCGCCAGATGGATTTGCTCCGCATATCCATCTGGAAACTCTTCCGTTGAAGTAGTTTTGGTAAGGGGCGAAAATACTGGTTAGCTGATTGGCCTATGTTGGTGATAGACGGGCCAAATCAACCAATCAGATCAACGAAGCACATGACGTACTAACTTGCTGCTACAGGTAAACCTCGTTAGCTCAGCAAATAAGCAACATGTCGGCAAAGGATATTTGCCGTTTATGTAACTACAATTTGCGAATAAAAGGCACCATTTCAGCTGCCCGGTCCATATTTCACAAGAAGGATGCAAGAGAAAAAAGCATTAGCGAGCGGCTAAAAGAATTAGGACTACCGCTGTCTGAAAATGTTTCTAGATCGCGTTGCTTCCGCTTGATTGCGTCACACCTCAACCCGCCTCAAAGCCAACGCTGATTGGACGTTCGTTTGGTGAACTGCTCCCAAATTTTCTTTAACGGAAAGTATCCAGACTGATCTGCGAGTGAAACCTTGAAAGCTCGCAAGATCAGGATGGTCTGCGAGGCTATAAATACTTAACAGGAAGGGAAAAATATCGTAACTTGGGCTACTCATCTTAACCACTGAAATAGGGAATTATACATCCACCAATCCATCTTTTCACTAAATCAACCAACAACCTACACACCTTCCCAAAAGCCATGTGTTTTACATGTGATTTGAATTGTCCACAATGTTCATGACTGAAGGAATGAATTAAATTCATGAGCACAACACTGCGTTTCAAAGGATTTAATGGCTCATTCAGAATAAGACACAAACTGCTAGGATTTGATGTCTAATCTAAGTTAATAAATGCGCATACATGTAAAAGTAAAGCAGGGGACATCAAGGTTCAGGATTCAGGCCTAAAACTCAGGATTATGGACAGTCAGCAAAGTATACGGAGGCCTTTGCATTGACACACTCCGGCTGGTAGATCAGAGAGATCCTGTCAAAGGAAAGTATTAAACATTAAAGACGCTGTTCTAGAGACCTCTATATCCGTTTATAATATTCGTACATGCATTCCATTAATTGCTGTATTGAATTGGTTGTTGTATATTTAGATTCACTTACATTTTACGGATGTGTTTAGCAGTTTCGGGGTCAGGAATCACTGCAGTCCTGTGATAGTCAGATGAACACAGTTTCAGGAAACTTGCAATCGATTCACTATAATAGCATTTCTATGTGGAATAAATGTTGACACTAGGCCTTCAGTCTGCTAAATTAACTTTTACACTAACTATTACACTACATGTTAAGATGTAGGCCTAGTCTGAAAATAGCTTTACAAGATAATAGCATGTTCCCATATTTATGTGTACTATTAAAATAAATTAAACTCACATTTTATTTATAAGGACCTGGACACAGGCCATATCATCACTGATGTTATTGTCAAGCAGCTCTGAAAAAAAAATCACATTAATTTAAGAGCATACACACACACACACACACTGAAGTCTAATCTGCTCGTCAAGGTGGCAGTTAGTTAATCAACAAAACAATAAAAACAGTGATATTGTGAAATATTACAATTTAAAATACTTATATTCTTTAAAATACTTAATACTTATATATATAAATAATGGCTATTGTAATATAATTTAACATTTTCAAATTCACATTTTCTCCAGTCTCCAGTGTCACATGATCCTTCAGGAATCTTTCTAATATGCTTTTTTTGCTGCTCAAGAAACATTTATGATTATTATCAATGCTGCACGTTCTAGATAAATTGAGGATTACATTTTTATTTATTTATTTCAAACAGAGATCACAATTCTCCCAGGATTCTGAGCAGACAAACTAAACAAATTAACATGTAATTTATAGAGGTTGTGACAAAATGTTAATCGCAGCAGTCTATTTTAAATGTTTAATTCATCTGAGTTAATTATTTTTAAAAATCATGTTGAATGAGTAATTCAAAGACTTGTTCAAAATGCTTCACTTTATTCTTTAGATGAAACAGCGTTTTTGAACGAATCTGTCGAATAAATGAATCATTGACAAATATACTTTTTTACTTGTCGTGTAGTGTTTATATGTGAACTCTAAACTTTTTTTATTCCAGTAAATCCCAGTTTGTGCTTTTCTAATTCTTTGATGAATAGAAAGTTCAAAGAACAGCATTTATTTGAAATATACCTTTTGTAAATTAGAAATGTCTTTACTGTCAGTTTTGATTAATTTTAAGAATCTGTGAGTAAAAGTGAATATATACTCACTATCGCAGGTCAGTCCGCAGAGGTTCAGGGAATGACTTTTGGTGGAGTTGCACACCACATGGTTACTAAGTTGGAACAAGCCGTACAAGGTCCAGACCTCATTTTTGTCCTCTGCACTTTCCAAGTGGGGTGAAGCGGTGACTTTACTGGAGGGGCGGCCTTTATTTTTTCCTTGGCTCTTGGCAGACCTGCCCTTACGAGGACCGTGAAGTTCACCTGAATTTTGTGGCTCAGTGATTGTCTTAATGGCGCTGGTGTTGAAGTTAGAGGTCAGCTGGACATGGCACACAACTGTAAAGAGAGTTTCAGATAAGGTTCAAAACAAGAACGTTAAATGATAATGATGACTAGCATCCAAACCAACGGACAATGTTGTTCTGTTTATTCTTAGCGTGCGCTGCCGTTTTCTCTCCTGCTACATCAAATGCTCAACCATTTCTGTTTGCTTGTTATTACTTTAATTGTTCTTAAGCTGAAAAAACATTGTCCTTGAAAGTGATTCCAACGATATCATTCCGTTATAGTTATAACTATAGCTGTGGAGTTTAAATGTTATTAATTGGAATCTATGGTTCCATTCAGATCCTTTAATTTCCATGGAATCTTTCCATTCCACAAAAAATTCTTTATTCTGGAAAAAGGTTATTTGGATTTGTAAATTGATCTAAAAAAATGTTAAAAGGTTATTTTAAGAATGGCCCACTGATTAATTAAATAAATTAATTAATTAATTTTTTAAAACTATATCTTAATCATTATTGTTATATTTATCGTCCTTGGTGTGCATAAGCCTTTATTTGGTCATTTGTAAAGAATATCACCACCACTCTTTTCCTTATAAGTGACCAAAAAATCTGTATGCTCAGCTTACCTTAAACTGTGAAATATGAAGTATGTTAATACACACAGAAGCATCAGTGTTCGATATCTCAAGTCAGATATTAAGCTCTGGATTTAGAGATGGACACTTACTCTGCGCCAGCACGTCTGGTCATATTCGGAGGCAGTGTCAGGCCGGTCTGAAGCTGCTGCTTCAGCTCACATTTATTCAGAATCACGCTGTCACTCATGCCGATCGCCAGGAATAAAACAACCACAGCTGCCAACATCTTCATGCCTGGATGGACACTCATGATCTCTCTGTGTTTTTCTTTCTGGGAGTATTTGCAAGTAGAGGAAGAGCCGAGTGTGTAGATATAGCCCCACATGTTCCCCTGAGATGGTCCGTCTATTACACCTCAAATACGTCAGTTGCTTGTGAAGTAAGATTTTGAAGGGTTGTGTGTCAGTGTGTAGGCGGTTTCATGCCACTTTATGTTCTGTATGTAGTGTTACGGTTTGGTTTCAATGCACAGATTAAAGAAATGAAATAAGACAATGATTTTTTTTTGTGCAGACGGTAACATCAGAAAAAGTTTTTTTTGTCTCAGAATGGATCAAATGTCATGAACAGGTTATGTGATGCCTCTAGACTACAGCATAAAAAGATCTGGACAGACTGACTGGTACACGGGACAATGCTGGGAGGAGAACGGAGTTTGTCACGTAGTGTGTTATTATCACAAACGGTTAACTCAAGAAATAGTTTTTATAGCCTAGACTATATGCGATCCTGTCTTGGACCTCTCGTTTGTCCGGTATTTGCATACAGATATATAGGCTGCATTTTGTTAATCATGCAATTAATTTGTTATGTAACTTATTATGTAATTGTTTCTTATAACCTTAATAGTTTAGTCTAGTCACTTTCTCCAATTTTATGTTAAAGGAGGTTTTGTTGGAGAGGCTGTGGGGTTTGAGGTGGAGGTTGTTGTGGGGCTTGAGGTGAAGGATGCAGTGGGGCTTGAGGTGGAGGATGCAGTGGGGATTTTGTTGGAAGTTGCTGTGGGGCTTGAGGTGGACGTTGCAGTGGGGCTTGAGGTGGACGTTGCAGTGGGGCTTGAGGTGGATGTTGCAGTAGGGTTCAAGGTGGAGGTTGCAGTGGGATTTGAGGTGGGGGTTGCTGTGGGGCTTGAGGTGAAATTGCAGTGGGGCTTGAGGTGAAGGTTTCAGTGGAACTTTTGGTGGAGGTTGCAGTGAGGATTTCGGTGGAGGTTGAAGTGGGGCTTGAGGTGAAGGTTTCAGTGGAGCTTTCAGGTGGAGGTTGCAATGGGGCTTGAGATGGAGGTTGCAGTGAGGATTTCGGTGGAGGTTGCAGTGGGGCTTGAGATGGAGGTTGCAGTTGGGGTTTCAGTGGAGGTTGCTGTGGGCTTGAGGTGGAGGTTGCAGTGGGGCTTGAGGTGGAGGTTGCAGTGAGGATTTTGGTGGAGGTTGCAGTGAGGATTTCGGTGGAGGTTGCAGTGGGGCTTGAGTCTGGTGGTTGCAGTGGGGTTTGAGGTGGACGTTGCAGTGGGGCTTGAGGTGGACGTTGCCAGTAGGGTTCAGAGGTGGAGGTTGCAGTGGGATTTGAGGTGGGGGTTGCTGTGGGGCTTGAGGTGAAATTTGCAGTGGGGCTTGAGGTGAAGGTTTCAGTGGAACTTTGGTGGAGGTTGCAGTGAGGATTTCGGTGGAGGTTGCAGTGAGGATTTCGGTGGAGGTTGAAGTGGGGCTTGAGGTGAAGGTTTCAGTGGAGCTTTCGGTGGAGGTTGCAGTGGGGCTTGAGATGGAGGTTGCAGTGAGGATTTCGGTGGAGGTTGCAGTGGGGCTTGAGATGGAGGTTGCAGTTGGGGTTTCAGTGGAGGTTGCTGTGGGGCTTGAGGTGGAGGTTGCAGTGGGGCTTGAGGTGGAGGTTGCAGTGAGGATTTCGGTGGAGGTTGCAGTGGGGCTTGAGTTGGTGGTTGCAGTGGGGTTTGAGGTGGACGTTGCAGTGGGGCTTGAGGTGGACGTTGCAGTAGGGTTCAAGGTGGAGGTTGCAGTGGGATTTGAGGTGGGGGTTGCTGTGGGGCTTGAGGTGAAATTTGCAGTGGGGCTTGAGGTGAAGGTTTCAGTGGAGCTTTCGGTGGAGGTTGCAGTGAGGATTTCGGTGGAGGTTGCAGTGGGGCTTGAGGTGGAGGTTCCAGTGGGGCTTGAGGTGGAGGTTGCAGTGAGGATTTTGGTGGAGGTTGCAGTGAGGATTTTGGTGGAGGTTGCAGTGAGGATTTCGGTGGAGGTTGCAGTGAGGATTTCGGTGGAGGTTGCAGTGGGGCTTGAGTTGGAGGTTCCAGTGGGGTTTGAGGTGAAGGTTTCAGTGGAGCTTTCGGTGGAGGTTGCAGTGAGGATTTTGGTGGAGGTTGCAGTGGGGCTTGAGGTGAAGGTTTCAGTGGAGCTTTTGGTGGAGGTTGCAGTGGGGCTTGAGATGGAGGTTGCAGTGGGGCTTGAGGTGAAGGTTATAGTGGGGGTTTCGGTGGAGGTATCAGTGGGGCTTGAGGTGGAGGTTTCAGTGGAGGTTGTGGTCCAGGTTGGCTTTGAGGTGGATAATGTGGTGGATTTTGCGGTCGACTTTGTTGTGGTGAAGATATTAGGTGGTTTGAATGGTGGCTTTATGGGTGGCTGGTGGGCCTCACTCATGCTGAACACCAACAGAACCAGAGGCAAAACCACCAATATTTTCACTGGAAGAACACTCTTCATCTCTGATGATCTGGAGATTAAACACACTTTTTCTGTGAAATTCTTTTACATTCCAGATGAAAATAGGGTGTCACATTACTGTGCATCTCTTGAAATAAAATCAAGAACAAATCACCATTTTAAGTCTATGCAAACAAGCAAATAATATTTATGTACTTTTACTTCATTAAAATGTGCATTAGAAAGAATTTGATAATCATTTTACAAATAACCACCAAAACTCCATCGAGCTGAATACAAATATTTTTTCAATCAATAGTATAATTATATTTAAATCTCTTACTAGTTGTTCTGTTATTGGAGATACAGATGAATGAGAGTGCTCCTCAGTCTTCCTGTCTGTGACCCATCAGACTTAAATATGTTAGAGTCGCCTCCACCTGCAGCTGCACCCTTGCTTTAGATTCATCCCACCATTATTGATATTTTATCAATGTTTATTTATTTATTTTTTCCTGAATCAACCAAAAAAATGATGGTGTCTCTCCCTGAGTGAGTTTTGGTTCCTCCTTAGGATTCATCCCATCTTCCCTAACCATACGTTTTAAAACACAATTTTCTGTTTTCAGTTGCCTCATAGCAAATTGTATTATTACAATTTTTTAATTGAATTTTAATTGAGTTTAATTGAATTTAGTTCTGGGCTATCTTGACATCATTATTCCTATATAATTAAAATAATTGTACAGGTTTTCATTGTTTTTTCTTTGGGAGGATCAGTATTCAGAATGGACCGACTTCTCCGTCAAGCCAGTTTAAAACAATGCAGTCCTTTTTTTAAATAACCTGATTTTAAAATGTACATAATTCACAATCATTACCAAAACCAGCCCTAGATCATTGTTTTATATTTAGGGCTAGAACAAATTGTGCAGCCTTAGATGTCATGTTGACTGGAAGCAAGTATTCAACTAATCCAGATTTAAAAAGAAACATTTAATAGGACAAAGCAATGAAAACATGGTGGTGACATAATTTAACAAAGCAAAATTTGTGGCCAGTTCGATCGTGGCCATTTAAAATACTTTAAACATGATTTTTGAGTACAATCAAAGTCAAAAGTAATTGATAATACCAAACTATTTGGATTATTTGGATTTGTAAATATTATATATGATTAAATATTAAGTTACTATAATTTATTCTTAAATATTACATATTATCTTTATTAAATAAATAAATATGAACCAGGGAGACTTTTATTCATGTAAACAGTCAGAATATTCTGGATAAACAATAGTTTTAAATGAGTACATTTGGTTATATTTCTTTAAAAATGTTTATTATTTATTTATTTATTTATATATACTAAAATATAGATCAAGGTTTGTAATCATGTACTGTAATTTTAATATAAAAAACTTATTTGAGTTTATTATTATTATTTACTATATAATATTAGTAATTACATGTCAAATCTGGTTCTCTGAGGTGTCACATAACCTCTGCATGACATTCGATTCCAGCCGAAACAAAAAGGACCCTTTAGATGTGTTTACGACTGTCTAAAAGATGCACAAAGCCATTATTGTTATATACTCAGAACTTGCTCTTACCCAGTTCCACGAAAACAAACTGCAAAGTTTCTTACTCAACACACAGTGTCATAAACCGCCTTCAAACTCTCATACAACAACTTCTATCTCTTTTATTTCACACGAAGATGTGGCTCTCATGGAAACACAGGCCAGTCTATATTCAGAGTGACCAAACGTCCCAATTTCCAGGGACAGGTCCTGTTTTTGGTGACCTGTCTGGAAACGTCACTTGAAATGTACCAGTGTTTTAATGATATAATTATTTTTAATTATATCGTTTTCTCAGAGACTTCATCCAGATCAGATTCAGAACGATGATCAAAACACAGATAGAGTAGATTGAGTCCTTCAACATCCCCAAAGATTCACTGTCCTATTTCATTAAGTGACATTAGGCAGTTTGTATGCTGTTTAATGTTGGTGATCACACTATTTTGTGTATGCATATCAATGGCAGCTCTAGACCATGAAAACAGGGGTCCAGGTAGGGACACTTACCTGGGCGCGACACTTTAACAATTATCTTAAAAATGAAAACTTCATTCACTCACTCTCATGCCATTACAAATATGACATTCTTTAGTTGAACATCAAGTTGAACATTCTTTTGTTGAACAGAAGAAATTCTGAGAAAAGTCAATGGGGACTGAAACGGTTCGGTTACCAACATTGTTTAAAATATCTTCTTTTGTGTTCAACAGAAGAAAGAAACTCCAACAGGTTTGGAACAACCTAAGGCTGAGTAAATGGTGACAAAATGCTCATTTTGTTTGATCTATCCCTTTAACCTATTTTCAGAATTGTTGGCAGTGATGACATAACACTTCTACCATAACACTACCTCTTTATAGATAAAACATTCTCAAAATAATTACAGTTTAAAGGGCTGTGGAAGCGATAAATAATTCCATATTATACATTTTTAAGGCCAGACAAGTCATTTGTTGAGGTCAATTTGTAAAGAAAGACCACACGCTTGTGCACATTTATATTCAAACGTGCAAACATATAGACTCAACAGTAATTTGCATGTGCACGGCATCAGCGTCTTCACAGGCTTAGGTTTTTGAAGTTTGTGCAGAGAAAACTTTTTGTATTTTCATTTTCAAGGCTTGCATCTTTGAACCTATTTCAAGTTTGCGTTCTCAAGTTTGCGTAATTTATCTTTGGCTGCATTATAATGACGTCCTAATTCAGAATATGATCAAATGTAGACGTGTTTGGAGAAATTAGCTTGAAAATTGCATTTTAACTCAATAAACAAAATGATTTAAACATTTTTTAATTTTGCTGAATGAAATTCAAAGTCTTCAAATCAAGTCAGTAACATGATCTAATCTATCACGGCTGCTTCTGGTTAAAGTTACTCACAGCACAGCTTATATAACTTGTATAAAGAGAGCTTATGTACAGTAGAGTGCGTAGTGTGGTAGAATCTCCTACGCACCTGACTTAAGTAAGCCTGTCTCCAGTCATCCCTTTATTTCTCCTAATCGATGTTGGCTGAGTCGGACGAGGTCTCGTCCACTAAATGAACACTTTAATTTGAGGATTAAGATCTCTAGTGTCTAAATTTATGCTTTAATCACAGCTGATGGACCTCTGACCAATTTCAGAGACAATCCCGCCACATAAAAAAGTACAACAGTTTTTATAGAATAAGATCATGGCAAAGGAGACGATTCATTACATACATTTTCTACAATAGGATTGGTTCTTCATTGTTGTTAATTCAGCAAACCCTTCTGTTACTAGGTAAAAGCAAATCTGGATTTGGATTTTCTTGGTTATTCCACTTTTACTTTTACTCAGTCACAAGTTTATATATTTAGACATCTGTCTAGTTTCATTTCCCCTTTTCGTAATGTTCAGACATGATTCAGACACTTTGGTCCAGGTGTTGGGGACATTTAGGTTTCAAAAGCATTACATGTTAATCCTGAAATGTTAGTTATGATTAATTTTAAAAAGGTTATCACAGTAGCAATCATTATAGTGTGAGTTTCTGAGTATCTCTTTGAGCGAACGCAGACAGAATGACGAATCATTCATCACTATTACTTGCACGCCGCAGCCTCTTCGTGTGGTTTTGCTTCTCCGCCTTGGTCATCAAGTCATTTATTCTTGCAGAGTTTTGGTACAGTAACCTACTCTAGAGTTTTGGTAAAAGGTCATAAATATTGAATACTTTAGACTAGTGCACAGACTAAAGTTTGATCTCTCTTCAAAGATGACAGTTGGCAGATTATTAGTGAAGTGAATAAAGTTTAAAAAGTGAACTTTTAAAAAGTTACTGAATCTTGTTTAGTGTTGTAAATATTCACAATTTTTATGTGAAATATATATTTTCAAAAACACTTTATACTTAAAATCTGAAAAAAAGCAATGAATCTAAACAAGTTTTGTTCCAAATTTCAGGCTGATATCTCATAAAATGAGCTTTCAGTTAGATTTTGTTTGGCCGCAGTACCAAACGTTTCCACTAGATGAAATTCGTCTCCCATTCATTTCCGATGCGGTCATTATTGACAATACAGGTGTGACTATTTTTTTTATGGTAGATTTTTTTGTTCACACAGCAAGTGCCAAAACATTTTGTACCATTCCGATGAAGGTTTGTACCATTCCTATGAAATAAAAAAACACAAAAATTAACTAAAAAACGTTTTACAAATTTGGCAAAAAATGACCACAGACAACCAGAGTGTTTTTGTGGGGAAAATTGTTTTTTATTGCTATCTCAGGTTAACTTTATTAGGTCAATCAGTGACGATGTCTGATGTTCTGTGTTGTTTAAGTACATCCAATTTTAATATAATATGACTTAAAATGTCCCCTATTCTATTAAGTGGCTTTTTGACTGGGGTGAGACCTGATGGACAGTGATGTATGATCATAGTGCTTGTTGTCATGTTGTTCTTCGGCATACTGAGTCTGTAATAAACAACTTGCACCGTTTAGTGCCCATCATTTTTTCATAGCATGCTCTTTGTCATCTTTATCATATACCATAACCACACTCAACATCGGCACAGCATGTTTCAAGGAATAGAGACAGTTTTATTTCAATTGCCGACAGAAATGTAAAACGCCACCAAACATTTACAGCATTACAGCAATAATATAAAGTTTATTCATGTACAAGCACTCTCTGTTCAGATCATTGATATATTTAAACTTACACTAGTCCCACCACCATCATAGTGACATTCAATCAAAGCAGTTGCCATGGAAACATCCAACAGTTGTGTTTTTAGATTGACAGGAAATCATGCTGCAGATCAGAAGTGGTATTGTTAGGTAATGGTTCATATACTGATTTTGTAAACCACTGTTACAAATCTACAGTTTTACTGCAGGTCAGAAGACTTACCCCAGCTAATACCAATACACACTCTTCTCAAAGCCATTAATGATTCTTCTTCATTCAGACACTCAGCGAAATAACGAGTGGGAACCACAGAGTCACACTCCTTCACCAAAATAGTGTTCAACCTGTAACACACAAAAAAACAGTCACACTTTGATTGTTCAGGCCGGATTTTACTTCTTAAGCCTTTATATTTTAGGTAAATAATTATATATAAATATATGTGTGTGTGTACTACACAGTATATATATATATATATATATATATATATATATATATATATATATATATATATATATATATATGATTGCAAAATTATAATTTATATATAAATGTTTAAAATATTCTCACACACTATTGTGGAGATGTTAGTTGCCATTTCTTTGTAATTATGTGTAAAAATTTAGCAGTTTCGAAGTAAATCCTACATAAAATGTTTTTCAGCGTATGAAATGACATCTAGATCGTTCAATGCAGTGTCTACTGTATAGTGTGTGCTACTTACTTGCTGTCAATCATGGTCTTCAGGCAGGCGATGTCATCTGTGACATCATCGTCAATCAAAAGCTATTGGAGGAAACAGAAAAGAGTCAAAACCTTATTAAAACTGGCTCACTGTGAATGCTTAGAGAGCCATAGGAATCTGGCAGTATATGAGTCCAGAAATTCACAAATCATTGTTTAGGATAGTGTTATGATTGGTGGGGTATTTTCTCACCAGAGCAGCTCATGTTGCAGACATTGAGCGACGGCATCATGCCAGAATCACAGGCCACCTGATCACTGAGCTGAAACACGCCGTACAGCTGCCGAGAACGGATATTAATAAAGGGCTTGATCTCTTAGGCTTGACGCCTATGGTTTTGACAAAGCTGGTGTCGAAGCCTGAAGCATTGGCCTTGCAGACAACTGCCACAGAACAAAGGAATAAAGGGTGTGAGGCTGATCAACCTTTTATCTGCACATCATGTGACATAAATATATCGATAGAGAAGGGAATCTGTTTCTCACGTCTAGCGATAAGATCATCCACGGTCATTTTGACTCCCATGGCTTCAGTCACCTGAATCTGAGCCGCCTCGAGCTGCCTCTTCAGTTCACATTTTCTGAGAATCCGTCCTTCAGTGGCACTGGACACCAGCAGAACCAGAGCCAATGCCACCAACATCTTCACTGGGAGAACGCTCTTCATCTCTGATATCTCAGAGGTTAAACACAGACAAGTGAATGCATAAATAAATGGGAATTTATTTTTAGTTATATTTATATTAATTTGATTGCACAGGTGTAGTAGCCCAAATGAACCAAGTAGCCCAAATGAACTATAATGAACCAAATGAACTATACTGTATATTTGTTGCAGTCACAATGACCAGCAAACATTTCCTACCAGTTTAATCAAAGAACCTGCAATCAAACTGCTGGAAGAACCATATTAAGATGACTCTTACCAGATGTTTTGTTTTTGGAAGTTTTGTTGTCTTCAGATGTTCCTCAGTCTTCACTGTCCTTCTGTACTGTGACCCATCAGACTTATATATGCCAGAGTCGTCTACACCTCAGCTGCACCTGTGCTTTTGTTCCATCCCAACATAAATACTTTTAATTCATTTAACAATTAAGGTTTTTTTGTCTGAAAGTGTGTCAGGGGAAGATGGTCTCGCCCTGTTGAGGTTTTGGTTCCTCCCAAAGTTTCTCCATCCACCCAAACCAACTGTCTTAGGGAAGAACAGTTTTGTGTATCCTTGTTCCTGGGGACTTGGGGACACTTGTTCCTTGTCCTCACTTCAAGTTTTGCCTACTTCAATTTACGCCCTTCAAGTTTTGCCCACTTTAAGTTATGCCCCTTCAAGTTACACACACTTCAAGTTACGCCCCTTTAAGTTACACACACTTCAAGTTTTGCCCACTTTAAGTTATGCCCCTTCAAGTTACACACATTAAGTTACACCCCTTTAAGTTACACACACTTCAAGTTTTGCCCACTTCAAGTTACGCCCCTTCAAGTTACACAAACTTCAAGTTTTGCCCACTTTAAGTTATGCCCCTTCAAGTTACACACACTTCAAGTTTTGGCCACTTCAAGTAATGCCCCTTCAAGTTTTGCCCACTTTAAGTTATGCCCCTTCAAGTTACACACTTCAAGTTTTGCCCACTTCAAGTTACGCCCCTTCATGTTACACACACTTCAAGTTTTGCCCACTTCAAGTTACGCCCCTTCAAGTTACACACACTTCAAGTTTTGCCCACTTCAAGTTACGCCCCTTCAAGTTACACCCCTTCAAGTTACACACACTTCAAGTTTTGCCCACTTCAAGTGACACCCCTTCAAGTTACGCCTACTTCAAGTAACACCCCTTCACACACTTCCAGTTACACACACTTTCAAGTTACGACCCTTCAAGTTTTACCCACTTCAAGTTACGGCCAATTCAAATAACGCCCACTTAAAGTTTTGCCCACTTTAAATTATGACCCCTACAAGTTACACCCCTTCAAGTTACTCCTACTTCAAGTAACACCCACTTAAAGTTTCGCCCACTTAAAGTTTTGCCCACTTCAAATTATGTCCCCTTCAAGTAACGCCCCTTCAAGTTACGCCTACTTCAAGTAACACCCACTTAAAGTTTTGCCCACTTCAAATTATGCCCACTTTAAGTTTCACCCCTTTAAGTTACACACACTTCAAGTTACACCCCTTCGAGTTTTGCCCACTTCAAGTTACGCCCCTTCAAGTTACACACACTTCAAGTTTTGCCCCCTTCAAGTTTCGCCTACTTCAAGTTACACACACTTCAAGTTTTGCCCACTTCAAGTTACGCCCGTTCAAGTTTTGCCCACTTCAAGTTACGCCCACTTAAAATTACACCCACTTCGCCTTAGGTCCATGTCCGCCATTTGGACATATTCCAAATACGCCCCTTAAAGTTACACCCACTTCCTATTACACCCCTATCTTGCTGTCCGCAGACAGACACATGCCGAGAAAGCAAGAACAAGATCCATCCATTGTTGTTTACTATGTCGCTTTCTTCTTCGGGCGAAAATGACATTGATCGCTTTATTTCGACATAGGCTACACCACATCAATCAAGCATAGTACTGTTGGCGGTGGAAATGTAAGCCGAAGTGTTTAGCCTTTATGAGCAAGCAGAAACGCAGACATGATTTAATATTCATAAACCCAGCAGCTCATTTATCCTTAGTGTGGTTTATATTGTTATTAGTTGTAGAATAGTAGTAGTATTATCTTATCAGTAATATTTGTTCGTTTTTTTACATTTCAAACTTGTAATTGATTTGAATTATTAATGTGTGTAATTATTATTGTGTAATGTTTTTCAGTACAGTGGCACTTTTTAAACATTTTCTGCACTTTTACAGAAGAAATGTATATCTGCTAGCTAACTCTTTAACTTTATACATTTTCCATTTCTGCAAGGGCTGGTGTTTTGATTTTTACTGTTTTTTATTTTTTATTCTTTTATGTTATTGGTTTAGTATAGGAGCCAATATGTTGATGGGTACGTTTTACTTTAGATCAGTGTTTGTGTTTATGATGCTCTCAAGAATGCATGCAGCCATCACTTGTTGCCAAAAACAGTGATGATAGTACTATATTTTTATATCGTCATTCAATATCGATTTTCGCAATAAATACCAGAAAATATTGTGATTTAGTTTTAAGTCCATATCGGCCATCCCTAACTTCCAGCTGTGAGTGTTTCTGGAGCTGATGTTGCATAACTGCAACAGTCATATAATCGAGGACAGAAGTCACTTTTTTAAAGCTTTATAATCCTCACTGTCTTTTTCTTGGGTGTATCTGTTTGTGGCGTGAACCTGACGATTCCTTGTAAAGACTTAGGCCTAATGCTTTCGTGCAAAAGTACATTATGGGCAAGGCGTTGTAATCTAAATTAGCAGTTTCTAGAAACTCACAATGGCTTTAGTCAAGAAATTATTTCAAACAACCTTATTTAAAGATAATTTAGGACTTAATTAATTATCAGATGCAATTCAGACTTGTTCTTCAGCATTGTCACAGTAAATGATTTGCAGCTTAAGTTAAAGTGTCAAAGGCTCATGCACCTTGCAAATGTATGTAGGAACAGTGATGCTTTACTTGGAAAGAATATGCCCAGTATATAGTACTTCAGTTCATTTTTAAGGGTGTATTCATACCTGTCTTGTTTGGTTTGATTGAATTGAACTCAAGTTTGTTTCCCCCTTGGTGCAGATCTTGTGGGCAGGTGTAAGTACAGCTATCTCACTCGGGTGTGGACCAAAAAACCATACCAAGACCCAGCTGAAGCGGTGGTCTTGGTCTGGTTCCAAACAAACTCTGGTACGGTTGAAATTTCTGTCCAATGAAGAGATGAACTTAGCGCACATGTGTTTTGTTTAAAATTTTGGGTTTCACACGAACCACACCAAACACTGTATTTGGTCCGGACTCCGGACCAAAGCAAGTGAACTAGCAGACTTTCCTAGTCTGAATACACCCTACCCTATAAAACAATTTTCTAGTTTTATTATATGTTTTATAATGCTTTTCACAGTACATAATGGTCCAACTGTGCAATAGTGCCTAAAGGTTGGTGGGTTGTTTGATTGGTTGTTTGGGTGGTTGGTTGGTTGAAGTGGATGTAGATGTGCAGGTGGAGGTGGAGGCGACTCTAATATACAGTATATAAGTCTGATAGTTCACAGACAGTGAAGACTGAGGAACATTTAAAGACTATCTGTATCTCCAACAACAGAACGTCTGGTGAGAAATAAAATGTTTCACACAATGCATTGGGGAACACAGGCGGAGTAGATCGAGTCCACCAACACCCCAAAGCTTCACAGTCCTAAAGCTCGTCCTGGATCGACATTTCATTCAGTAACATTAGACAGTTTTGATTTATATAAACATTCTTTATTCATATGAAAATACCCCAAATCGCACGAAAATCTCACACAAACCACATATTCTCAATCATAAAGAGTACAACAGTTTTTATTGAATAAGAGCATGGCAAAGCTGACATGATACATTACTTACATTTTCTACAATATGATTGATTCTTTAAATAATTCAGCAAACACTTTACTTTACTTTGTTACTCAAAGTCACAAGTTTATGTATTTAGACATCAGTCAAGTTTTACATCCCCTTTTGTTATTTTCAAACACTTTGGCCCAGGTGTTGTTGACATTTAGGTTTCAAAAGCATATACATGTTAATCCTGAAAAATTCCATTACTTTAGCAATCATTATAGTCTGAGTTTTACAACTCTTCAATGAAACGCAGACAGAATGACGAATCATTCATCACTATTACCTGCACGCCGCAGCCTCTTCATGTGGTTTTGCTTCTCTGCGTTGGTCATCAAGTCATTTATTCTTGCAGAGTTTGAAAGGTTGTGGTACAATAACTTACTCTTTTCATCAATACCACCAGAGAATAAACTGCACATCGCACCGTTTCAGAAAACTGTTTGGTGCAGTACGATTAAAATTAAGGGAACCGCCCCTGATGCTTAATGATATGTTTAAACCAAGTGGCAACCTCCCGGTCTCTCTCTTGAAATCAACACGGAAGTTAATTAAACTGCAATTCATCGACTGGCCGCTTGAGGCAGGCTGCAAAAGTGAGTCAAATCTTTATATCCCTCATGTTAAAATGCCCAACTTTACAGCGGAAAAAATATGTTACACCCTGGAGCACAGTGTTTTTTTGTCTACTATATATATATATATATATATATATATACTGTAGCTAATTTTGCCCTTCATGAGGGGGTACATTTATGTACAACTCATCCGTTTAAATTATATTAAGCCTTAAAGTTCTGCATAATTAAGGACACTTGAGTGACAAACTGCTGTCACTTTTACTGTCTGTGACGTCATCCTCAGATAATTCCAGCAGCTGCTGTACTTTGCCATCTCTGCCGTGTTTGTAATATGTAATACACACATTATACCACCACCCATGTCCGAATTCCATCATTGTCGAGTATGGAGAGAACAACCAGCTCTGTGTTTCCAGTTGTTTTCCTCACATGCACTCATGAATGTCTGACAATTTTGTTGCTTTTTAGAGTTAAAATTGTATCTTTAGACACGTATAAAGATATAGAGACCACACTCGTTATGTGGGACTTTTGCTCTACTGGTACAGATGCTTATTTTAGTGTTACATAAAAAGTACCGTCACAATCAAATCCTGCAAGTGTCTGTGCTTTCTCTTTAAAATAAGTTTGTTTTTAATTAGTTATTTGATGCGGTGGTGTGACGTCATGATTGACAGCTGTGATTGACAGGTTCTCTGAGTGAAGTAAGTCAGTCAAACTTTTTTTGGGGATCTTCGGAGGACTGAGGAGATTGGAGCTTTAAATTAAATATCTACATTTCTATAAGTAATTATTTCACACTCGACATAAATAATGGGTTGTTCTGCAGTAGAATGTGCTAACCGATCAGGCATGTCCGATACATTTTTGAGGGGTTTTTTTTCGGTAAGTTAAAGGTGGGGTATATGATTTTCTTTTTAGACCATTTTTCAAAATCACTTGAAATCCCATTTCCTAACCCACTTACAGAGCACTGAAATGAAAATTAAAAATTTAATCATCTGTGGAAGGGGCGGGACTTCAAAAACTTGAGTTTTGCAGTTGCCATGGGAACATCAGACTGTTGTGTTTTTAGATTGACAGAAATCATGCAGCGATATTGTAGGCAATGGTAGTCAGTATATACATATATTGATTCTGTAAATCACTGGTACAAATCTACAGTTTTACAGCAGGTCAGAAGAGTAATCACACTGTTGTTTCACTTAGAAATCAGTCAGCATTGATGTTGTTGCTTTCAGACACTCGTCGAAATAAAATAAGAGGGAACCACAAAGCGACACTCCTTCACCAAAATAGTGTTCAACCTGTAACACACAAACAAATAATTTTACTTCTTAAGCCTTTATATATATATATATATATATACTTATTTTTGCATATATAAAGAATAAGAAATTTGATTATTTTCAACTTACGTTACAAGTGGTAGAGTGATTTCAGAGGCGTTTTTGGGTTTAGGTTTACTGTGAAGAAAGAAAACATGTTATGTAATAAAACTTATATTGAATGTTTATATATTGTACATTCCCAGAATTTTTTTTACGAAAGCTGAAGGTAGGTTCAGAAGGTACACTTTTGATCCTTATATTTACCCTATAGGTACAAAAGTGTACCTTTTGAAAAGGTAGTGCCCAGTGACAGCTTTCGTACATTTTTCTCTGAGAATGCATTTTCATGGAGGCCTTTTTAGACTTAACGTTTTCTTTGCATGCGCCTTTGCCCAATTGCTAACCAGTAACTGTCAAAAATGCTTTTTTATTTGTAGTTGTAATTAAAACAAAGATTTTAGGAGTTGTTTTACCAGAAAATACCATTTCAGTCTTTCTACTGCAGAATGTGTTAGTTGCCATTTCTTTGTAATAATGTGTAAAAAAGAGCAATTTCTGAGTGAAATCAGTTTCAAAGTAAATCCTACACAAAATGTTTTTCAGTGCATGAAATGAGATCATAGTGTGTGTGCTACTTACATTCTGCCAATCACGGTCTTCAGGCAGGCGATGTCATCTGTGACATCATCGTCAATCAAAGCTATTGGAGGAAACAAGAAAAGAGTCAAAACCTTATTAAAACTGGCTCACTGTGAATGCTTAGAGCGCCATAGGAATCTGGCAGTTTATGAGTCCAGAAATTCACAAATCATTGTTAGGATAGTGTTATGATTGGTGTGGTATTTTCTCACCAGTAGCAGTTCATGTTGCAGACATTGAGTGATGGCCTCATGCCAGAATCACAGGCCACCTGATCACTGAGCTGAAACACGCCGTACAGCCGCCAGACGGGCCGCTGCTTGTGATTCCCAAAAGAGTGGATCTCGTTCTCTTTAGGCTTGGCGGCGATGGTTTTGACAAAGCTGGGTGTCGAAGCCTGAAGCATTGGCCTTGCAGACAACTGCCACAGAACAAAGGAATAAAGGGTGTGAACCTTTTATCTGCACATCTAGAGCCCTATCTTACACCCGGCGCACTGAATGCATGTATCATTCCTGATACCGATTGAAGCATGCCTGGTTAATGCACCGTTATAATAGTATTGCGCCATGGAACAAGCGCACCTCGTTCATCACGCTCTTAAAGGGAATGTGATATGACACTCTTATTGGTTTGTTTCCGTTACGCCCAAACCACACCTATGAATAATGAAGCTACTTCAGACCAACCCCATTTAAACGTGCGTCGAGCTCAAGAGTCATTTATCCCGCCGGTAAAATAGCAACAGCGCCCAAGACCCACCCATAAAGTTACTTGCGTTTCAGATCGTTAAAATAGGGCCCCATGTGACATAAATATATGGATAGAGAAGGGAATCTGTTACTCACGTCTAGCGATGAGATCATCCACGGTCATTTTGTCTCCCATGGCTCTAATCACCTGAATCTGAGCCGCCTCGAGACGCTTCTTCAGCTCGCATTTACTGAGGATCCGTCCCTCAGTCGCACTGGACACCAGCAGAACCAGAGCCAATGCCGCCAACATCTTCACTAGGAGAACGCTCTTCATCTCTGATATCTGGAGGTTAAACACAGAGACGAGTGAAAGCAGAGATAAATGGGAAGCTTCTTTTCAGTCAGTTGTGTTAATTCGGTTGCACAGAAGCGCATTAAAACGACTCATTTTATGCTGATCATGCAAAAAAAAGTGCTTTAAACAATGCATGCTGATTATATCGATTGAAACAACAGTAAAGACATTTATAACCTCAAAAAAAATTCTATTTTATATAAATACTGTTCTATTGGGCGTTCTATTCATCGAATAATTCTGAGAATTATAAAAGTACAACACATAAGAATATGCAACATTGGTCATAATCAGAAATGTTTATTGAGCATCAAATCATCATATTAGAGTGATTTCACACTGAAGACTGGAGAAATGATGCTGAAAGTTCAGCTTTGATCACATGAATAAATTACATTTTACAATATATTCACATGGAAAACACCAATTTCAAAATGCAATAATATTTCACACTATTACTGATTTTACTGTATTTTTAAATAAATGCAGCCTCGGTGAGCAGTAGAGACTACTTTCAAAAACATTCAAACATCTTACCAACCAAATGAACTATACTGTATATTTGTTGCAGTCACAATGACCAGCAAACATTCCCTACCATTTTAATCAAAGAACCTGCAATCAAACTCCTGGAAGAACTGTATTAAAATGACTCTTACCAGATGTTTTGTTCTTGGATGTTTTGTTGTCTTCAGATGTTCCTCAGTCTTCACTGTCCTTCTGTACTGTGACCCATCAGACTTATATATGCCAGAGTCGTCTCCACCTCAGCTCCACCTATGCTTTTGGTTTATCCCAACATTAATACTTTTAATTCATTTAACAATTACATTTTTTGGTCTCGAGATGGTCTCGCCCTTCTGAGTTTTTGGTTCCTCCCAAAGTTTCTCCATCCAGCCAAACCAGTCTTGTGCCATCATTGTTGCATAAGTAAAGAAAATTGCTGTGATGTGACATGCAGGTCATTTTAGTTGGTTTTCTTTCATATAATTTCCAGCTGTGAGTTCCTGGAGCTGATGTTCCACATATAATCTGAGCAGAGAAGTCACTTTTTAAAGCTTTAAAAAAAGGCTTTTTTCTTGGGTGTATCTGTTGGTGGCGATGAACCTGATCAATTCCTTGTGAAGACTTAATGCTTTTGTGCAAAAGTACTTTATGGGCAAGGCGTGTCATCTAAAATAGCCATTTCTAGAAACTCACAATGGGTTTAGTCAAGAAATTATTTAAACCAACCTAATTTAAGGATAATTTAGGACTTATTAATTATCCGATGCAAATCAGACTTGTTCTTCAGCATTGTCACAGTAAATGATTTTGCAGCTTAGAGTTAGAGTGTCAAAGGCTCATGCACCTGCAAATTTATGTATAGGAACAGACTTGATGCTTTTACTTTGAAATATCGCCCATATAGTAATTCAGTTCCTTATAAAGTAAAAGTAAATCACTTTTTAAGTTTTATTGGCATAATGCGTTTCACAATACATTTTGATCCAAAGCTGCTTTGTAGAATATAGTGCCTAAAAGGTGATTGGTTTGTTTAAGTGGATGAAGAAGAAACCTTGGGAGGAACCAAAACTCTCCAGGGAGAGACAATCTTTCTCTGAGAGGAGCATCAAATATTAATCTCAGTAATAATAGTGGGATGAACCAAAAGCACAAGTGCAGCTGCAGGTGGAGAAGACTCTAGCATATATAAGCCTGATGGGTCATAGACAGTGTAGACTGAGGAACAGTTAAAGACTTTAATTCATCTGGATCTCCAACAACAGAACATCTGGTAGAGAATTATTACAAAATGCATTGTGCATTAAAAAAATATATTGTTTAACTAAAATTATTATTGTTGAATGCATTTATAATAAAATCTATGCAATTTGCAATGTTACATTTTTTATTATAAAAAAGATATTTATTTGATTATTAGTTTTGTTGTTTGCATTATGTAAAATAATGACATTTTTATGCTTATGTTTCCTAATCAGAAAACTCAATATACACACACACAAAAAAAATCCCCCATAAGTATGTTCATAAGTATTGTAGAATATTCTGGAATCCTTTAAATGGAACATGGTGATGGGAAAATATATGAAATGGCAGGAAAAAAATGTAAATGCTTTTGCATTCTCTCCCAAATGTTTTGTGTTTGCCAGAGAACTTTGCATTTGCTCACAAAACTTTTGCATTCCCTTGCAAAATGTTTGTCTAAACCCCCAAAGACACTTTGCATTCACTTGCACAACTTTTGCCTTCCCTTGAGAAACTTTGCATTCACTTGATTTAATATACAAGGAAAAGAAAGCACTCCAGTTTTTGATTTTATTGTTTATGATAAAGTGACATTATTTTAAAGCCCTCAGCAGGACCAAATCAATTATATTAGGCACAGTAATATATATTTAGACAGAATGTAAACATTCACAGTATTAGAGAAATAAACTAAAGTGTCTGAATGCACAAACTCCCTCTATTAAAAGTCATTGGACATTTAATAAACTCACACAGAGACCGCCACCATCATATTGACCTCATTACCAGAGGTATGGAAACCACCAGACTGCTGTGTAAGTAATGCATTAGCAGAGTTCGCAGAGCTGAGTCTGTTGGTCCATCTGTTTTTTAAGCACAGTCTGCAAAGTGACTTTGAGGGAAGTCAGATTTACACTCCTTCACCATCAGCGTCTCCAAACTGTAACACAATATAAACAATCAAACATTCAGGCCTGATTATATTGTTCAAGCCTCAAACACATTTGTATTTTGTATTATTCTGTATTGTTGAATGTTGAATATGTATCTGCCATGTAATAGCCTGTAAAGCTGATATTGCAATGCATTTAATCATAATAACTACATTTATAATTTGTACACCTGTACTTTAACCAGTAAAACTATAAACTTACATCTTATTAACATTAGTGGGTTTCTCTTTTGGGTTTGGATTTCCTGTAAAGAAATAACACACATGATATTTACAGTTTCAGTTCTTTTAAAATATGTGTTACACTTTCTTTTTTAACCATGTGATTCTTATAATACCAAACTAACATGAAGAAAATCATGTCCTGCTTTGAATTATTAATTTAAACACCATTGGTAACTAAAGCAAGCCTGTGTTTGAGCTTGTGTGATCTTACATGCTGTTCATCAGGGTCTTCAGCAGGCGAATGTCATTGCTGATATCATCATCAGTCAAAGCTTTTGTGCAATAAAGAAGAAAAATACGTTCACAGTATTCACTCTCTTTCAGATTTTCAATGCAGAAATTAAAAACATGATAAATGCAAGTCTAAGTGCTACATTTGATATGCAATTTTGGCTCTTAGGCCGTGTTTACAGCTGGTATTAAGATGCGTTTCAGTCGATTCGGATCACAAGTGGACGACACTAAATACAGGTGTAAACGGGGTCTAAAGCGTTTTGAGCTCGTCCACTTTCCACCATTTCCAGAGGAAGTTGAAAACACATTCGATCGGATTGCTTTCGTTTCATTCATTAGATTCGAAAGAAAACCTAGACATTTACCTTTCCCCTGAGGAATCAGGACAGAAATGGTTGAAAGAAGATAAAAGAGATGGATTAAAGGTACAATATGTACCAATTTGGTAAATAAAATATCCAAAAATCACAGATAAGTAAAATAAGTTTCTGTTCCAGAAAAAAATGTCGCCTGTCAATGACGCAATGTCCGGCGCTATCCTCGGTTTCCGTCATACTGCCATAGCATGACGTAACCGTGGCGACAGATGTGGACAACTGCGTAGAGAGCGTAACGTTTAGCGGCACACAGTTCTTGTTTCTTTCAAACATAGACCATGGCAAGCAGGCGAACAAGGAGAACTAAAATGAGGATCAATATCAGTGTGGCGTTTTTCATGATGACGAAAGCTAAAAGTCCGCGACTAACTTGATCTCGACAAAGCTTCACGATTTCACGACTTGACGGCTTTATTAGACAGGTGAGCAAACGTACATAAAACAAATCAATGTTATATAACATTAGCTCAACATGATAAAATGTTAGAATATGGTCAATACGTTATTCTAATGTTGATCTAGCTTACTGCTCGTTTCGATAGCAAACAAACTAACACGTGGTATAACATTATAACTTTCAACACACATTTAAATGCCGTTTAGTGACAGTGTAACGTTAGACCAAGTTACCTCACAAGTTTAATTAGTCTAATAAACTGTCCTGTGTGAGTGATCCAGCACTTGTGGGTAAGTTCGGTAGAATTAAACGTCCTTATTCGAGTCTGCAGGACTCGTGTGTGGTCTCTTTAGCAATCACAATTAAAACATATGAATGTTTGCACTCATCCATAAACATTATTAGCTCCATCAGCTTGACAGCAAATCTCATCATTCTGCTCATCAACCTACGCCTTTGTTATTGTTGGAAACTGCACCCTCTTGTGGCGAAAAAACTTACATCTTGTGCCTTCAAAGATCAGGTGTGAGCGGGAATGTGTCTCCCTCGTCTGACTTGTGATCCGATTAACCAAACCGGCATCTTAAATTTGTAAACAGGCCTTGAACTCACCAGAGCAACTTATGTTGCAGACATTGAGCGACGGGATCATGCCAGAATCACAGGCCACCTGATCACTGAGCTGAAACACGCGCGTACAGCTGCCCGAAAACTTTGGCAGTGAGCGTTCAGGTGTGGATGCTTGATCTCATGGCCGGACTCCTGTGGTCCTATAGTGGGGTGGTCCTGTGCGTGAGGCTTGGGTGGGGCTTGCGTCTGGGGCTGAGGGGCTTGGGTGGGCCCTTTACGTGAGGCTTGGGTGGGGCTTGTGTGCGATTTTTGGGTGGGCTTCCAGATTTTGCCTGAGGTGGAGCTTGAGCTGGTTTATATCTTCCTTATTGTTCGACCATGATGGCTTTGACAAAGCTGGTGTTGAAGGCTGAGCTGTTGGCTTTGCAGACAACTGCCACAGAAAAGAAGAAAGAAAGACGGAATTAACATTTGGCATTCTAGAGACAGAGAGAAAAGCTGAGAGAAAATGACTCACGTCTAGCGATGAGATTTTTCACGGTTATTTTCTCTCCCATGTTGGTAATCTCCTGAAACTGAGCAGCGTCCAGCTCAGCCTTCAGCTCGCATTTACTGAGGATACGTCCCTCAGTCGCACTGGACACCAGCAGAACCAGAGCCAACGCCGCCAACATCTTCACTGGGAGAACGCTCTTCATCTCTGATATCTGGAGGTTAAACACATTAGATAGAGAACTCTGATTACTTCTTCAAGTAAAGACAACAGATCAAGATTGCCGTGAAAAGGCAAAAGACCTCGTGTTTGGTCGAAAATTCAGTTATTGATATTTTTGGCACCACCTTTATCATGTGGATAAGTATCTTGAGTCAATTCCATTGTTTTTTCAAGATAATAATGGGTTGTCTTAAAGTAACTTCCAAAAGCCCATGAGAAACCAAGGCTGAACACCTTAACACCAGTTACGGCTCTTGGGAAACGCTCATATTGAGTTACTGGTACTCTGCGCTTGTTTAGCCGTGTCGTCAATATGAAGTTGCGTTGCCGGTGTTCTATCAAATAGATCCCATTTGTTTGCTGGGTAGCTGGCAGAGTGCAGAAACTTCAAACCTCAACAAAGATAATACCTCCAGCAGGGCTCGACATTAAGGCTTGTCCTCTTGTCCGAGACAAGTGGATTTTTTTGTAGGACAAGTAGAAGAGAAAATTAGTTGTCCGCCCGGACAAGTTAAATTTCAAACAAAATACAATGCCATGTTACTTCACGTTATGTGCCACTCGTTACATCTATTTTACAGATTTAATTTTACTTATTTGAAATGAACACATTTTCGCGCTGCCTGTGAATGTCCTGAATGTGACTCACAGAACGAAAGATGCGCGCCAGTATAATGCGTATACACAGACCGCGCGCCAGAAGTTCTCTTTTGCGCTTGAACGAACATCAACAACACACACAATTAAGCCAAAATGTCATTTGTCGAGTATCTTCATAACATAAGAGCAGTCTTATGACGGACATAAAGAGTTGTGACTCGTGAGAGAATGAGGCGCGTGTGATATCCGCGTCTCTGTCCACAGCGGCTGTTCTTAAAGGGCCAGCTACCAATAAAGCGTTCTGTCAGTGAAGTTAATGAAAGAACAAAGGGAACAACCGCAATATTGACCTCAATAATCGCAATCTGACATTTTCCCCAAATCGTGCAGCCCTAGATAAAATTATAAATCTTTACCCGGACAAGTGACTTTTGTGCATGGACAAGTGAAACATAAATTTACTTGTCCGAAGGACAAGTGCCTCAAAAAGTTAATGTCAAGCCCTGCCTCCAGCATTATATTAATAATGCCACCAGAATGCAACCAAAGCACAGGATAGCAACAAGTAGATGTGTATAAGTAATTGTAAATCATTTACAATAAATGCCATGATCACTAGATGATGGCAGGTGTTAATATAATGATTTTGTTAATGGTGATTAGCAACCAAATATTGATAATGCTGACAATACAAGGCTTTTTTGCTGACAATACAAAGGCAGAATACGGTAACTTTAAAATAGTGGTCAAAAGTCAAGTGTGAGCTCAAGATTTTTTTCATTTGCATCTCTAAAACATCTAATTGCCAGATTCCCAGTGTCCTACCTATAATTAATTTGGCGGGACAACTAAAAATCTTCAGACATTTTTCTCAGTTCCACACTCTAGCGAGTTAAGGTCTTTTGCCTTTGTAGGGCAGAATAGTATTCAATTATTTTTGAATTGAGGGAAATATAAATATTCGTATATTTATTCAGTAGCCAGGCTATTGTCCACCAGCAAGACACCCTTTATAGTCTACAGTTGACACACAAACCTGTGTCCCTTTACTCACTCGTTTTATTTGCTTCGGATGAGTATTGTTGGTTACAGGGTGAGGGATTGTGCATATTGAGCATAATTTAACTCATTCCTGCAGATTTTGTGCTCACACCTAAAGTGCTTGCACATAAAGACAAGTATATTGTCTATTTAAAACAGTATAATGGGTCTGTGTCTTAAAGCAAAAGCAGCCTAATGTACCGGCTGCCAAATAATATTCAAAATATCTATATGGTAGTTTTTCACTATGGTATTGATGTCAAACACGATGTGACCAGTGAAAATGCAGGGTGGCTAGTAACTTTGACCAATAGCCACAGTGGCTGGTGAGCAAAAAAGTTAATGTTGGTTAATGTTTTTCAATATATATTTTTATTTTAACAAAATACATAATTTATGTTATCACCAAAGTCAGTCAAAACTTATATATATATATATATATTTTTTTTTACAATAATCAACGTGGAACATCTAATTATAAATTTGAATGAACAACATGAAGTAAAGTATCATGAAAAACTGAATTATCAAGCAACTTACCTGACGTTCTGTTGAAATGATGCTTGTTTGAGGATCTTCTGCTCGAGCTCCAGTGTTTTTCTGTACTGTTGTCCATCTTATATATGTTTGAGTGACCTCCACCTGGTCCATCCCATCATCACGGGGACATCGATATTATTATGATGTCATTCATAAACAGATTAGAAGAAAATCACAAATGGTTGCTAGGATTTTCAAGTTGTCAGCTTTGTCATTTTTATTTATTTGTTTTCACTATTTTACCCCTGTGATTTCAGTGGAGTTTTAAAGCTGATGTTTTGTTGCTTGAGCCTTTGAGCTGTGTTTCTTTGTATAATGAGCGTACAGCCACACACTCACACACACACACACAGCAGAGGACAGTGTGTCTCTCTAAAGCCCTTCATCATCTTTACTCTGTTTAGTTTGGGTGGATCTGAAGTGCTGACAATGAATTTGATCTAATTAAATGATCATTTAAAATCTTTTAAAAGTTTTCGTTTAAAACATGATCTTCTGCATTGTCACAACAGATGGGTTTCATTATCAGGAGTTTGATCTCAGGAAACTTGGATATATTTGTCACTTTTTCCATGCAACTTTACTTATTTCATGCTGATCATTACATTTCAAACCCTTGTGTTTAAGATTTAACTGTTTTATAAAAGCTTATAAAACTGTTTTAACTTCAGATACTGGTTCAGTATGATAGACTTTAGGTGGGAATTGTCAGCTGCGCTGTGAGGGTTATTTGAGTGTATTCAAATGGTGCACAAATACTGTGGGGGAAAGGCTTGTGTTTACTTTTTTCCTGTTGTTTTCCAGCATGTAAATATGAATTTCACGTGGCAGGGGTTGAAGGGGTTGTCAAAATCCCTTGCCTCTTAACATATATATATATATATATATATCCTTTGGAATGCTTATGTATTTTTTTTATAAAATCAAATTCTTAAATGAATGCTGATGTAATTAACCAACTTCTTCTAAGATCACAAGCAGAACACGATGACACGTAAACCTAAAGGCCATTTGTCTTTTTCTCTGGTATCAGGAGAAACGTTTATGGATCCTAAAGGCGTCGTGAACACATACAGTATGTCCAGCACATATGATACTTAGATGATCAAGATATTGAGCATTGCTATATTGAACTTTTAATTGTTGTGTTCAAATGTATTCCTTTCTGGGGAGCAAATGTTATCTGTTTTTCTCCTAAACGATGAATGTACCATTATGTTTTGGTACACTTAACTGATAATAAGCAGTTCAGACTCTCTTCAGCCTTGATCGTAGCTCTTTTTTGCCAGTGTCCTATGTGAACGTGTAAGCAATGACGTAGCTTAGACCTTGGAAAAGGTTTAACTGCACTTTTTACAATACAGATTCAGTTTCAAAGCAGCTTTAAAGAGATAACAGGAAAATAATAGGGGTGCACGATATATCGGTATCAACCGGTATTTGCTCATTTTTATGTTATCGTTATCGGCTCGATAATAAAATTTGGCTGAAATATTAAAGCTGATAAATAATGAATTATTTCCTTCAACACTTGAAAACTGAGCCACTTAAGATGCGCACTGCTCAACATGATTGATCTTAATTGCTTGAAATATGAGTGGAATCAAAAATGAAAATATAGTTAAGTGCAAAATGTGCTGTCATATCGCCTACATGAAATTATAATGAGAAAATTACAATTGTGTTAGGGGACGGATTTTAATTGTGAGACTTTTGTTTTTACAAACAGGCTTTCAAAAATTTAATAAAAATTGGTTTTAGTTTTATCGGCCGATATATCGGTTATTGGCTTTCAAATAGGTATCGGCCAAAATGTTCATATCGGTGCATCCCTAGAAAATAATGCAACTAAGTTTGTTTCTAGAAGAAAATAGTGTCATAGTCCAGCTTAAGTAAATTCAGTGATGGTTCATTTTTGATGTAAAAAAGTTAATTTACAATTTTTGTTGTGAAAAAGTTAATTTACAGATTTCAGGGCTCTGGAATAAGGACTGCCCGATGGCCTGACAGACTGACTTCTGACCTGTAATGCTGCCTGAATCCAAAGAGCATACTGTGTACAAAGCAGTTAACATGATCAATGCCACTAATTTGCTTATGTAATATATGTAATGTAATATGTCTCTGCTAATGGGAGGAACGGGCGTTGCAAAATCGATTTGGTTAAATAGAGTTTTTTCTTTTTGTGAGTCATTATGAAGCTGGAGGCAGGTGCTCAGACAGTGGGAAAATCAGACACAAGAACATAACACAGAGGCAACACGAAAATAAATGTTTTGCGCCCTTCAAAAAATGAATGATAACATTTTTCGGTGGATTTAAATGCTGTAAACAAAATAATAGAGAAAGATTGTGTAGTTACGGCATCTACCAGTAAACTAGACCATGCAAAAATCAACTAAATCCTGACTTCTTGAATGGTATACATTAGCTTTGTGATGAACAAAACATTTATGTAAAACGCCAATGAGAAGTTTGAAAGGCTTTCAACCTTTCACTCATGCAAACTTTGTTTATTTTCTGCTTTTGTTTACATTTATTGTTGTTTTTATTGTGAAGACAGACTTAGACAAGGAACTCTTTCATGAATATTGTTTTATTTGCATTCTGAGGTATGCTATTGTACATGTAGAAGCTGTGATCGACTTAATTGTGGCAATTTGAGAACATTTTCTAAGCACATTTTGACAAGGAAGAGTGAAATACAGTACAACACATGTAGAAATCTGTGAGAACATAATGTGTATGTACAGTAGTTCCTCTGTGAAAGACTTTTAACAAACAGCAGATTAACAAACACCAAAGAGGTTTTCCTGTCATGATTGCAACCATAAATCCAGTGTTGGGTTTATTTCAGTAATGCATCAGGATAAAGCTGGACAGAAGAAACACTGAATGACACATGTGTTAGACACACTCAGCAAAGTACAGCAACGGGTTGACATTGCGGCACTCCTTCATGCACAACATGTGCTTCCTGAAAGACAATAAACACACATTTGTAAAACAAGCTTAACATCTTGTATACCTTATTGCTGTAGCTTATCTTAATGTTGTAGATGCTACTGTTAACACAGGAGCATATATGTAATTTACATAAGCAATTGCCTTCTAACCTACGTGACTAACAATAGACTCCAGTTTAGTTTAACTTTATCATGTTGCTTAATGAGATACTATTTTAAATATTACAAACCATATAGCAAAAATGCATATTTTCAGATTTATGTTTTTTTATATTTCAAAACCAAAAGGTCCAAATATATTGCTAATATTGATGAAAATATATACGTTTTATGCACGTTTTACATATATTAATTTATTTTGGCCAGAATAAAAAAAAACAAAAAATTGCATTTAATCAAAATGGATATTTTTGTACATGCGCATACACACACTCACGATATTTAAGTTATTGAATACAATATATTTATAATCAGTATTTCTCATGCAATATTTCAGTTGCTTGACTTACTTCTTCTTGGGCAGAGAAGCGAAGACTGGAGCAGTGCTGTAAAACAGGACCAGGAATATTACTAAATATGCTTCTATTACTTGTTCAATTATTTAGATGTTGGGTAATCGTGAACAAAAAAAAAAGATTTACTTTATTTTAGTTATATTAGAATGTTCGCCAATGTAAACATTTGGCAATTTGCGATTAAAATGCATCGCTATTTGCTATTAGCGACCATTTGCATTGCTCTAAAATTGAGATAAGTCATGCAAATGATGGGTGACTACCAATGGGAGCCTTGACTGTGATCATGTGATAAGCAAGACTGTTATAATTGACTATTGATTTGTAGATGTGAGAGGTTGAAAACTTACGCATTGGTCACACTGTCCAATAAGGTCTTCAGGCAGGTGATGTCATCCCTGATGTCATCATCAATCAAAGCTTAAAAAGACAAAATTTACCAGACGTCAAGTTGATCCACAATGATTCTGAATTTGTGATCAAACTGGGCTATTGTGTAATGGGTCAATCAACACAAGCTGACAGCAATTCATAACTATTTTAGGTTTCGCTGTATTGTTTGTATTGGATGAATTCATACAACAGCACTCTTAAATGTTTCTACAATCGCACAAATCATGAACAAATTCACAAAAAATCGCTACCTTGTCTCATGCAAAATAATGCATCATGTGACTCACCATTGCAGTTCATGCGGCAGATGTTCAGACTCTGTCCGGATCCGGAATCGCACGCTATGCGATCGCTCAGTTGGAAGATCCCAAACAGTTTTGTGGCGACTCTTGTGTTTTCGCTGGAATCCTCCTCTGAACTGTCTCCAAAGATGCTAGGTGGATTCCTGTTCCGCCACCCACCGGGGGATCTCTTTCCTCTTCCACCGGGACGGCCCGGACCTGGTCTTCCCCATGGTCTTCCATTGGGTCGCTGTCCTGGTCTGGGACGGGAATCTGCTGGAGATCCAATGGCTTTGACCAGGTTGGTGTTGAACTTTGACAGACGTTCAACAGAACAGACGACTGAAAGAGAGACAGAAACACCCTTTGCTTACATTTGTACCATTGCTAGAATTCAACTCGCAGTGTTAACTCTCATAAACGTACTTTTGGCGATGAGGCCCAAGTCTACAGTTGCATTTGCCGCGGTCCCATTTCCAGGCAAACTTCCGGTCCCATTTTCAGCATCTACGGTCACGCTTTCAATCCCAGGAGTAACATTTATAGGCTCACTTCCTCCCTGATTTTCTCTCAGACCCGCCTCGAGTAGAGCCTTCAGCTCGCATTTACTGAGGATACGTCCCTCGGTCGCACTGGACGCCAGCAGAACCAGAGCCAAAGCCGCCAACATCTTTACTGGGAGAACGCTCTTCATCTCTGAGAAACACAGAGGTTAAACAATGAATGAGTCCAAAGAAACAATTCCAGTTTGCAGTTTAGTCTATTCTCTTCAAACTGTTAATCAAATGCAATGAAGGAATCTAACAATCAGAAAAAAATTGGACCTTTATCTTTGTACATTATTTACCCCTAAAAGGTTAGTACCTTAATAAGACATACTTATTACTACTTAAAGGTATAATGTATACTGTATTATTTAGGGTAGATATGGTAAAAAGATGCCCCTTAAGGTACTGTTTTTGCCATTTTTCTGACAATGTTTCAAGCTTAGTTGGTCAATCCAATTAGGCTATTTAGTCGCGATTTTGCTCTTTAGTCTAGACTGGTTGGTCTTGACTAGAGGGACGCTCATGCAAGTAAACACGCAATCAAATTGGCTTCTACAATCAAATTGGCTTATTATTATTATTGTTGCATATTTTAACAGTTAAAAGTTAACATGAAGCTTTTTTAAATTAGAGCAATATTTGTTGGTAATGCATTTTAGTTGAGAAGTGATTTTACCGGAGAGGTTATTGTCTGTTGTAGATGTAGAGCTAGCCTTCACTCTTGCTTCAGTCGGTTCTTTGTTTCCACCGTCCGCTGTGTACTGAATTCATGAGTGTGGGGATTTTTATACTAAACTGAGGTGATGAGCTCACTGCTTCGAAAACTCACTAAACCTGTTGAAAAACCACTACATCACTTGGATTCCAAAAACAAATGTCATGTATTGCTTCATGATTTAGAAATCCAGCGTGTGATGTAACGTTACACTCAGGTGGAGGTGAGTCAGGTTTTGCCTCGTCACTTTTTCCTCTCACCATTTCAACCATTGTTAAACTGTAACCATGTGATTTTTAGGCCTTTGTTGTGCTATATACACACATGTTCATTCAGCCTTTGACCAGCCGCCCTGCAAATAAATCTGAGATTTTATTTTACTTTTTAATTTAATATGAATCACATTTTAATTATTCAGATCCCAAGTATGAGAGCTGTTACCATTATATAAACCTACTGTGTATTATTAATGTTTATCATCACTAACCCTAATGCCCTATTTTTATTTCAGTTTATTTGGGTTGTAAATAAATAATCTTGGGTTCTGGACTCAATTTTAAAGAATCCTTCATGCTAAAAAGGTTCTATGGAGAATTGTCTTAACTGATTAATGCATTCATAATACATATGTATAATACATTCATGTTTAATGGGTTATTTCAATTTATACAGTATTATAAATTATGTTTATGAGCTATTTAATTTATAAATTTAATTCAAATAAAAAATGAATAAAACAAAATGAATTAATTACAAAGACATCCATAAAATTATCCCATGTAAAAGGTTATATGAAAAACAAAAACGCATTTAATATACTTAATTTTAATGGATTTATATTGCGTTAATTTTGGTGCTGTACAATAATTTGAATTAAAAAAAAAGAAATTAACCTGTGACACTTCTCTTGCATTAAATGCTTTTTGAGATGATATTTAAAATGTTTCAGGGTTAAATGTTGTAGGTTGAATATAAATGCAAAAATATCTAATGGCTTAAAATAACTTAAATTTAACTGACTTAAAGCTGCAGTCTGCAGTTTTTCCTCTTTGTCACCATCTCTGTTTGAAATCTGCAATTGCGGTCATTACCTGAATTATCAACTTTCCGTACCGCTTTGAATCGAGATTTTGAACACTGGCTGGTTATGTATTTTCCCAAATATGTACTTGGATCATTTTTAACTCCAAAAAAGGTACAGACTGCAGCTTTAACACTTTATTCACAGTCCATATTTTTGTACTTCAGGAGACTGAAATCTGTAAAAGAAAAAGTTATTTAATTATTTTAAATAACAAAAAGTATAACCATAATAAAATACACATAAAGATGCTATTCAAAAGAAACGTAGTCAAAAATGTTTTATGATTACACACTCTTAAATCTGATGTCAGAAACACAACAAGCTACAGCATAAATTCATTCAAATTGAACTGGGAAATGAACTGGGAAAGTTCAGAGTCAGACATGTATGGTGGGTGGACTGGTATCACACACACCTGTGGTTGGATTTCTATTATGTAATTTCAGCTGGACTGCCGCATAGTTTCGGCAGTAATTAATACTTGAAAAGATGCATCTTGTGTTGTTAAAGACAGAGCAGTTTTGTTTTCAAAAACACAATACTATGATTCATTTCTCTGAAAAGACTGTCAGTCTTTGTTCAGTTGTGTTCAATGCATGTATGTGCAGACCATGTACAGTAAATGTCCCAAAAATATATTTTTGAGGTGAAAAGTATTTTAAATTGTGTACAAAGTGGCCCAAAAAGTATCTGGACCCTTAAATGATCAACATTTAACTGCACTTGCTCTGTTATTTTTAACCAGCTGGTCTGAACTCATTTTTTAATGCATAAAGATAATCATATTAGCATATAAATGTTTCTCAAAACTTATGTTATATTATATATATATATATATATATATATATATATATATATATATATATTGTTTTATATTTTGAGATCTTACAAACTTTTTTTATATTGAAAATACTTTTGATTATTTATTTTCTGTACCTGAAAACTGTTAGACACCTAAATAAGCCAAAAAGCACTGTTTATTTCATTTGTATCTTTGTTCTATTGTATTTATTTGTGCTGTTGCTTGTAGTTTGATTATTTTTATCCTTTTTACCCTGAACATAGCACTTATACACATGTAGATATGAGAATTTTCCCTGAAAAACATGCTTGTGCTTCTTTAAAATAATTGACACTTATCTAATTCTTTGACATTCCCATATTTTGAGTGACTTAAGCATCCAAATACTTTTGCATCTACTTTATATTACGTTTGACCAGTTATTAAATTGCTTAAATATATTTAATAATGCAGAAATTATCCACATTGTAAAAATGAATATGCTTTATCTAAGCAATAGAATTGTGGCAACAGATTACAAGCAATATTATTAATTAAATGTAACAAATTAGAATTGAGTAATGATTATTCCTTAAAAGTTAACCATTTAAAATGAGTAAAGTTTACACCAAAAAATTGAACAAAAATATCTCACTAACAGACAGACGTCAAAGATTAATTAAGAACTCTTTATTTTATATTGCCAACATTGAAGACGCCTGATGTTAACAAGCAGAATTACTGAAGGAGAAAACCGTCATTTTCGAAAACTGATCATCATAATGGTGACTTTAATTTATGTTTTTTTTTTGGGTTGTAAGTTTTACTCATTTTTTAATGGTTAACTTTTAAGGAATTATTTTGATTAAATATTACTCAATTCTAATTTGTTAAATTTAATTAATAATATTGCTTGTAATCTGTTGCCACAATTTTTTTTGATTAGATAAAGCATATTCATTTTTACGGTGCAGGTTCAGCATCACGCACACCCTCATCGCACCATATCTGGTAAGAGAACAACGAACAATAAACCTAGAGTTGAGGACCATGATCACGAGTTACAAGCGCAAGTATTCGAATATCAGACAAGTCAGGGGCCATTTGACAATAGTCTGAAACCGATAAACCTGAATTGTTCAGTGTCTCTATAGCGAGGGATCATTTTACAGGAAGTGAAGAGAGGTCAGAAGAGCTTGAGCTATTTTTGATGTGAACACAAGATGAATGTCAGCATGACTCAGGCATTTCAATGTTCACACACGGCAACAAGGACGTCAGTCTCTCACTGCTGTGATTATCTGGTATCTGAACAGTTAAATATGATTAGATATATTTCCCACACAATGTCCTTTTGTCAAATAAAGGTTCAAATGCAGGTGGAGATTATTGCTCACCTGTTATTTCTCATTTGTTTGATCATCTAATGAATTGCATTGGTAAATTTAAATATTTACATAGTTACCGTATTTAACCAATGTGTGATTGAGATTGTGCCATTCTAATGTCATACTTTGAAATAAGTCTGAACAAACAACAGCACGGATCAGTCACCTTAATGTAATCACGCAAATCTTCACCAAACCAAAGTCTTTGATATCATTCACGTTTTATTCTGTGATACTGTGTCCCAGCTAGCAGGGGACGTTCTCAGAACATTGGCTAACATTGCCTATTTGGTTAATGTTTTCAAGAAATGTTCAAAGAATGTTTTAAGGATGTTTTCTCATTTAAAATAATTTTTCTATAAGGTTAAATGTAAACTAAGATATAACGTTTTAACTGTAATATTTTGAGGATGTTTTGAGAAAATTGTTGAGATAAAAGATTATACAATGTTCCATAATAACAAAGGAGGAACATTATCAAATCAATGTTCACAAAATGCACAAAACCAGTGTCCGCTTTAGTTGGGCTCTTGACTATTATTCTTTCACTTTATATTTTGCTTGTCTGCTGTTATTGATTTATAACAGTAAAATGAACAAGAAAAGTGTGATCTAAGAGTCTTGGTTATGTTTTGACAATCATGCTGTGATCTGAAAAGTGAAACTTAGTCAGATGATTTGGTTTAACTTTATAGCAACAGTTTAGTGGTTCTACAGCATATGATAATCACTATTTTTCTTATAATCTGAAACATTTAATTAAAAGTATTCTGATCAAATCACTATCATTTTTATTTAGAAACACAGATCATCAATAATCAAGCCTGTGCATCTCAACCGTGGTGACAATAGGGGTGGTTAATCTGTCTGATTTTCCGAATTCGATTCGATTTACGATTATTGAAGTCCCGATTCGATTACAGTTGATTTTCGATTATTAACGATTCTCGATTAGCGATTATTGATTTTCCATTTTACAACAGTAAACAAAAATACACTAGACCAACATATGATTATATTAGCAGCAGCATCATTTTGGTATTAATTGCACTTTTTATTTGTTTGATATTCAATGAAAATGTAATGATGGTTAGTGAAGACATGCAAACATGCTTGTTGTCTACTACTTAGGCAACCCATTATCTTTAAATAATTTTTTGAACAACTGTGTTGCATTATAATGCAAAGGCACCTGGTTCTATTAATTGACAGCATTAAAATGCATTTTGTGATTTCCTTCAATTGAAAATCTTTGAAGCAAGTTTGTGGGGCTTGAAGGGCACCCGATTCAGAGAATCACCCAGAAATTCAAAAGAACAGCATTTATCTGAAATAGAAAGCTTTTGTAACATTAAACAATACAGTTTAAAAGTTTGGAGTTGGTAAGAATTTTTCTTACATTTTTTGGGAGAAAGAAAAAAGAAATCTATACTTTTATTCATCAAGTATAAATTAAATTAAGTTGATCAAAAGTTACAGTGAAGACATTTAGAATGTTACAAATCGATTATCTGAATCTTTTGTGTGTGTGACTATAAATATTTTCCTTTAAATGTACAAAGTAATGACCCATAAAGAATTAACGTACAATATATTTTATTAGCATTCCAAAGAACCAACAGGAAAATAAACGTGTGCCTGAACTAGGAGCATAACTTTAACTTACTTGTAGTAAATTAATATTATAACGACCGGTACAGCCGAGTGTTTTTCCTCCTCTGGCTGGAAACGCGTCATATGGCTTGTCATATTTGTCGTGTTTCCGTCGTTAGTTTTATTCTACAAAGCTTACAACTAGCGTGGCTCTTGCCCAGTTCCTTTCCCTCTTCAACTTCAGAAGCCAAAATATTTCCACACGTCAGCTTTTAACCTAACAAGGAGGGTGTTTGGATCTTGCGCGCCATCGCGTCTCTGTTATGTGCACGCGTCAGACGGTCCGGTCACTGCACTTCCGTCTTCGCGTTCCGTCAATATTACGTTTTTATAAATATATATATAAATTTTTTTTTTTTTTTTTGGAAAATCGATTTTGGGATATTTGTGAATCGATTCCAGGATCGTCCACGTCCGCATCGCGATGCATCGAGAATCAGATTTTTTCCCCACCCCTAGGTGACAATAATAATCCTTGTTGCCGCCAATCAAAACTCATTAATGGCTCCCATCATGCATTGCAGTATGAATAAATTATGATCTGAATTGTCTATGTAATTTACTTTTCCTAATTAAATATTCTGCTCGTCACCATTTTTGAGAAGCTTTGACTGAATCTTGAGGTCTGTGTGTGCCTAAACAACTTTTAAGAAATCCATTATATTATATCTCAAATTCTGGATATTTATGCAGAATCTCAGTCATGCTGTAACCAACAAAATAAACCACAAACATAAATTTCAAATGATTTTTTTCTTTGTTCATCTGGCAGTTATAACTCACACAACAGTCAAACAAAATCTAAAGTTAATAATATAAGTGTCAAGAGCCCAACTAAAGCAAACACTGATCTTCCAGTAACGGTGGCTTACAGATTTTAGATTTTCTCCTTCAGTGATTCTATTTGTTATCATGTCTTCAATAATGCTCAATCATTACTCAATTAATCACTTAATTATCTCATTAACTTTAATCACTGGAGTTTTTGCTGTGTTCCTTTTTAGGAGAACATTCTGGGAACCAAAATAAAACTACCCGCTGAAAACATTATTAGAACTTTGTGGTATGTTCCCAAGAACGTTTTTAGAACAAAACATTCAAAATGCTGGGTTGTTTTAACCCGTTTTTTGGTCAAATATGGACCACGTTTTTAATCCAACGTTTGGGTTTGTCCATATTTGACCCAAAATTGGGTTAAAACAACCCAGCATGTACTTTCCCTGTTTCAAGGCTGATCATTGAAGACGTGCATCTTGGCTTTCAGGTTCTGGGTGCGTGCCAGAAACGCATATTACATGACAGCTCTGACAGATCTGCTGTGTCATTGTGTGATCACATTCCACCAGGAAGATTTGTTCCTCAATCGTAAGGTTTTGATTATGGTTTTGATAGCAGCTTCATAAGTTTTGCGTCTGTTAGAGGTGCTGATCATCTCTGTGTGTCTCTAGTGGGAGCTGGATGCGAACTCAGCGTGAACTTCTGGACATCAGTGCCTGTGTAAAAACAGCACAAAACATCACCAAAAAGCTCACAGACTGCCCTTTATAAAGGCATGTTTTTGTCAGAGTTGTTTAGTCATGTCATTCGCTCTAAGCTGCTAAAATTATTATGTTTCAGAGCGTTTCATGCGTGATGCGTGCATTGTTGGCTTGTCATGTTGATGGAGATCGGCACACTTGCAGGTACAGTGATTTTATGGCATGTGTGTTTCATAAGCATAGCCATCAGTGTCTGTGAAAACAAACAATTTGTTAAAGAAATAATTCACCCTAAAAATAGAATGTTCATTGTGTAATTGGTAATGTTTTCCAAAAATATGCTACTATTTTATTCTATTGTACACAAAAGAAGATTTTTCCTTAAAGCTGTTCATAGTGAATACAGGCTGTCTAGCTCAAAACAGAGGAAAAATGCCTAAAGTCTAATGAAAAATCATCTTGGTATTAACTAAACTCTAGGGATTATGCAGATTTCAAATCAGTGTTATTTTAGTATCACAGAGATACTAATATAGTTTAATTAACATTTTAAATTTGTTTTTGTTTTTTAAATATTGTAGTTAAAGTTTTAGTTAATTCTTTTTTATTCGTTTTTTTTTGTTTTATGTATTTTTGGTTGTTTTAATTACATCAGGTTAAACCTAAAAAAAAAGAAAAATGTGGCCTTGGCAACGATCTGAAATAAGGTTTTTAGTATTTTAGTTTATTTCAGTTAACATGCATTTTATTAATTTAAAGTAAAGTGAATATTTGTTTTGTTTTAGTTGTAGTTAACTAGAATAACCCTGTTTCAGAACTGTCGACGTCATTCAAAATTCTTCCTTCATTATTCCACAAAGAAGAAGATACAGGCCTACCATACAGTATATGACAAATAACACTCACATTTACTTACGTAATGGAAACATTTAGTTCAGATTACTAAAGGTGAAGATGTGACGATAACAAACAGGCCTAAAGATAGCTCTTGATTCACGGAGTGGACACCACAGCTATAAGTTAACGACAGCGACACAGAGGAACAACATATATCGCTTTTTCCAGCTGATGAGCGCGGTAATAAACAATAAAACCAACCAATCAGAATCCAGCTAACTTTAAAGAACTGCTGTCACAGAACATTATTGTATGTTCGTGTAGACGCTAATATAGTTATCGCGCTAATATAGTAAATGGTTATGGCGAGTTCAGACTGCACAATTTTAGCCACAATTTTTTTCGCGACAAGTTTTGAGAAATCGTCGACAAATGGCCGAAATCACAGGCAAATCGGTGCTCGTTCACGCGAGTGACAATCACGCAGTGCGAATGAGCAAAGACGCGATCTGAGAGAATCCGATGCCCGTGAGATATTTGGAATGGTAAATATCTGGACTTCTTGCTGTCGTAGTTTTTGTTATTTTTGGACCAAAAATGTATTTTCGATGCTTCAAAACATTGTAACTAACCCACTGATGTCACATGGACTACTTTGATGATGTCTTTATTCCCTTTCTGGACAAGGACAGTATACTATACACACATTTACAATGGAGGGACAGAAAGCTCTCGGACTAAATCTAAAATATCTTAAACTGTGTTCTGAAGATGAACGGAGGTCTTACGGGCTTGGAACGACATGAGGGTCATTTTTGGGTGAACGTAACCCTTTATAGTTAGCTACCATGTGAACAGGCCTTTATAACCCAATGAATAATCTTTACATCTACGGTTACTAATAAGAAATCATCCGTATAATACCGATTACGCTATATGACCGATTGACGTGCCGATGAAGTCATTACTTGAGTCATGGATGATTCTTTTCACATTAGTGGGACAATGCTAATCCATTAGTATTTGCATGAGATATGAGTGATATACATTTATGGATTCAGAATATTCACTGCTGTTTTTAAACCAATGTACACTCATATTCCAGCCTTTGATGTTCACATGACCACGTTTACTTTCATCCCGTTTCTCCACCTACAGGTCAAGAACATCCTGATGTCTGAAGGACAACTAGTCTGCAGTTGCTCAGACTGTGTCTACATTTGTATTTGTAATCATGATTTTGTAAGGTGCCAAACAAAAAAACAATGAAGAAATAAGCCTTCCAACAACACCACTCCTGGTTATCCAGGGTGGGAGACTCAGCTTTAAGAGCTTAAGAGACTAAAAGGTGAGTGTTGCCAAATATCAAGAAAATGGGATTATATCATAATCTTCTATTAAGGACACTGAAGAAAAGGCTTTTAAGCTTTTGTTTCATTCCTCTACAGAGGTTCACATGCAAGTGAAGGCGGAGATATCGGATGAATCTTCTCTGAACACAGACCTATAGACGGCTGAGAGGAGCCCCGGTGTGTGTGTTGTCCGCTGTGACCGGACAGAAGTGAGGCCTGCAGACTCAGCAGATTGGAACTTTCCTCTCTGATAATCTGCTCTAGATTCATCACGTAGCAGGTCTGGAGTCTTCGGTGTCGATCTGCAGAAGTAAAAGCAGACATCTGTTGAGTTTGGTGGAGCCTAGTGGTTAAAAATAAGGACTAAATGTTTCATTTTTACTCACCTGTGCAGATGTGAGCTGACGGTGTGAACTCTGCTATCTGACCAGGATACAGTCCCAGAACATCTCGACCCTGTGCGACGAGCGCTGGAGGAACACAACGAACAGAGGATCCAACAAACAGGATGAACACAGTAAAACATACCAACATGCTTCAAATCAATGTGTATTAAAGCAACAAACCTGCCAAATTTAGTCTGAAACACAGCATTTAAAGATGTCCAGCACACTTGATTACCCGGTTAACATCCACAACTGGAGTTATTAAGAGTCAAAGGCTTCGTCACCGCCCCGGTACCGGGACGCCTAACTTTGCTTCACTATATTTCTATTAAATCCTAATCTTATTATGACAAATTATATATCATTGGAAAGGTCTAAGACTTCTAAATAGATACTCTACCCCTGTTTTGTGTTACAAATTATGTAGCAAGAGTAATTGATGAATTTATGACACGAGTGCACCTCAAAAAAATCTGTATCATAACAGGATTTCTGACCTTTGTCACAAAAAGTCGATGCACCCACTTTTAATCATTAAAACTTCTGTTTTTATGCTAAAAGTTCGTAATAAAACATAATCTAGTATTTTTCAATAAAAAAAATATAGTTTAATATTATCCTCTGAAAATGTATATATATATTATCCTTTAAAATATAATATTATTTTTTTATCGCCTTTTATATTAGATCACATATTTTAGTAGTTACCATAAATTAGGTATCATTTGAAAGCTTATAAACTCAATTCATCCTCTGAAAACCGTTTTATAATTGAATGTTGCGTTACCATAGAAACGGTACTTATTTTATCAGGCTCCTCCCCTTCTGGGCATCATTATATATTTCATAATTTATGATCAAAACCTTTTCTAATCTTGACAAAACACATATTTTCAGGAAGGTCTGAATCTCAAGGTTCCAAATTTTGTGACAAAATTGATATTTGGACAGAAATGTATTAATTTGTTTAGGCAGAATGTATACAACTAAATTTAATGGAATTCAATGGCACCCGGTGGCTATTTTTGGTACTACGCCTAAACAAAATCTCATGGAAAATAATTTTTTGTGATATCAACTTCAAATTTGGAACATAACTTGGTTAAATGTATGGTTTTATAGTAATTTTATAGTAAAAAATATTTTGTAAAATATATATTTTATAAAAAAATATATAATACAGTATATTTGATTTACTGTAAATTTAAACTTCCATAACATTTTCATACTTTCATTTTTTGAAGTGTTTTCACTTCAGCAATAATCTGCTGAGTGTTTTCTTTAAAACAAGACCAAACTTGGGTATATATATTCCAAAGCATTCTTGAATTACAACCATTATAGTGCGTTTTGACCCCATTCTCAAAAAGGGGGGTGACAGCTAAGGGGTTAAATCATTTATACTTACACATGTGCTGGTTGATGTTTAGTGTCCTGACTGTCCTTAAACTCATGCAACCTCAGAGCAATGCCTGACCCGGCCATCCTGCACATAACATAATTAAAACGGGTTTCTGGTTGAATCTCACATGCTGATTAATGGCAAACATACATAAACATAATGGAGCCAATATAGGGAACACAATGCCTTGCATTTTAAACCATAACCCATAAAATAGCTCATCCAAGCCTAAGCTGGTTTGCTCGTCTCCCAACTGGATTCAAAGAGGTTTTGCATAGTCAGGCCGGGAGACCAATTGAACTGTTGTTTTATTTTTTTAACAGGATAATATAAAGATAAACACTGTGTTTTGCAGCTCCAGAAATATAATTACAAACGGATCTCCAGAAATTGTTTATTGTTACTATTCTACGAGTGTCACTCCTTGTGTCTTGTTGTGTTGTAGAGCGAGACAGCGCTGAGACTCTTGTTACAGGTCACAACCAAATCACACATTCAAATGCCAAATCTTCATCTGAAAACCAAACGAAACCTGCTTTTGAAAGACAACGCGGGTCACCGTACCTTGTGTTCGGTCAGCGTGTAGATTTGCACTTTGCATGGCTGAAAGTCAGCGTGAGGGTGAAGGACAGCAGCGCTTCTGTCACCTGAGCTGAGACAGAGACACTGATATCCATAGACAGATCAGGATCTGATGCATTCTGGGTCTAGTTTGCATGTCTAAAGTCTTCATTTTGCTCTAATCTAAAATAGTGTTGAATGCAGAACGTGGATGAGGGGTGGGCCGCTGAAAGTGTGAGTGGGCTGGAATAATTTGCATCAACCCATGTTTTTCAACTGGCTTTTAATTTGGAAAAAATGTGATGATAAATATTTAAAAGGTCATGAACACGTCGAAGCAAACGGGGCATTACATTGCAACCCCAGAAAGAAATCTAATGTCGGCCTAGATGCGGCCACATCTGGTACATGTGGATTAAATGTGGGCCGCATCTGGGCCGGCATAATGTTGTTGTCTCAATGAACACTTCAATAGAAAATCATGCACTTGTTTAGAAAGAGAAAAGTTCCAGTTTATGAAAAGTTGTGGCACGTCATGACAAAAAATGCAGATATGCTGAATGGATTTATTACAATAAGCGCTCTATAGACAGTGTTGCCTACTTAATGACTTATAACACATAGAAACACAACTAATTTAACAAGCTGTCTCTGATCTGGAAACGAACAAATGCAATCAGAGCAAACGGATTAGAGTCTCCTTGTGGTGAAAATCAAGCTTTTAATGTTGTTTATATGTCTAGTCTATGTGTTTTTTTATATGCTTTAAGACAAACCATGTACAAGTTCTGGAGTGAGTGAGTGGAGGCGGGTCTATTTTGCATATTCATAGAACCACATAGACTAAATGAGGCAAGGGTGTCAAGATTACATTCAAACTAAGTTTTTTTAAAGGATATTTCGCTTAAATATATCATTTTGAGTGGAGTTTTAAAGGATAAAATTATTGACTACAGAGGAATTTATATTTAATAGAATTATCATTTGCAAAGGAATAAATTTGCATGTAATATAACAATATGTTTGTATTTAATTTTATAATTGATAGTGCAATTACCTGGAAATAAAACAATGTGTGGTAGTTTTTCAATAACCTCAGAGACTATATTAATATATCTTAAAATCATTTCATTGTAACATTACTGATACATCCACACTGTACAAATGAATATGCTTTATCTAATCAAAAAAATTGTGGCAACAGATTACAAGCAGTATTATTAATTAAATTTAACAAATTAGAATTGAGTAATAATTAATCAAATTAATTCCTTAAAAGTTAACCATTTAAAATGAGTAAAACTTACAACAACAACCAAAAAAACATACATTTAAGTCACCATTATGATGATCGGTGTTTGTTTTAAAATTACGGTTTTCTCCTTCAGTGATTCTGCTTGTTAACATCAGGTGTCTTCAATGTTGGCAATATAAATAAAGAGTTCTTAATTAATCTTTGACGTATGTCTGTTAGTGAGATATTTTTGTTAAATTTTTTGGTGTAAACTTTACTCATTTAAGCGAAACTAAGGAATAATTTGATTAATTATTACTCAATTCTAATTTGTTTAATTTATTCAATAATATTGCTTGTAATCTGTTGCCACAATTCTATTGATTAGATAAAGCATATGCATTTTTACAGTGTATCACTGTGAATAGACTCTTTAAGTCAGGATCTGAATTTCAATGCTAAGCTAGTAAACTATTAATAATAATATCAAACTGGAGTGATTTTAACATTTTAATATAATTTAAACGTATTATTAATGTAAACGTGTAAACTATTTTTATTGAAGTAAACAACAAAAAAAATGAATAAGTGGAGTTTCTGTCATTGGAAAAGCAGACTGGAACCTTGAGATGCATGTGTTGAACACTAGAGGGAGACATCCTGCAACTTTACATGTGAAGTCCTCATAAGCTATGCACTACACGTGTAGTTCAAAGCAAAATGTGTATGGATGGAATAGTTTATGGAAATCAATCCCCAAGTTTGTGACTTCAATCGATTACTCAAAGAGTATTTTTAGCCTCAGTGATATTATTAGTATTCATCATCCGTGTCCTTTGTTTACTGTATATTATGCATTCATTAAATAAGACAAAGGGTCCCAGATCTTCACTCTGTCCCTGGAAACTCATTGTTGGCGCATTTGTTATTGTCTTCATCATTTGGTGTATAATAAGCGAGTTCTGCTGCTGTTTGTTTAATTATTTTTTTTTCGGTTGGCTACATAAGACATTTATCATGCATATGTAGCGAGACCAACAAAAGCCTGAAGAACGACAAAGCCAGGAAGAGGAGGAGGAGGAGGGGTGGGGGGTGGGGGTGTCCGGTAGAAACGGGTCCCGGTGTGACGTCGAGAGGTTTCCTCCTCCGTCCCACTGGCAGCGGCTGAATGGCTGGTGCTGGAGACCAAATTACTAAAGCTACTATTGCGAAGGCTCAGCTAACTGATGATAAGCTCAGGCTGACGTTGCTTTCAACCAGCCAATGGCACAGGTTTTGGTTCTGAATATTAATTAGCTCCTTGCAAAATCATGGGCTTTTAATATTAATGAGCCGTACCGTTTTTGTGTTCCTGACTGTAATGGGATATTTCGATGGCCATTGGGGTAGAAAAAAGATAAAGCATATATTATACAATAAGTAATATTTTAAACATGTGTCTTTTGCATAAAAGCAAATGTTCTGGCTACAAACCGTTTTATTAATTTTTTCATGATTATCATATTTATTTAACATGTATTATTCTTTTTATTATTAATACAATATTGACATAAGTGAAGCACCACCTTTTCTTTTTTTATGGAAAATTAATTTTTTTTAATTTATACATTTCTAAATGACACCATTTACAGCAGAAACAAACTTTGCATTAGTTTCCTATCACTGTAAAGCTGCTTTGAAACAATCTGTATTGTAAAAAGCGCTGCATAAATAAATTAAGGTGACTTCACTTGTCAATTTTGACCTTTTCTCGCTCACAATTCTGACTTTTATTTCTTTGCAATTTTGACTTTTTTCTATATTGTGTGATATAACCACACAATTGCTGAATCAAGATGCACCAATGCTACATTTTCTAAATGTCATAATCATTTGTTAACAAACTATTTATTAACTTAAAGAGCTCACTGTTTCTGCCTTAAATCATTACATAATTTAAATTAATAATTTTTTTAGCTAACTGTGTAATTTGTATAATATGTATATTTCTGAAACGCATAACTTAGATATTTAACTTACCTCAGATAACAGATCACTCTAAATTGTAATGTGTACATTTTCTGTAAAGCTCATTTGAAACGATGTGTATTATGAAAAATGCTATACAAATAATGGGGGGGGCTTTACCTTTTTTTATTATTCTGCGGCAGAAACAGGCTTCCATAGCACTGTTATAGTAATATGTACAAAATAATACATGTATTGTAAATAATTCAATCCTGAATTTCATAAAATACCATGATCCTGAATTCAGCTCTCGACAAAGTTGTTTAGTATTCTTCCAACGGCTTTTAATCTGAATATTCATGAGTTGTCGCTGACGTTGCCTGCTAACCATCCAATGGCGACGCTCATCTCATGAATATTAAGCAGCAGGCCTTCGTCGTGCTAGGATTCGGGGAAATTCGAGTGCTGGAGACGGGGTGCGCCGTCACCGCGCTTTCTGCATCGGGTTACGCCATTCATCCAGGGTCATTCAGTTCACCGGTGTAACGAACATGATGGCCACTTCACGGGCGCGCGTGCCTCCGTTTTCCTCATGACCGACCAGCGGCGGCAGCATCATCTGCTTGCGGGTTTGGGTTTGTCTCACACCGGGCTGGCGCGGAACCGATCCCACCGTCTGGCGGAGCGTCTGCCAGGTATTGCGTGCTTCGTGTTGTTTGTTTTTCCTCCATCACCGAGCAGCATCGCGGGCCGGGTCGGGCCGAGCATCCGCGCTGGAGCATCACTGGCCGCCGGGCGGGGATGTTTCCTCGGCCTCAACCCGTTGCCCGTAGATGCTGCCGGACACACGAAGCGCTTATTTATATATCGCGCACTGTTTAGATATAAATCACTGAGATATTCCATTACAAGCTCATTTAAACTGCATCCTGCGTGTTATTATTGATGCGCGTCCACCATTTTACGCATTTCGGCCAAATGGAAAACAAGAGCGCGCACATTTCTCATCCTCCAGCCTAAATGCTTGTGTGTTTGTATTGTTATCACACAGCAGTGTTTGTGTGCACACACACTCGTATGTGTTCATATGCACGCTTGTTCTTGTTCGTGCCGAGCTGTCAGTCTGCTGTATTTATTATAATGCTGATCTGAATTATATAACAGCAGCTCAATATGGCACAAAAGTAACGTTAGATGCTTCATTGTGTTTATTATGGTTCGTCGTGTTAATTGCTGTCACATCCGTTTGTGTGTGTGTGTGATGCCCAACCGTGTCCGCCATTGTTTTTGTTGACATTGGTTTGGATGGCTTCTGTTGTTTAGACCTCTCATGTTTCCTAACATTTACATTACATTTAAATGCATGTCAAAACGAGGCTCTTCTATTAAGAATATGTTTTTATTTTCAGATTTTAAAGTCGTTTGATGTTTTTTTTTGTGTGAGATCAGTAAAAACGGTTAAACTGAAAAAACAAAACATTTTTATTTTAATATTTTATTATCACTTTTTAATCACTTCTGTTTTCTTTCAAAATGTAACATTTTGAAGATAACTAAATTTATGTGATTTTGATGTGCAGGAAGCCATTTTGTTGTCATGTGACAGTAAAAACATAAAACAGAGGGCCAGAGTCATTAAACATCACATCTGACCTTTTCATGAAATGCTTTAAGACAAACCATATGAATACGTCTGTTGTTTTGAATTAACAAAAAATGATGTTTGTAAAGAATATCCATACCTTAAAAATGTAGCACCACTGATCTAATGATCAAGCAGCAAAGCCTTAAAATATTTTGTGTACAAGGATAGTATTTTAGAGATTAAAACCTTTATTTGAAATGTATTAAGCAATTAATGCATATTCTAATTTTAAACATGCATCATGTCTGAACTTCATGCGTTTAGTGTCATGTGTGAATTATTCTGTTCTTGGCATCCTGAATGCCTGTGTAAAGTTACTTTGGCAATGATGCTGCGCCTGTTTCTTCATGGTACAGTGTGATTTAATAAAGGGGAGTTTTTAAAGGAGAGGATTATGGGAAGTGCATGAATTTACAGCATCAACTGTGCAGAGATGTTGAAACACAAAAGGAGTGTGAGGTGTCTGTGTTTCCATATGTGGCAGATTTACTTTGTTGTAGATGAGATTAAACAGAAGTGTGAGACGTTGTAAGGACTGGTTGTAATGTTAGAAGATGAGGTTTATTCCAAGGTCCATATGTTGTTTAAATATAATTCTGAAAATAATTTTTATGGGTTCTATGTTTTATTCTAAAATAAAAAAAGTATACAGTTCTAAGATTCTAAAATCCCCTGTAGTCAATAATTTCATCCCTTAAAACTCCTCTTTTATCACCAAAATTACATTTAAATGTTCTTTTCCATAAAAATACATTTCTTAATGCCTTAAAATAGCTTCAATGTAACTCTACGCCCTTGCCTCGTTTAGTATTGCAGATCTATGAATATGCAAATGAGTCCCTGCCTCCACTCACTCAGCTCGGAGATCCACTCGTTGGCGATTCGGATATCAAAATGTGTTTTTGGGAGAAATTACTCAGCTATGGTGTTGACTTACAAATTTGCACATTATTAATAGCCATTAAAGGAGTAGTTCACATTTTAAAAAAAAAAACTTTTGCTAATAATTTACTCACCCTCATGTCATCCAAGATGTCCATGTCTTTCTTTCTTCAATCGAAAAAAAAAACATTGTAAACATTCCAGGATTTTTCTCCATATAATGGACTTCAATGGGAACCAAACGGTTCAAGGTCCAAAAGACAGTTTCAGTGAACTACAAACTGTTCAAAGGGCTTTAAACGATTCCAGACGATGAATAAGGGTCTTATTTATCAATGAACAAATAATTTTTTGAGTCATTTGGTCCATTCAACGAATGAAATTAACGAATTGACTCGGAAAAAGATTTGTTCATTTTGATGAACGAGTTCGAACAGGAGAGTCACAAATGCGCATCACAGAGCAGAGCAAGGCGAGCATTTGAGCTTATAAAACTTAAACTTTTTTTTTTAAATGAGTGATCGTTTCGCTTGATAAGACCCTTATTCATCGTCTGGAATCATTTAAAGCCCTTTGAACAGTTTGCACTGAAACTGTCATTTGGACCTTGAACCGTTTGGTTCCCATTGAAGTCCATTATATGGAGAAAAATCCTGGAATGTTTTCATCAAAAACCTTAATTTCTTTTCGATTGAAGAAAGAAAGACATGGACATCTTGGATGACATGGAGGTGAGTAAATTATTAGCAAAAGTTTTTTTTAAATGTGAACTACTCCTTTAATGGCTGTAGTTTATTTAAAATGTTGAATTAATATCAATGAATGATTCAATGACTCGCTCATAAATACTTCACTTGTTTCATTACTGGATGAATCAGCATTTTACAAATCTCTTGAATGAATGATTCTTATTATACATGCATTTTAACGGCCACTTGTCGCCACCTACTGGTGTAACGGTGTCACTGAAATAATTGGATATAACGAAAAGACATGATGTTGATTTTAAGGTTCTAAGATTAATTGTAGAAATCCAAGGTTGATTCTGAGTTGGTAATGGCGATTCTGAGATTTTAAGGCTGATTTTAAAAGTTCAATGTTTAATTTCAAGATGATGCAAAAAAAAAGGTTTTAAGATTAAGTTCCAAGTTTTCATTTTAAGATAATTGTCAGGTTGATTTCCAAGATCATAAAATGATATAATTTATTCTAAGGATTTAAGATTCTGCAATAGATTCACAGTTTTTAAGCGGAATCTCAGATTATTGAATGCGAGTTCTATTTATTGTAAAATCTACTATGGGGTTCTACATTCAAGTTTGCTTATAAAATTCTAAAGTTCTAAATTCCGTACATTGATTCTCAGAGGGTTCTAAAACAGATTCTATGGTTTCAGTGTTGATTCTAATGTCATTGGGTTCATTATAGGGTGATTTTATTGGTTGTAACATGTCTGAGCTGATTCTAAAGCGTAAAGAAGCACGTATCGCATCAGCATCCAGTGTGAGAGAGGAAGAGAAGGCCACGGGAAAGGGCGGGAAATGTTTCCCTGCTCTCAACAATGACTTTATTTCACATGGAAGTGTGTGTGTGGGAGACGGGGAGAAGCGGAAGAGAATGACCCTTGTGTGTGTGTGTTTTCTCTATTTTGTTGTTTCCTTCCAGGCTGAGTCACCGTTGGAGTGTCTGAAGGGTCAGAGAGAGAGAGAGAGAGAGTGAAAGTGAAGGAGGAGGCTGAGACGTTACATCACAACGTGGCAGAGAAAGTGAGAGGAAGAGTGTGAGAGAACAGGAGGGCAGAGCGAGACGGGCTAAGGGAGAGTGAGGGAACAGGACAGATCCACGAGCAAGATATCGAGCGCTGGACTGACCCTTGAACTCTGACCTCAGGCCCAAAATGAACGACCAGAACGTAGTGAAAGAGGGATGGGTGCAAAAGCGAGGTGAGAAATGCACTGCTTTCGTACATTCTCTCAAATGTGTGTGTATTTAGGCATGCTTGATGATTTTTATTGGCTCGACAGGTGAATACATTAAGAACTGGAGACCGAGGTACTTCCTGTTAAAGACGGATGGCTCGTTCATTGGATATAAAGAGAAGCCGCAAGATGCTGATTTGGCGTATCCACTCAACAACTTCTCTGTCGCCAGTGAGTCTCTCATTATCAAACTTATTTAATTGAAATCATAATGTTTTATGTCTTTTAGACCATGCGTATGCTAGTGCAGGTGTTTTCCAAAAATATGAATTAAATATACTATGTAATGAATGGCCCATTTATACAGTGATCAATAAACATATAACGATATGTAATATATTATCTGGAAAGTATTTAATTTATTCAACTAAATGACAACTAAATTAAATAATGTATCTCTTATTTTTTGATACATTTATTTTTTTAACTTAAAAAATGAACTAGCTAGCTAAATAAACATGTTTATTTTACCCTTGCTGTTTTTAATTTCTGAACTCAGTGTGTCATGTTTATGGGAAACCCTTCAAGATCAATGGACTCTTCAGAGCATCACATGCTGATGTCATCATGAGTCCGTGTTTTGAGTCGATGACGTCATTATTCCCATGTAAACTCCTCTCTCCTCCTGTGTTTGGTCAGAGTGTCAGCTGATGAAGACGGAGAGGCCGAAGCCCAACACCTTCATCATCAGGTGTCTGCAGTGGACCACTGTGATCGAACGCACCTTCCACGTGGACTTGCCCGAGGAGAGGTACCACATCACCTTGAACATGCACTAACGCTCAAAAGTCTTTGTTTTTTGAAAGAAATAAATACTTTTATTTAGCAAGAATGCATTAAATTGATCCAAAGTGACAATAAAGGCATTTATATGTTCCAAAAGTTTTCTATTTCAAATAAACGTTCTGTTTATCAAAGAATCCTTATAAAAAATTAATCAAGGTTTATATAAAAATATGAACTGTTTTCAATATTTGCTGTTTCTATGTGCATTTTGGGATATTGCATATAAAATAAATCTGTATGAAAACACCAAGATGCTCATACATTTTAAAAACGCGCATAAAAAAACGTATGCGCTCAATTAAGGATGATCTAAAAAGACATGTGCATAAATTGCAATGGAAACACATTTACTGAATAAATCCCTTGATGCGCAATATTTTGCATTATCAGAGGATGTGATTGGATAACTGGACTACCGCGGACCAATCACATCACTGCATCTCAAATGTTGGTTTGATAATTAGTCTGTCATCAGATTTATTTGGTATAATGACACCTAATTAATTTCCGGATGAAAGCAAGATAACATGACAGCGTTTCGTCTGAGTCACAAGTCATTTATTATGGAGGATAAAACAGCCTGATTTCCAAGCAAGTGGCTATTTTGGGATGGAAATGGTGCTCTTCGCAAATATGCACAAGTCAAATGAAATTATTAGGAAACATAGCTACTTATAATAATCATAAATGTTTCTTGAGCATCAAATCAGCATATTAGAGTGATTTCTGAAAGATCATGGAGAAGACTGGAGTAATGATGATGCTGATAAATTCAGCTTTGATCACCAGAATAAATTACATTTTAGAATGTATTCACATAAAAAACACCAATTTTAAACCGTAATAATATTACACAATATTACTGATTTTATTGTATTTTTAATCAAATAAATGTAGCTTTGGTGAACATAAAGGCCCATACACACTGGGACGAATATCAGCGCGTTATTCGTCAGCGTTTCGCTGACGATGAGCCGGGTGAACATGCAAATCCATTCCCTGACGTTAGATGGCGCCAATTTGCTCTGCAATACCACTCTATAACAGTTCTCTTTTATCAAGATGTTTGTAGTCACAGTCTCGTTTGTCATATAGTTCTTTATGTTCTGACACAAACGAGACAGCAGCAGCTCTACATGCATCTTCCTCGTCTTATTTCTTCCTGGCTGTGTAGACGGCGACGCTACTTGGCGTATAGCATCTTTGCCGCTACGTATGCGTGCTCGGCAAAAGCGTTTTGAGTTTGAGCGCCCCCAAGTTGTGTTTTACTGTAAATTCAGAAGTTCCAAACACGCGAGCAAAAGCCCCAATCTCATTGGTCAGATATTTGAAAAAAAAATGAACCTGAGGCGTTTTTTTTTAAAAATGACAGCTTTTCGCGTGCCGTTTTACGTGTCGGTGTGAACGTTCACATTGGCACCCTTTGTTTATTCACAAGGCATTAAATGTCTGTGAATATCAAGTGCAGTGTGAACAGGCCTTAAGACTTCTTTCAAAAACATTTAAAAAATAGTAATGACCCCAAACTCAAGCGAATGGAGACTAAAGGTATAGTTAACAGTTATATATATTTTATATTATAAAAAACTATTAACCAATAAAATTGCATTCGAAAAGTTATTCTCTGAAAACAAAGCTAATCTCAACTTCTCAAGGAAATTGATCTTGTTTTAAGGATGTTAAAAATATTTGCAATGTAGGAAACCAACACTTCTTCGTAAGATCAGTCAAACCGCTCACAGTTGATCTCAGTATAGTCAGAAATCAGCTGATTAATAATCGGCCTGGCCAATGACTGTTCATGTTTCCTTGCTAACAAGGGACGAGTGGGTCGAGGCCATTCAGATGGTGGCAGACAAGCTGGCCAAACAGGAAGAGGAAGGAATCCTGTGCAGCCCCATCTCTCAGGTTGAGAACGTCAACGAGGAGGAGATGGATACGTCAACCAGTCATCACAAACGAAAGGTTAGGGATTGTGCCGGCCCGATGGATCCATGTGCATTTGTTCAAACTAACCCTCTCTCTCTTCCTGGACAGACAATGAATGACTTTGACTATCTGAAGCTGCTGGGGAAAGGCACGTTGGGAAGGTGATTCTAGTGCGAGAGAAAGCCAGCGGCACATATTATGCAATGAAGATCCTGAAAAAGGAGGTTATTATTGCCAAGGTATGAAACCTGGTGCTCTGAGAACACACTGAACTGAGAAGTGATAGGCGTCAGCCGAAATCAAGCAACTCTCTCTCTCTCTCTCAGGATGAAGTGGCGCACACGCTCACGGAGAGCAGAGTTTTGAAGAACACTAGGCATCCGTTTCTAACTGTGAGTGATGCCATAAAATATATATATATATCACACACTCTCCTCACACATTTAAAATAAACAATCCTGATGTTATTAATTGTAATTAACACACACAAGATGAGTTATTAATTGTCTTGTCTTGCTCGCAGTCGCTGAAGTACTCATTTCAGACGAAGGATCGTTTATGTTTTGTTATGGAGTATGTGAATGGAGGAGAGGTAAATGTTTTCAGTTATTTTAAAAGTGCTTTTAAAAAATTTTTCAACAACTTCAAAGGCTAGAGATAAAAGTTCAAACGTTGAAACTGCCTTTGTTATTTTTTTCTCTAGCCTTTGAACTTTGGATTTTATTTTTCCCTCCAAATTTTAAACTCCCTTTGGAACATTTTCAAACTTTTGTTCTTTCTGTCAACTTTCTGATGATCGTATCTTCTTTTGAACTTTTCTCTCTAATCTTTTGAACTTTTTTTAAAGATTCAAACAATTGACAAATTTAAATTTTCTTCCCAGCTTTCAAATTTCTTCCTGAACATTTTAAAAAAAAATTTCCTTCTTTTTAACTTTCTCTGCAAGATTGCTTTTGAAGATTTTCAAATGTTATTTTAAAAATGTTCTACATTCAGGATTTTTTTTTGCTCCATTTCAAATGTTTATTCTTCATGTATGTCAATGTGATGCACATTTGTATTTGTGAATTCTGATTTTTTCGTTTGTTTTAATTGTCATTGCAGTTGTTTTTTCATTGTCGAGAGAGACGTGTGTTTTCAAAAGACCAGAACCCGTTTCTCACGGAGCTGAGATCGTTTCTGCGTTGGATTACTTGCACTCTGCCAAGATTGTTTACCGTGACCTAAAGGTGAACAAAACACAGACTTATTTTCATCCTGTAAAGTTCAGCATTATCAACTAAACGTAAGATGTTCACACGGAACCACTTGTGTGTGTGTGTTTTTCCAGCTGGAAAACTTGATGTTGGATCAAGGACGGGCACATAAAGATCACTGATTTCGGGTTGTGTAAGGAAGGCATCACAGACGCTGCTACCATGAAGACCTTCTGCGAGACTCCAGAGTATCTGGCCCCTGAGGTACGGGACACAAACGTATAATTTTATCTCTTTAAAAGTGCATTGTGTAATACTTAGGAGGATCTGTTGACAGAAATACACTATCATCATCCTCATCAAAGCTTTATTCAGGACACAAACAATAAAGCATACAAATACAAAAAGAAACCAAATACAGACAGAATCCACAATATCACATGTTTACATAGGCTAAAACGCCTATGTAAGGTTCGTACAGTGTTAAAATTATAGGGTTCATCAAAACGTAGTCTTTAACACATACTAAATTTGCCATTAAAGGGTTAGTTCACCCAAAAATGAAAATTAAGTCATTAATTGCTCACCCTGATGCTGTACCAACCCCGTAAGACCTTCGTTCGTCTTCGGAACACAAATGAAGATATTTCTGATTAAATTTGAGAGGTGGATCACTGCTACATAGGCACCCTAAGGGATCGAAACTTGACGAACCAGAAAGTCAATGAAGAAAATGTTTAAATATTCCATGATGTGACAACAGTGGCTCAACTACAATTTTATCAAGTGACGAGAATACTTTTTGTGCCAAAAAATAAACAAAAATAATGATTTTATTTGACTATTCCTTTTCTTCCTTCTGGGCCTGAGATGAGAGTTCAAGAGATTTCCACGACGCATGCGGCAGAGAGTTGATCTCCTTCAACTACTTCAGTTCAGTTCTGGCGCATGCGTCGTGGAAATCTCTTGAACTCTCGTCTCAGGCCTACAAGAGATTTCCACGACGAATTGCACAAGAAGTAGTGAAAAATAACGCAGTTCTCACGCAAGCGCCGTGGAAATCTCTTGAACTCTCGTCTCAGGCCCAGTTTAACTGGCTGCTGTCTCGAGACAGACGACATCACTTGCTTGCAATTCGCAACCTTACCACTAGATGCCGCTAAAAATCTGCACTGCACCTCCGCACAGGAAGCCCTCTTTACTGTGGTAAATTGAATATAAACGAGTGTTTAATCTCCGTCTGTCACTGCCGGAACAGGGTCACACTTGAGCTGTGTGTTTAACGTCCGTACAGGAATAGACAAACAGCAGGCTGTCGACGAGACTCAGCGGCTCACGGGTAAAAATCAGAGTGATCAGACCGTGATCTGCTGGCCGTTTCCAAGATCCACTTTAATGATGAACAAGGAGTGCAGCATGTATAATAAATGTAGCTGGTGCACATGGATGCTGTAACGGCGATGACTCATTCTAAAGCTGATGTCAGAATCATAACTGTATGATGGAATCATGTGTCAGGCTGTTGGATGACCTCAGAAATGATCAATAATGATTGCTTTCTTGATATTAATATGATTTCAAAATGACTGTCAGTAGTAACCAATCAAGTACTTGAAGGCAATTTGACATGATTCAGTTTTGAAGGATTATATACTTGCCATTGGAGTATTTACTAGATTATGGATTGGGAATCTGAGTATAATGATTGATTATTGATCAGATGTCATCATAATATGACTGGTCATGGATCAGATATCAGGATAATGTCCGTATTTGATTTTTGCGCAGGTATTGGAGCACAATGTGATTATTGATGACTATAAGAATCAGTTTTTGATCTGTTATTGAAGGCTAATATAATTACTAATAAATATATTGAGTTTTTGATCGGTTATTGGTAGCTAATATAAGTATTATTTAAGAATTGTGAGATATTAATGTGATTTTTTATCATTTTTGAGTATAATACAATGCTTGATAAATAATGAGGCTAATATTATTGGACATTATAGTTATTAATAAAGAATTGGAAAATATGAATGAGTTTTTGATTGGTTGTTGGAGGCAAATATAATTATTAATGCAGAATTGGAAGATGTTTTTGAGCAGTATTTTGGAGGCTAATATAATTTTTTTGAAGATCTGAAATGTGTTTTTGATCGATTATTGGAGGATAATCTAATTATTAATGAAGAATTGCAAGATATTGATGAGTTTTTGATTGGTTGTTAATGAAGATCTAAAAGATATTAACGGAATATTGATCCGTTATTGGTGGCTAATATACTTGTTTTTAAAGATCTGGAATTGATTAATGTGTTTTTGATGGATTATTAATGAAGATTGGAAGATATGAATGTGATTTGTTGAGGTATTCTATCAGTATTTTGATGTGATTGTTAATCAGGTGTGTTATTGAATATGGATCATGTGTGGGAGGATAAATTATAATGATTATAGTTAATCCAATCACTTTAATTGTTGCAGTGGGACTGGCGATATTAAAGGATCATGTTTTTTTCCCATGATCAGGCATTTGAACACAAGACTTATTAAAGATGAGGTGTGGTGGTTTGTCTGATGGGTCATGTGATGTTCTTGATCAGGTATTGGAGGACAATGATTACGGGCGAGCGGTGGACTGGTGGGGTCTGGGAGTCGTCATGTATGAGATGATGTGTGGACGCCTTCCCTTTTATAATCAGGTACAGTAACCGTCACACCACACCACACATGATTGCTCTTGCACATGCTGACGTGCGTCTTCTCTCAGGACCATGAGAAGCTGTTTGAGCTGATTCTGATGGAGGAGATCAAGTTTCCCAGAACCCTCTCTGCAGACGCCAAGTCTTTACTGTCTGGATTACTCATCAAAGACCCCAATAAGAGGTCAGTGTGTCAACTTTCCGGTTGTGTCCAGTGTGTGTGTGTGTGTGTGTGTGATCCAAAGCCTTTCCGGTTGTGTTTGAAAGGTTTCTACTAACAATTATTAGCACTCAGATGTAAAATCATAATTTCAACATGAGCACCAACGTGAGACCTGCGTGAGTATGTAATCTGCGGTTTATTCTTCCGAAGGCTTGGAGGAGGTCCAGATGATGCGAAGGAAATCATGAGACACAGTTTCTTCACATCGCTGGACTGGCAGGATGTCTATGACAAAAAGGTGCAAGTGCATTCACAACATATTAGAGGGTTTAAAAGCAGAAACGTGTCTTGCTTCCCTAAAGATTTTTTTGAAACCAATGTAATTTTTTCATTGGCAACACTTTAGTGTCCTTGTTACATGTGCTTACCATAGTAATAACAGTAATTTAGGCATAATGGAGTGGCGAAGTGATGACGTCACTTTGTAGGAGACAACTCGGAAGTTAGCATACACATGGGTTCCCTCCATCGAAAAGCAATGCATTTTCCCCATAGTCTTTTGGAAAATCGCAAAAAATAAGATCTGTGTTCAACAAAGAGTTTTGACCCTTAAATGTTTTGTCTATCAAGATAATCTTTACAAGTTAATCCACAATTTACACATTTTGAAGCCTATAAAAAAATAAACAAAAAACACAAGCAGTTTATAACTGTGTGTTCTATATCCTAGATCAAAACGTGAAAATATTTAAAGGCTTTGTTCACCACAGACCTTATTTCAGGTGATTTAGCAAAAACCCTTTAAAAAATCCCATAGACTTTAGAGCGAGGGAACCGGGAGTGCTAATCTGCTAACTCACTTCCGCATTTTGGCCTTCAAAGTGACATCATAACTTCGGCACTCTATTACATGCAACTAACCCTCAACCAAATCCCACACTAACCCTATAGTAAGTACATGTAGTTAAAGGTACAATATGCAAGATTGTTTCGCCACCAGGGGTCGCTAACCTCTTACAATAACAAGGGTTATATTAATGACGTATATTCTGCATTAAGCGGAATTATGGATCTTGTTGTCAAGCTGATGGATCTTTTATGGATGAGTGAATACACTGATGTGTTTAACATGACTGTGGTGTGAAGTAAAGCGCGATTGCTAGACGTATATCAGCGCCACACACAACTCGAAGTCCGCGGATATAAAGGAATAAGGACATTTAATTCTACCGAACTACACGCTGAATTACTCACACAGGTCAGTTTATTAGAGGAATTAAACTTGAGGTAATGCAGCGCTGCTTCACTTGCGTTTCTATCAAGTCGAAGTCAGTCGCGGACGTGAAGCTCTCGGCATCTGGAAAGATGTTGATCTTCGTTATAGTCCTGTTTTTGTCTCAAAGTCTGCTTGCCATGGTCCATAATGTTTGAACAAAACCCTGCTAGGGACGCTCACGCTGTTGAGCAAGCATAACGCGCATAATCGACCCAGTTGTCCACGTCTGTCGCCATGGTTACTATTGCAGTACGAGGTCAAACTTAGGCGGAAACCGGGGTAACGCGGACACACGCCTCGATTTCCTTGGTTAAAAATCACAATTATCTCACGAATAGTTGGAAACATTTGGTATATTGTAAGTAATCAACCAAACAAAATATATAACATTGGCCTAGTGGATTTTTGGATATTTTACTCCAAAAATCCTGCATATTGTACCTTTAAATTGATAATAAGTGAAAGTAAAATACATTTATAATGTTGCAAATTATTTTTTCAAATCAATGCTGTTCTTTTTGAACTTCCGATTCATTCATTCATATGTGATCATGTATAATAAGCGCTGTCTGTCTCTCTCTCGTCCAGCTGGTCCCGCCGTTCATGCCACAGGTATCATCTGAAACTGACACCAGGTATTTCGACGAGGAGTTCACGGCGCAGACCATCACCATCACCCCTCCAGAGAAGTGTGAGTGTTTTTTCTCCTCTCTCTCTCTGTTCCTTGAGCATTTCCTCGGCTCCTCAGCACAGGAAGAGGAAGTTACATTCGGCACACAATGATTTTCCGTCAAGCGTATCACTGTGAAAATCTGCGTGGCGCTTATCGCTTCCCAGCTCGGAGCGAGGCAGAAAACTGCGTCTGGCGTGAAGTGTGTGTGTGACATCTCTCTCTTGCTCTCCCGCAGATGACGAGGACGGGATGGACTCGGCCGACAGCGAACGGAGACCACACTTCCCACAGTTCTCGTATTCGGCCAGCGGGCGGGAGTGATGTCATCAGAAACCGCCGTTTAAGGAGCCCTGGGTAGCCATGCTGGAGAGCCCCCCTCTCTCTCCCCCTCCGTTTAATTGCTGATAGTCATAGCGAGTTCGTTTTTTGCTGCTTTCTGTTCCTTTCTTTCTTTCTTTTTTTTTTTTTTCATGTGGGACTTAAAAGGGGTTTTGCACAGTTGGGTGAGACTTGAGCTAGTCGACCCACGTTTAAAAAGTCTTGTACACTTTCAGCTTGTTGTTTACAGATCATGGACAGTGTTTTTTGGGAAATATGATCAGTATTGGTGAAGACCTACAGCATTTCTTTCTTTTTTTGCACTTGTTTAAAAGAGCCGTTGTGGGGAACAAACCAAAAATGTTGCCTTATGTGTGTGGATCTCATCAGAAAGACAGACAGGTAGTTGGGGTTATATTAGACGCAGCAGCAGATCCGTTCCTGTGAGGCTCACAAATGTAAGTTTGTTCCTGATTTTTACACACACACACACACACACACACACACACACCCTCTGTCTAAGGCGTTGAAGAGTCTTGTTCATGCTTTCTGTAAAAATGAAATCTAAGAAAGTTGGGGTGGGGGATGGGAACGTGTCACAGGACACTAGTGTTAATATTTCTATTTCTTTTTAGTTTTTATCATCACGCTCTGATATATGAAGGTTTCAGTTCAAACACTCAACCACACAACAAACTGCCGTTACTGTAAGGTCTCTCAGGCGATCCAGAGCACAAGTGTGACTCTCATGACATGTCTGCGTCATATTTCACTGCAAAATGCGACGACGAGAAATTATATTTTGCATGAAGAAAACTAGCATCACTTAGATGTTTTGCATTGTGACGTTATTTTACAGAGTTTCCTCCCAAATCCGTATTACCGCAATGCGAAAAAATCTAATTTTCATTACTGTAATACACAATAATATTTTAACGCTTTAAGGTTTAATTTGTAAACATAAACTGCTTTAGTTACCATGAACTAACAATTCTACAGCATTTATTAGTCTTAATGTTAATACAGTTGTTAGCATTAATGCACTGTGAACTAACATGAACAAACAATGAACAATTGCACTTTTATTAACTAACATTGACAAAGATTATTAAATGTTGTAAAAAAATAGTTCACTGTTAGTTCATGTTAACGAATGCATTAACTACTGTTAACACATTGTAAAGTGGTATTTATTTGACTGACTTTGCTAATTCAAATAAAAATGTGAAAATTATTTTTATAGTAAACGAATGCAAAATTCATAATAATCCCTAATTATAAAATCAACCAAAGTAATGTGAATTAAAACATTTGGATGCATTTTAGTAATGATGTTTTTTTTTTTGCATTACGGTAATGCTATTTTCCATACAAATAATGTCCTAACGGAAAATATAATTACCGTAATGCTAAAAAAAAAAATTATAATAATAAAATGAAAAAATAATGATTTTCCATACAAATAATGTCCTAACAGAAAATATCATTACCGTAATGCAAAATAATAATTAAAAAAAAATTATGGAAATTTTCCATACAAAATAATGTCCCAATGAAGCGGAAGATGATGGATGGATGGATAATGTCCCAATGCAAAAAAATCCTAAAAAATAGACTTACCATTAGACTTAATTTCTTATTTTTGTATTTCGATTTTGGGGGTGAAATATGAGCTGTGCATGTTTTCGTGAGACTCAACCATAAATCTACCCACCGACGGGGTGAAATCTGCCCAAATGTGATTTTCATCACTTTGTCCTTCCCTGCTCCCCTCCGACAAGCTGAAACGGGCCGCTCGAAACGCTCCAAGCATTGAGGACAAACGTGTGAAGACTCCTTTGGGCGACGTTTCCCCTTTACTGTACAGAGCAACAGGTGTGTGTCTCTCTCACCAGCACAGAGAGACCAATGAACCACTGACCCTCACTTCTCACCACAGAGAGATAAACCTATAGTTGGACTATTCCTGAAGATGTAAATACAAACCCCTCGCTCTCTTTTTACCGTCATTGTTGCATCATCGGTTTGTTTTTTTGCATCGAGATATAGCTGTGGAAATCTTATGGACGTGTGACGTCTGCGTTTGGAATCAATACCAAGTCAGAACACAGACTCATTATATGTGCAACTGAGCCATGCAATACCAGTGTGAATGACCCTTGACCCCGGAGCCCTTCTCTGTGTGATGTACATATGCAATGACGACAGGCAGCGTGACGGTGATGACACTAAAATCATTGGAGGAATGATGAGTTGCCATGGTTTCAATCCCATCCCGTTTGTACCCAATCCAGTGGACGTTTTGGAAACTGCCGCGTGTGTGTGTGTTTGTTGCGGTTCTTCTTCAGCGAATGGTATGAGTGCGAGTGATTGTGATTCAGTTATTTTCACGCTGTGACGCATTCGGTCAGGCTGACGAGAAATCCTCATTAGGTTTTCTAATGTTGTTCCGATTACGGAGTTTTTTTGTTTCGTTGTTTTTTGGTTGGTTTCAGCGTATTTTTGTACTATAGATGTAATTTAGTTGTATTTATTTTCGTATGTTGGGATGAAGGACGCTGTCGGCCGTGTTTATTAAGTGCTCTCTCTCCCTCATTATTTTTTTATACCTTTCCTTTAGTCATTTGCCTGTTTTGTTTCATACCAAAACATTAGGGCAAGTGCCATGTAGAGGACTTGCATTGCCATTTGGTAGTATTTATTTTAAGTTATATTAAAAAGTTCAAATTTCCCAGTAGGTCCGTGTGGCATTTTTCTCTATATGTGTGTGTGTGTTTTATATATGTATTTATCATTTTTATTGGAGGATAATAGTTTTTTTTGTTGTTTTTTTTTTAAAGAGAAGCATAAATGATTCAAATTCAACAAATATAGACTAAAACAGGAACATGACAAAAAACAAAATTAGGCTGTTTATTAAGGAAAATGCATATCGTACAGTGCATTAGTTCAGTCAAACAAACAAAGAACCGTATGACAGAAATATATACTCCTGACATACAAAATCTATTCTCAAAATCCCGAATGTCAATCTGGAATAGCAGGAGGCCAGTCGAATGTCGACGGACTGAAACACAGACGTAGAGGAGGAATATTAGAGATTTTGAAGCACGTGACTCGTGATATTGCACATTAATGAAACGCACCTCGACGTCCAGCTCCAGGATATCGGCGTCAGTTTTCATGAGGTCACAGAGGTTGGGTTTGGTGCGGCCGAAGTCTCCGTGCACAAACTCTTTAATGTAACTGCAGCGACGTCCGTGAAGGGAAACCGCCACAATTAAAAGTACACTGAAGAAGACTACTAATAGTATTCTCAATATTACTGTTTATAATTGGGATTTACGACATATTGGCACTATATCGGTCAGCGGCCTTGTAAGAAAATTTGGCTGATATATAAAATCTGATTAATAATGTATGATTTTCTTCAGCTGCATCACAAACATGATGGTTTTGAATTGCTAGAAATATGATCGAAATCGCTTCAAAAAAGGAAAAAAAAAATAGTGCAAGTCTGTCATATCGGCTACATAAAATTATAATCAGAGCATTATAATTGTGTTAATGGTGAGACTTTTGTTTTTGTGATCAGGGTCTCAAATTTATAAAGATTTAGATTCATTCATCAACCAATATATCGGTTATCGGCTTTCAAATATAAAGAATTATCGGTATCTGGGCAAAATCTTCATATCAGTGCGTTACTAGTACTGTATTACTGATACAGTCTTGGTGCGCTTTAAAAAAACTTTTTAAGGGCTTTAAACGATTCCAGACGATGACTAAGGGTCTTATCAAGTGAAACGATCGCTCATTTTTAAAAAAAAATAAAGTTTTATAAGCTCAAATGCTCACCTTGCTCTGTTCTGTGATGCGCGTTCGTGACTCTCCTGTTCAAACTTCGTTTATCAAAATGAACAAATCTTTTTCCGAGTCATTTGGTTCATTCAACGAACGAAAATGAATGAGTTGACTCGGGAAAAGATTCATTCATTTTGATGAACGCGTTCGAACAGGAGATCACAGAACAGAGCAAGGCGAGTCATTTGAGCTTATAAAACTTAAACTTTGTTATTTATTTTTTAAATTAGTGATCGTTTTGCTTGATGAGACCCTTATTCATCGTCTGTAATCGATTTAAAGCCCTTTGAACAGTTTTGCACTGAAACTGTCTTTTGGACCTTGAACCGTTTGGTTCCCATTGAAGTCTGTTATATGGAGAAAATCCTGGAATGTTTTCATCAAAAACCTTAATTTCTTTTCGACTGAAGAAAGAATGACATGGACATCTTGGATGATATGAGGGTGAGTGAATTATCAGCAAAAGTTTTTTTTTTTTTATAAGTGAACAATTCTTTATAAATCTGAAGCGGTAGTATAGATGTTTGTGTATTACCTCACACATGAGACCTACAGATGTGAATGTGTGTTTGTGAAGGATACGTCCCGGCCTGTGTGCACAGCTTCAAGGTGAAGTGGTGTGTGTCCAGGTGAACGGCGCTCATGGAGTGGACGAGTCTCTGTCGGACCGCCAGCGGCCGGCGATGCAGGACTCTCAGTGGGGTCTTCTGAGCGATCTTCAGATCCTAAACACACACACACACACACACACTCATCAGGATGTCTCTTCTCAAGCCTCCTGCTCAAACAGATCTCACAGCACAGAAAAACCTTGATGTTTCTCAGGAAGTCCAGATCCGAGTCGTCGATGGCTTTCTGAGTCCAGATGAGGGCGCTGTAGGTCTTGGTCTTCTCCTCTTCACCCTCTTTCATGCGGCTTGTTGCTTCCCTGAAGAAATGCACTCGAGATTACCACGGCTGGAGTGAAAAGGTTGATTTCTTGATTCTATTTTTAATGAACTGATAAATCCAAATAATCATTCAGTTAATTTGTAACATTCAATATTGTAGTGTGAGGTTTACAGGACGCTCAGAGAGAAGATTTCCTCCAGAAAAATGACTACCTGATATACACTACCGGTCAAGTTTAAGATTGGTAAGATTTTTTATGTTTTTAAAAGAAGTCTCTTCTGCTCACCAAGGCTGCAATTTTTTGATCTAAAATACACACACAGTAATATTGTGAAATATTATGACTGTTTAAAATGACTTTTTTTATGTTAATATATATTAAAATGTAATTTATTCCTCTGAAAAAAAAGCTGAATTTTCAGCATCATTACTCCAGTCTTCAGTGTCACATGATCTTTCACAAATCACTCTAATATGATGATTTTACGCTCCAAAAACATGTATGATTATTATCCATGTTGAAAACAGTTTTTTACATTTTTATTTCAGGATTCTTTGATGAATAGAAAGTTCAAAGAACAGCATTTATTTAATTAGAATCTTTTCTAACATTATAAATGTCTTTACTGTAACTTTTGATCAATGTAACTCATCCTTGATGAATAGAAGTATTGATTTCTTATGTATTTCCCCCAAAAATAAAATACAAATTCTTACTGACCCCAAACTTTTTAAAGGGTAGTGTTGAATGTAACAATAAAAAAAAGTCATTTTAAATTGTCATAATATTTCACAATATTACTGTGTTTTTTGTGTATTTTTTATCAAAAAATTGCAGCCTTGGTGAGCAGAAGAGACTTCTTTTAAAAACATAAAAAATCTTAACGATCTTAAACTTTTGACCGGTAGTGTATACCAAACGCATCGCTATTGAATGTGAACCGGAATTGAATGGACTTCATCTTTATAGCTGTGCTTATAGACAACACACACTCACCTGGTAACGATCTGTAGGTGTCGTACTCTAATTTTGTAGACGACTGGTTAATCGTCTGCAGGACAGGAGAGCAGAAATCAAGTCACATTTTCCATCATTATTCCCAGAAATGAGATAAAGCCAGCCAATCAGATTACAGCTTGCGAGTTTGAAAAAAATCTTGATATTTTTATCAGCAATATGCATTTCTAATCTCATTTTAGGACCATTTACACTTTCAAAATATCAGGAATTGACATTGTTAGAGGACAAAACAGTTTCAGAAAGACCGTATCTGCGATGAAAACACACCTCCTGTAGTTGTTGGATCTCAGTTCGGCTGAATTTGGTTCGATGTGGGTTCAGAAGCTCCAGGAGCAAGACGTCGAACCTGAGAAACGACGCGTGAATTAAAACAAACACATGACCGCTTCGACACAAACCTCAATTGTGTCACATATAAGGCATAATTAGTGTGGAAAAAATTGAGTGTGTGTGTTTTACCGTTTCCCAGAGTCCTCACATCCACATCCTCTCGTCCTGAAGATGAGAAGTTAAAACCTACAGGATGAGACACTCGCCGGTAAACATTGCAGGTCTGAAATCGACACCCGTGCATCATATACGTCTTGTGAAGACACACACCGTCAGCTCTGAAGGAGGACAGGAGCGGGGCGGCAATCAGCTCCTCCACGGATCCATCCATCCGCCTCTCTCCATCGATCACCCACGGCGTCTGCGGGAGCTCCCGGGAGAACTTATTGTACCGACCTGCCGACACGGTAAGATTTGTTTAGGTTTTTCCTTGAAAATAATACTTTTATTCAGCAAGGTGTGTGTTAAAATCAGATAAAACGTGACCAAAAAAACATGAATAATGCATATATATATATATATATATATATATATATATATATATATATATATATATACATATATTTCAAATGGATGCTATTCTTTTTTTACTTTCTATTACATCAAAAAAACTAAAATAATAATGATATGAAGCAGCACAACTGTCTCAACACTGATGATAATCAGAAATGAGTATATTGAGAAAAAATATATTTTTATATAAAATATTTATATATAATATAAATTATTAAAAAACTCTATATACAGTATATACATGGAAATATTTCTCAAATATATACAAGAATGTGTGCGTAGTTTATATATATATATATATGATATATGTGTATATATATATATATATATATAAAAATAAGTATACACAGTGCACCCACATATATTATGTAAATAAAAACTTTTATTTTGGATGTGATTAATCACGATTAATCATTTGACAGCCCTAATATAAATATAAATCAAACTAAAATGCACAGTTCAATTGCCAGTCCTACTAACAACATATAAATCTGCAGTTTGGAAAGTATTTGGCACGAACCTGCTATAAAGACAGACGTGTGGAGACATGAGGTGTCCCGCGCTGAGCATCGAGTGTGTGGTTTCTTCGATGGACATGGGTAATTCCTGCACATGACACATCCAACATTTAAAGGGAAGGACCAGAAGCGGCCTCATGCGAGCATGAGCACCAACGACACTGACTGACCTGCTGAACGTCTCGTCGGAGATCTTCTCCAGAGCTTTGAGCACCGCCATCCTGGTGAAGATGGACTGCGGACACACAGACCCAGAGGAGTTACGCTACTTTTACACTTCAAACCGGCACACCGAATCGTAAACATGCTGAGATCACAATATGGGTGTTTGCTTACCACTTTGTTTTTGGCAGGTTTGAAACAGTCTGGACAGGTGTTCGCTCTGCCAAAGAAAGACACATAAGCGTATTAATCAGAAAGTGACATCATTGTGACCCATTTATTTATTCATATGAGAAGCATCCATGAAATATTCCAATTCCATATTCATTGCTTTCATTAGTGAAGCTCAACCATTCGAACCTGCCACTGGAGTTCAGCGTTAAAACCACTTTCGGTCATTGACCCACTTACAAGAAATGACAGTCCTCCTCGGTTTCTGGGTGTATGAATGCGACAGCTCACTTTAGCACGGACTATGCGGATCACAGAACGAAGATCTGAGATTAAAGGGATAGTTCACTTTGAAATTAGTTTTTGATATGTTTTATCTTACCTCAAGGGCAACCAAGATGTAGGTGTCTTTCTTTCCACAGTATTTTCAATTTTGATATTTTTAGGTCAAACCGTTCTTGTCTGTCAGGTCATATAATGGAGGTCTATGGTCACCACCTCATAGAGCATGCACAGAAAGTCCAAATTACACATGATTTAATGACTCGTAAATGTAAGTACACATCAGATGGCCTAAGACACGAAATGAGCGATTTGTGTGAGAAAACAAACAGTATTTATATCATTTTTACCTCTTGTAATCACAGCCACGTCCATTATACTCTGAGGGCACGGTTCGATTCATGATTACAGAGGTAAAACTGAATATAAATAGTGTTTGTTTTCTCAGCACAAACCACTCGATTTCATGCTCTTCAGGCCATCAATGTGTCTTACATTTACGAGTCATTCAATCATGTTTAATTGAACTTCTCTGTGCATGCTCTTTGAGGTGGTGACCATAGACCTCCATTATATGACTGACAGACAAGACGGTTTGACCTAAAAATATCAAAATTGAAAATACTGCGGAAACAAAGACACCTACATCTTGGATGCCCTTGAGGTAAGATAGAACATACAAAAAATAATTTAAAAGTGAACTATCCCTTTAAATTACAGGAAGCTAATCCAGAAGGAGGAGGAGGAGGACTCACATTGGCAAGGACAGCAGCTCCCAGTTCCTGGCCAAATCTTCCCCTGTACGGCCCACTTGGGCAGCGTCCTTCACCTGGATGACATCATCTTTCCCCAAACACATGCTCTTCTCCCTGGAAACACAAAAGTGGAGTTAAAGACGGCCCGGGACAGAGGAAATCCCCTGCTTTAAACAGGTGCTGTTGCTAGGAATGATGGGAAATGTGTGCTGCTTACATACCGGACTTCCTTCCTGACATGCAGCCAGCAGGAGTGCTTTAAAAATGCAGAGAACAGATTTGGTCCAGATTTCTATGGTGAAAGTAGATGATAACGGGTGATGTGTGGCGGCGGGACTCACCTCTCTGACGGACAGCTGTGCAGGAAGAGAAACGGTCAGCACGAGACTGTCAAACTCAAACTGCTGCTTCTTCACAGCATCGGACACCTGTGGACGAACACGAATACAGGTATAAAAACACACCTGAAAGAACATAGGTAATGCTTTACAATAATATATCACTAGTTAATATATTCCAGGCAAAATATCAGACCGTTCGGCGTCATATACTGACGCTTTCGACATTTCATACTACATCTGACACATGGCACCTTTAGCGTCAATATGAGACGCAGATATATAAAGGCCAGAAGGCGCCACCTAGTGGTCTAAGCCTAACCTCTACCGCAGACCTAAACCTACCCATAACCAAAGCATGTTATATTGACTCTTAAGGGTCCCATGTGTGTCGGATTTAGATGCAATGTCAAAAGCGTCACTATATGACGCCCAAGGATGAGAATGGGTTGAATATATTTCTACAGCTTTTATTAATCTTTGCTTATAATAATAATTCATTACATTTATATAGCACTTTTCTTGGCACTAACAAAGCACTATACATGGAAGGGGGAAACATAAAATGTTCCCTTTTGTGTTTCTTCACAGTGCCTTCATTTTAACAGATGCACCTTTTAATCTTATAAATGTTTTAGTGATTGTTGAGATTAACATTAGCTATGAAGATTGGTAAATGCTTACGAAATGTTGTTTATTGTTCGTTCATGTTAACTAAAATCACCAAAAGAACGCTTATCGTAAAGTGTTGCCAGAATATACTTTTGCACGAAGAATAACGTTTTTTATTTATATATATATATATATATATATACATATATATATTGGGGCTGTAAGCGATTTAATCGCATCCAAAATAAAAGTTTGTGTTTACATAATATATGTGGGTACACTGTATAATAATTTTATATATATAAATACACACACAAAATAATTTTGTCAGATAAAAACATTAACTAAGTTTAGTGTTTTGTTCCTCCCTCATATTTAACATGTTAAAAAAAATCTAATATTTCAAATATTCAAATGTTTCAAATATTTCAAATTTCAAATATTCAAATGTAATTCAAATGTTTAAATATTTACCTCATATTTTTGATAGCTTAATTGAACTTGTAGAGCCAATAAAACAAATATCCCCTCCAGACATAACTACTGTATGTGCATATGAGACATTTTTTGGGACGTTCTGTGTGACGGGATTAAAAAGACATGCCTGTTTAGCAAAAGTGGGATGACAGAACTCCTGCAGGACTCCCAAACAGACGGGACAAACGCTCAAAGTCCGGCTCTGGCGGGTGCGACGCTACCCTCCTCCACTCTCATGCGTTTACTCAGGTGGGTGACGTCAGTCTCGCCCTCCCCAGGTGCATCATGGGACTCCTCACCGACGAAGGCGAGAAGCTCCTTGTGCATGTCCCTGCAAACAGAAAAGCTCATTAATGCCTGACACACAACATTTATGATTAAACGCCATATCAGCAGCAATGCCTATATTCATGGCAATCAAAAGAGTGTGTGACCTGGTGTGAGCGCCTGTACGCAGAGCTGCTTCCCACACAGCAGAAGCGCAGGACACACCGCACACAGCAGCCGCGCGGCTCAGCAGCTTCCTCGCCACGGGACGGGTTCCTCTCTTTCAGAGACAGCATGCTGAGGGACACAAGACATGTGAGTGTGTGTCATGATACACTCATGACTAATGTTTATAATGTAGCATCTGGCCAAAACAATTAATATATGTATCCTATGTGATTGCTTATGTGTGCGAGTGTGTAAATGTATTGTAATGTACAATGTAAAGCAACCTTTAGTTATGGAAAGGCACTCAGGGCGCTATATAAATAAAACTTCTATTATGACGTTAATCTAAAAAAAAAAACATTATTTGTATTGTTAAAAACAGATATTTTTCTCTTTAGGTCATTTTTATTGCAACACATCCAAAATGCAATTTAAACATTTAAGAAAATAAATGCATAGCAATAAATTTAGTTGTTTTTTATTTTGAGATACAATGTGTATCTAATGCTTCGCTCAACTACATCATGTCATTAATGTTCTTTTTGTTTTTAATTATTTTCAATATAGACAAAATGCTACCTTATATTTTCATACATGTATTTTAATGCATTAAGTGGAAGTTGAAACTAGGACAAGGATGTATGGTCAAAACATCAACATGATATAAAGACAAAATATTTTAGGAATACTATCGAAAAAAAATCATTATAAAAATGGACGAGTTGTAAAAGCTTGCATCAGTTGATTAACCACACATGATTTATATGACAAACACAAAGAACACTTGTTTTATAGAAAGATCCCTCTCTAAACACGCTCATCCTCCTGCTTACCTTCAATCGATCCTCAGAGGAAGACAGTGCAGTCACCGGCGCTGCTTCCACATGTGTTTATGACCGCTGTATTACAGAACTGCGCGCTTTAAATCAAACTCATCTCATCCTAAAGCATAGAAACCGCGCGAAACATATCACAAAATCACAATACGCAAAAAAATTTATATATAAGGGGGCGTTGCAGACCCACTACAGCATATTTACACTGCAGTTTCGCGAGGCATTGTTTAAGACAGCCCTGGACGCTCATCCTCACGCGCCGCACTGTCACGCTCGGGGTCCTTTCTCGCTACCGTCGCGACCGGTGGATCTGGAAGGTTCTGTTTGGGGGAATCCGAGCCGAACGTTATCCTGAACCCTATCCGAACCGCAAAGACGGCCTCAGAGACACCGGGACACGTCCATCTGTGTCTGAAAAGTCCACGAAATAAAACATCGCACATATTAGTCATCATGCCTGAAGCCGGAGCGTTTCCAAGCGGGAATAAAAACAAAGGAGGTGCGTATGTGGACCGGGACAAACCCGCGCAGATCCGCTACAGCAACATCAGCGCCGGGAAAGGTGAGCATTAAATCTCTCAGGAACACGGACAGGGCTTTGCTTTATTACTGTGTCGTTGCTGCAGCTCATGATGTGCAGTGGGAGCCCGAGTACCGTTATAAACATGACAATATCTGCACGAACGCTTTCATTTCTGCAAACGTCCCCTTGTTTAAAAGCATTATGAGGAAAATGTCGCCATGTATGGTCATCATAATCACTTTAACGAGAACGAGTGTCACTGAGAGTCCATTCATTAGGCGTGGTCTTCATTTTGACAACACATGAGGACTTCTGCAGTCATGGACACTAAATCAGTATTCATAAATATGTACATATGAATATAATCATAATGAAGAAATATTGTTATTTTAGTGAAATATAAACGATGTCACATTTCATTCATTTAGAAAGTCTTCATTGTTTCTAGAAATTAGAATATATATATGTAATGTGTGTGGGAATGTATAAAATTTGTGGGAACTAAAATGTAAATAAATGTAATAAATTAATATTTTAGTTACCACGTAGGCTATATATATATATATATATATATATATATATATATATATATGTATATATATATATATAAAAAATTATAATATTTTTAAACCAACATTTTGTTACCATTTACATAAACACAAACACACATATATGATAGTTTATGTAAATGGTAACAATATGTTGGTTTAAAAAAAAAAAAAAAAATATATATATATATATATATATATATATATAGTTACCATATATTGATTTTAATATATGTGTGGTGGAATGAATATATATATATATATATATATATATATATATATATATATATACATATATATATATATATATATATATATATATATATATATATATATATAATGTATTTAATATTATAATAATGTATTTCTGTTTTTAAAATTACTATTTTAAGTGTATGCTTTTTCCTCGGTCCTTGTCTCTGAAAAAAAACAAGTATACTTGTAAGATTTTTAGTTCTCCATAAATTTTCCATTTAAATATGCCAGCAGGTGTAATGGTTGATCTTGTCTTTTGATTGACAGCTGTCGCCGATGCCATCAGAACAAGTCTGGGCCCTAAGGGCATGGACAAAATGGTACTGTTTTTCCTTGATATAAATCTCATCATATAATATGGAAGTTTTATGCTTCACTTAACTTGCCTGTATATCAACAACTGTGTTTTCTGTGCACTGAATGAGTGTTTTTGTTTCTCTACAGATTCAGGATGGGAAGGGAGACGTGACCATCACCAATGATGGAGCCACAATCCTCAAACAGATGCAGGTGCTTCATCCTGCGGCCAAAATGGTACATCCTTCATTTCTATAACCTGGACGTGCTGAATGACAGCTCGTTTTAAATTGATATTCACAGCAGATTTATCTGTTAAGGGTTTGGGAGGGAAATTCACACATGATTTGTGATTCTATTTTGACTAAAAAATGTGGATGTTATGTTATTATTGCAAAAAAGGAGGACATCAACAGTGCAGCACATCAAGAACAGATTTTGAATTGAACGTCTAAATGATTGCACGTCTGGGGTATCATGGGATATGTGTGTGTGTTTCAGATGGTGGAGCTGTCTAAAGCTCAGGATATTGAGGCTGGTGACGGCACTACATCAGTGGTGGTGATCGCTGGAGCTCTTCTTGATGCTTGCTCTAAACTGCTACAGAAAGGTAAGCTTTAGTTACAGTAAGTAACATGCAGCATGTTGGACATAAAATTAAATTAATTATAACCATGTGATGCATGATGTCATAGTGGATAGAGCTTTAAAGTCCCCCTGTATTCTCCCTTAAATCTCATCTTTGATCAACAAAATTACAAATTTAAATGTTTTACCTTAAAATATCTTGAATGTAACTCTTCTGTTGCCTCATTTAGTATATGTGGTTATACTCACTCAGCTCAGAGATCCACTCGTTCAGCGATCACACATTGATCTGATTGGTTACAAGGTAGTGTGTGACGTCAGGAAACACCAGCGATTTCAAACCGTGTGTTTGAGACTGTCTTTGGTTCACTGCAGAAAATACTCAGCAATGCTGTCGACTTATGAGTTTGCACATGGTTTTTCTTAAATCACATTTAAAACACCACATAGACCCATAAACAACATTAAAAGCTGGATTTTCACCACAGGGGGACTTTAAACGCCATTTTGGGGTGTCCTTTGACCAAAAAATGGTCTGTTTTCCTGCCAGGAATCCATCCTGACCATCATTTCCGAGTCCTTCCAGAAGGCCGTGGATAAAGGTGTGGAGATCTTGACCTCCATCAGTCAGCCGGTGCTGCTCAGTGACAAAGAGACGCTCCTGAACAGCGCCACCACCTCGCTCTGCTCTAAGGTGGTGTCTCAGTACTCCAGCCTGCTCGCGCCCATGAGCGTCGACGCCGTCATGAAGGTCATCGACCCCGCCACCGCCACGAGCGTTGATCTCCACAACATCCACATTGTCAAGAAACTCGGGTGAACACAGTATAAGTGTAAAACCTGGCAGATATGGTTAACTTTGAGAATCAAGGCACACTTTAGATTGTAAAAACATGTCCGTGACGTCACCTGTAGGTTTCTGAAGAGAATGTTTTAAGCCCAAAGAGGGCGGAGCCGGCCATCGCCATCTTGGCCGCACGTCAGGAAAAGCGAAAATGGGCAAAAATGCTAACAGACAGCAGACAAACGGCTAGGAGTGACAGCAGTGGCAATCCTCCTGTCAATCAGAGTGGCCACGCCCTTAATTATGCAGAACTTTAAGGCTTAATATAATTTAAATGGATGAGTTGTAAAAAAATTCACCCCCCTCACAGTTGCCATGAAGGACAAAATTAGCAATATAGACCAAAACCACTTTTTGTACCAGGCTGTAAACATTATTTTCTGCTGTAAAGTTGGGAATTTTAGCATTCGGGTCTATGGGATTGACTCTCTTTTGGAGCCTGTCTCTAGTGGCCAGTCGATGAATTGCAGTTTAAGTCACTTCTGTCTGTTTTAAGAAAGGCAGGAAGGTTGTCGCTTTAGGAAAGGGATACGTTTGTCAAAGTATTGCTAATATTCCCCAGTCTTTATTCTATATCATATGTTTGCAGGTTACAGACAGTTTTCAGGTTGCAAAAGTAAATTAATGAGTGTGTTTGTGTTTACAGAGGAACCATTGATGACTGTGAGCTGGTGGATGGTCTGGTGTTGACTCAGAGGGTGAGCACTGCAGTGTCCCCGAGTGGAGAAGGCCAAAATCGGCCTCATCCAGTTCTGCCTGTCCCCTCCCAAAACTGATGTACGTGGTCATAAGCAAATGCAATTTAATGCTAAAATATACTATAGCATGCATTGGTTGAAATTGTTTTAATGTTGTTTGTGTGATGCTTTTGTTGGGACCAGATGGACAATCAGATTGTGGTGTCGGACTACGCTCAGATGGACCGTGTGCTCCGTGAGGAGAGAGCTTACATCCTCAACCTTATCAAACAGATAAAGAAAGCCGGCTGCACTGTGTTGCTCATCCAGAAGTCCATCCTGAGGTACAAAATCACCACAAATCTCCATCACACAGTCGCTGACAGGAAACCTGAAACACTAACCTTGCTGTATACAGAACTGGCCAAAAATGCCGTCCAGAGGGTAGAATATAATAATAATAATGCATTTTATTTAATGGCGCCTTTCATAACACCCAAGGTCACCTCACAAGCAATATACGGATATTTACGAAGTAAGCAATCTGTGTGATATTATTAATTTGAGCTTCAAAGGATAGTGTGCTATCCATGATGACACCCAAATTTTTAACTTTATAACTTTCTAATGTGCAAAGACAGTTTTAGACAAAACTGATCTAGTGCCGACAAGCATAGCCTCAGTTTTGTTGCCATTTACCTTCAAGAAGTTCTCTGAAAGCCAATATTTAATTTCAGCTAAACAGCTGAACAAAGATGGTGGCAAAGAATTAGTGGGTTTGGCTGACAGGGTAAAGTTGGGCGTCATATCTGCACAACAGTGGAAATTAATCCTGTATTTTCTTAAAACATAACCAAGAGGGAGCATATAGATGACAAAAAGAAGCGGGCCAAAGACAGAACCCTGGGGAACACCAGTGGTGACTGTAGATGTTTTAATGTCTATCTAGAATATTATATCAGGAAAAATACACTGACTGGTTTCACTGACAGGGTTTAGATTAAGCCAGGATTAGGCCTTAGTTCAATTTGGACTTTTAAAGGAATAGTTCACTTAAAAACATCCTGTCATTTACTCACCCTCAAGTTTTCCAAACCTGTATGAATTTTTTTCTGAACACAGAAGAAGATAGTTTAAAGATTTTCAGTAACCGGGCAGTTGATGGACCTCGTTGACCACCATAGTAGGAAAAACAATACTCCCACTATACCTCTGTCTGGTTACCAACATTCTTCAAAAGGCCTTTAGAAAGCTGTTTAAGCTCTCAAGCTTGTTGGTCAGTGTATATGAAGAGTGTATCAGCGGTCTCAACGGGTTTGTGAATCTGTCTTTCAGAGATGCCCTGAGTGATCTGGCCCTTCACTTCCTGAATAAGATGAAGATCATGGTGATCAAAGACATTGAGAGAGAGGACATTGAATTCATCTGCAAGGTATGACCAGCTGACCATTAAATGCTTGCAACACTTTATTTTAAGGTGACGTTGACATGTACTTACTATACTAATAACAGTAGATTATGCGTAATTACATGCAACTAACCGCAAACCCTATTTAGTTCAATAATATTGCTTAGTACTTATTTAAATAAGTACAATGTAGCTAAATCACCTTAAATAAAGTGTAACCAAATGCTTTTAGTGTTAAATCAGTGTCTGAAGTGGACATGCCTCTTCTTTCCCATCAGACTATTGGCACCAAACCTATAGCTCATATTGACCAGTTCACTCCAGAGATGCTGGGAACCGCAGGAGCTAGCAGAAGAGGTTAGCCTGGACGGATCTGGCAAACTAGTGAAGGTAACACACCTATTATAGCATACATGTTTTTTGTTTAATGCATACAGGTCGAGAAACAGAATTCATATTTAGTTGAACATTTATCTATACACACGTACTCAATGCAGAGATTCACATGTTTATGTTGCTGGATAATGACAGCAGTGTGTGTGTTTGTAGATCACAGGTTGTGTAAATCCCGGAAAGACGGTCAGTATTGTCGTCCGTGGTTCCAACAAACTGGTGATTGAGGAGGCCGAGCGATCCCATCCATGATGCCCTCTGTGTCATCCGCTGTCTGGTCAAGAAGAGGTAACGGATCGCAAGAGACTCTGTTTTATACGTTTCGTAACGCATAACCTACTGGCAGTTTTAGGTTCAAGTATTAATTAAATTTTTTTCAACAATCTCCAAGCATTACCAGGGTTTCTGCGGGGTCTTTAAAAGTCTAAAAAAGTCTAAAATTTCAAAATCACAATTTAAGGCCTTAAATTTGCTGAAGTATTGTGTTCTCGGTCTTAAATCTTTTTAAACGGGTCTTAATTTTCCTATGTCCATGTAAATCTCATTGAAATGATCCCACAGCACTTTGGAATGTTTTTATTTATTTATATTACGTAGTTGTAGTTCTTAATTCGCTGTATTACAACTACAACATGCAACAGCCAATCAGTTTTGAGGTTTTGTGTTATTGGCGGGTATCTCAGATGCCACAGACAATGTTTCGTCTGTGTTTCAAAACGATGTTTCCTTCAGGTGCGGGAAAGATAAAATGGCCTACATTACGCGCTTTGGAAAAGGGGATTTTATAAAAACAGAAACGGAACAAATTTCCAAAATCACGGGACCGTTTGTACTGATTTTCGCTGAATGTTCAGTTTGAATAAATTAAATTACTTTGCGAATAATTTTGAGACTCGTTACGCGTTTCCTTTGTACGTTTTTTTTTTACGTCATGATATAGGCCTTAAATTTGATTCATATTGGTCTTAAAAAGGTCTTAAAAAGTCTTAAATTTGACTTTGTGAAACCTGCAGAAACCCTGATTACATATATGCAGTGCAACTGTGTTCATGCCACCTCTGAGCTGCATTAAACACATATAAAGCATCTAAATACTCCTTGTTAATACTGTCCGATTTTATTTGATTGGTAACTGTTGTCTTATTCTAATCGAATCTGATTAAATGTTAGAACGTTTCAATGAGGTCAAATTAGAAAATGCATTAACTAACATGAACTAACATGTTCGTTCACAGTGCATAAACTCATGTTAACAGATACAAATTTTTGTTGATAAATGTCAGAAATTAACTAAGATTAATAAATCCTGTTGATTGCTAGTGTATGTTTACTAATGTAAACACTGAATGCTACGTGGTTAAATACAGTGTATAATTTGAGACGCAGCTTTTGAGTCAGCAGAAGCTGTGTGCTAACTCTTGTCCCGGTGTATCTGCAGATATCTGATCGCAGGCGGTGGAGCTCCCAGAGATTGAGCTGGCTCTGAGGTTGGCGGAGTATTCCCGCAGTCTGGCCGGCATGGAGGCGTACTGTGTGCGCGCGTACGCCGACGCCCTTGAGGTCATTCCCTCCACTCTGGCAGAGAACGCTGGTCTTAATCCCATCTCCACTGTCACGGAGCTGCGCAACAGACACGCTCAGGGAGAGAAGACGGCCGGGATTAACGTCCGCAAGGTGTGGCTTCAGCACCTGTTCAATAGTGCCATCAACGGACTGAAAGCTGTAATGGCGATCAGAAAATGAATGGCTAACATGTGTTTTGGTCTCTCAGGGTGGGATCTCTAACATCCTGGAGGAGCTGGTGGTCCAGCCTCTGCTGGTCTCTGTCAGCGCACTCACCCTGGCCACGGAAACGGTCCGCAGCATCCTCAGAGATTGACGATCTTGTGAGTGATTTATGCCTATTGAGCTCTTAAAGGGACAGTTCACCCAAAAATGTATCTTGTTGTTGTTCCAAATCTGTATGAGTTTCTTCTGCTGAACACAAAATTAGATTTTTTGAAGAATATTGGGAACCGGACTATAGATGAAACCCATTGATTTCCATAGTTGGAAAAAAAAATACTATGTAAGTCAATAAGGACCATTAGCTGTCTGGTTACCAGTATTCTTCAAAATATCATCTTTTGTGTTCAGCAGACTAACAATTGTGTAAATGACAGGACTTCCCTATCCCTTTAATTGGATTTCTACTTTTTCATCCATAGAATCAGAAAATACTTTGGAAGCTTGTTTCCGCCACTGAATAAAAAAAATTAGAATAATAATTGTGACTTTTTATCTCAAAATTGCGAGATATGAAGTCAGAATTGTGAGAAATAAAGTCGCAATTGCGAGATATGAAGTCAGAATTGCTAATTTTTATCTCACAATTCTGACTATCTCGCAAATTCTGACTTTATAACACAGAATTGCAAGTTTATATTAGGGATATAATTATATCTCAGAATTGTGAGATATAAACTCGCAATTGCAATCGACTTTATATCTCGCAATTCTGACTTCATAACTCGCAATTCTGAGAAATAAAGTCAGAATTGCGAGATGTAAACTCGCAATTGTGAGGAAAAAAGTCCGAATTGTGAGATTAAAAAGTCGCAATTACGTTTTTTATTTTTCCTTCTGTGGCGGAAACAAGCTTCCATAAAATACAGTCAACAGCTAGAAGAAACATTTTTTTTTTAGAAATAAATGACATACAAATAACCTTCAGAATCTAGAATTAAATTAAAGGCTCAAATAGATAAAGTGCAATAAAATGGGTTTTCTTTCTAGTCTAAAACTAGTTATAAAAAGCCAAATAGCACAAAGACTTAATTGACCAGTGTATGAAAAACAATGCTTTTCTGTAGTGTCAGCACCATCATTAGTGCTGATGTTGAACATAATGATGACGTCTCATTTGTTCTGCAGGTGAACACACGATAGAGTGAATGTGTCTAGTGAAGGAAGATCCAGAGTCCGCGCAAGAACTCTGTTAAAACCAACTGATCTGTCGCTGTCTGTAGCTGTTACCTGGAGTAATTTAATAAATCTTGTTTTTTGACACGGTAACTGTTTTCTTGTCTTTAATATGTGGTGCTTATAATAATTTATTTACATGGTGGTAGGTTGTCGTGGCCAGTGTACTACTGCATGTCAGGAAGTTTAATCGTGTTAGCTAATCTGCTTATGTGATCAGAGACAGGCTCTGCTGTGAGGCCTGAGAAAGTCTGAGATCAACAGCTGACCATCCTTGTTTTAATCAACAACCTTAAAACCCAGTATTGTTGCACACAAAATACATAAATATTGATTAAAAATTCAATATTATTCTGTAAATTGTCCAATTTCCTTGGCGTCAATTTTATGGGATGAAATCATGCCATAATATTGCATGCAAATGTTTTTTTTTTTTTGCACTTTTGGTTATTACACAAATTGTATTAATACAAATTGTATAGTTTTTTACAACCAACATTGTGAACATTTGGCATTTTGCTTAACTTACTCATACCTCGGGTCTTTAGTGACCCCTCCTCGTCATTTTTTCCTTTAAAAGCTAGACATAATCCTATAACAAATAAAATAAAAAGAATGCATGTATTCCCATGAATATTTTTTTTTAAATTATAAAGGGTTAGTAACAACCTGAAGTGTGTAACAGTGTAAGTATATATTTTTTCTGCAACAATAATTTAATCTTTACTGACTGAAAAAGTGCAGTTCATCTTTATTCCTCAAGGTGGCGATGTCTGATACACTTATGAAGTGATGCTTCACTCATAATCATCGCAGGCAGAAAACAAGAACAGGAAGAATCAGTCAGCAAAATATGAAACTATGAAATATAAGAATCGGAATCACTGTCAGTGATCAAAATATTGATTTTGAAGATGTTGAAAATGATAGTTTTGGGAAAATGTTTGAGATCATGAATGTAAGCCAGATGGTGATTGTATTGAGGAGCTCTGATGAGGACTGCGACGATGATGGCATAAAACATCTGCTCAACCTGAACCCTTCCCAGCACCAAAAGGTAACAAAATATGCTTTATTTTATTCTTCTGTTATTGTAACTCTAATATCAGGAAAGTTTTATATTATCGCGACAGGTAACGTTATAGATCCAGGTTGATAGACCAGAATATGTAAAAATGATTGGTAAAACATTCATGCATTTAAGGGTTAAAACAGTCGTGAGAGTAAGGGCCTTTGAGCTTGAACAGGCCAATTATTTATTTATATATATATATATATATATATATATGTATATATATATATATATATATATATATATATATATATATATAGTATTTATTTATATTTTGCTTATATTGGAACGGGAAATTAATTTGTACATTAGTAATGTAAAATACCATCTGCCTTTTTAGAAAAACGTAAATGGACGTATTTTCAAACATCGCTTTAAACTGCTTTTACAGATGCGCGCTCCCGCGGCTCAGCGACACTGCGGCTTCCCGACGCTACGCGGTCGTCAAGGAGACGCGCGCCTGTTACAGTCAGGGAAGTATTCAGTATTTAACGTTACTGGTTAAAATAGATAGTTAAATCTACCAGACTGGGAAGAGAGACAGATATGGAGAAGTCCCACCGAACTAATGTCCTGGTGACGTCCTGTCTGAAGACGCCGGTGGACCCGCACACTAAAGTCCCGTTAGCTCAGTATGAGCGGGAGCGAGCACTGGACAACAGGCACTATGAGAAAGAGGTGACTAAAACATTTTGAACCGCATTTATTATTGACTAAAGTATGAAAGAAAGTGTTTTAATCACATTTTGTGTTTTGCTTTAGGGCCAGTATCGCATAACATTAATTAGAGATAGCTGCTAACGTTATTTGACAGAGCGAAACACGCGGTTTTCAGTCAGTGTCTTCCTGGCAATATCAATCGTTTGGGCTTACATGATTTACACAATGTTGAAAGTAATAGGGAATGCGGAGTTGACGTCACGCCATGTTGCATTATGGGTCCGCCGCCATATTTACAGGATCGCGCCCAATACCGCTGTATTTAAATGCATGTTTTGGAGGCTGTGTTTGGATTTTCTGTCGAGATTGTAATAAACGTCGATATAGTTGTTCAGTTCAACTGCCATAGCATGTCACACGATCGTTCAGTGAGGAAACCGAACAACGGAATACGTTTTTTCACCTTTCTTTCTTGGAAAAAACAATAAGGGAAGCAGGTCGAGGAACTGACGAGAAGAAGCCGGATCGCGTAGGGGATGAGGGAAGTAATGAGGAAAAACGCAATAATGAGGAAAAACTTTACTTAATGTCCTCCACAGCATACTATGTTTGTTAAAAGTAAAAAGCAAGAGGTTGTGTATTGTATATTCATAGATGACTAACAGTTAGGAGGATAGTTGACTTTGTGGTTCAAGTTCTTGTTAGCAGATGATAAAGCTAGGACACATTGCATGAATCAAATTATATTTATTTTGTTTTCAATTAACAATTTGCTTTGATATTCTGTACATCTCTTTACATGCCTTTCTTTAAAACGTTTGTGAATCATGTTTTATATAACTGCTTAATAAATACATTAAGTGACTTCTCTGTTTATGTACTGATTGCATCCGCAAAGACCCTTTAAGTACACATAAATGGGCAAAGATACATCAAACTATTTTAAAATAAACTACCAAATACCCTCATTTTTACACGTGTCATCAACATTAAATGATGACAATAAGGCACAGTTGTATTTAACAAGTTACCACATCTTGTGGCATTATAAAGTAATGTACATTGTTTTTCTTGCACAACCTATGAAAACTCAACATATAGACTGAAAATAGCAAGTTAACATTAACTATGAGAGCTACTTTTCAGGTAAAATAGCTTGAACTTTATGTACAATAGTAACGTTAATCAACTTAGCATAGGCTTCGAACACCAAAACTAAATCAGATGCATCAACGTTGTTTATCGCGGATAGTTTGTCCAAATTACGTTTTTTTTTTGGCAGTGGCATTTAGTTTATCCTGGTAGGGTCCCTTCTCTCTTTCTTTAAACATCTCCATTTCTTCCGTTCTTCTTCAAATTTGCCTCGTTTTAGCCAAACACCTACTATTATCCCGAAGGTAAACAAAGATCGTGCCTGTAAAGATGGCGCCCACGTCCCATAATGCAACACGGCGTGACGTACCTCCGCATTCCCTATAGTTGTGTGACAGAATAGGGGTGGTTAAACATCTCACTAATGATGAAGAAGAAAGATTAACCTTCTTTAGTTGTATCGAGGTTCAATAAGCATGTTATGCTAATTTTGTACGTAAGGACATCAGTAGGGAAAATCAATTCACTGAGGTGACTGTTTACTTGTATAAGTGTATGAATTAAATAATCATAAAAGGTTACAATTATTCACAAGTAAAAGTTTGAATTCATTTAGCAATAAAGCCTAAATGTCTTAATTTAACTAACAGCTACATATGCTGTAGGTTTCTTTTCAAATATGGCGAAGAACCGTGAGACAAAATAGTGTTTGAATGAAGAACAATCTGCCATCTGGCCCTAAAGACGACAGACCTGCAGATTAACAGCTTACACACACACACATACACATACACACATTTATACTGACCGCACAACTGTTTTCCAGACAGGAAAAAGAGTCTGACGTATGAAAACACTTGAATCTCAACCTACACTCTTTGATATTCAAAGCATACACTTTTGTTTGTCAGTCAAAGGATCAAGAAATGTACTAAGAATTGGCAAGAATATTACTTACATTAACTATGTAAAAGCAAGGCACAAAGTAGGCCTACCAAAAAGTATTTTTTGCCCAAAACATCAATGCAATAGGTATGCATTTACATTTATTCTTAACCTGCAATGTAGACTTAAGTGAGAAGAAGTATGCAAGTAAGTCAGCCTGTTGTCATTGTGTGTCTCTTCATAGATGGAGTATGACTCTGGATCGGATCTGTTGGCTGATGATCCTCCTGCTAAAGACAGCAATGCTCTGCTGATCAAAGACTACCGTGTAACGGGCGATCACATTCAACCTCAGGGAGTTCTACTTCTCAAACCAGGAGTACTACCGTAAACTAGAGCAGCTGAAGAAGGCTCATCTCCAAACCATGGCTGAACTCGAACTCATGTATCGCAAGAAACTGGACCTCAAAGGGGTGAGCGATGCGGACCACGCTGATCGGATCAATCTGTGAGTTTAAACATCTTTTTATAAATACATTTGTAGTTTGCTATTACAAACTGAAGTGATTGGGTATATTAACTACCCTTCAAAAATTTGGGGCCGAAATATTATTACAATTTAAAATGTTCAATTTTCTTTTAAAATGTTAAATTTTCCTGGCCCAAAATAAGTCGCTGTTTGTATTTAAATGGACAAATATTATTGCTGTGATGATTGTGTTTCTAAAAAATTATGTTTGGCATTAGTTCTTCTAACCCTAAATGATGAGGGCGTAGCTTTTAATTTCTTAAACAACCATGTAGGAAGAAACAGAAGAAACATCATGACCATATTTCAGGATGACAATGTCAAGATTCATCAGGCTCAGATTGTGAAAGAATGGTTGGGTGGAGCATGAAGAATCATTTTGGCACCTCTGAGTCCAGATCTTTAATTGACTGAAAGTCTTTGGTGAAAACTTGTGATGAAAATCAAGCTTTTAATGTTGTTTATATGTGGTATTTTTAATATGCTTTAAGACAAACCATGTGCAAATTCATAAGTCGACAGCATTGCTGAGTATTTTCTGCTTAAAACTGCAGTGAACCAAAGACAGTCTCAAACACACCATTTAAAAATCCCTGGTGTTTCTGACGTCACACACTACCTTGTAACCAATCAGATTAACGTGCGATCGTCAACCAGTGGATCTCTGAGCTGAGTGAGTGGAGGCAGGGCTCATTTGCATATTCATAGAACCACGTATACTAAATGAGACAACGGTGTAGTTACATTCAAGCTATTTTAAGACAATTTTTTTTCAGTGTCATTTTGGTGATTAAAAATTAGTTTTAAGGGATAAAATTATTGACGACAAGGGGGACTTTAAGTATTTGCCTATTTAAATCCAAACAGCAACTTTTTTTTTTGACCGGGTAGTGTATTGTAAAATGTAATTGACTCCTTTGATCAAAGCTGAATTTTCAGCATCATTCAGTCTTCAGTGTCACATGATCCTTCAGAAATCACTCTAATATGATGATTTGCTGCTCAAGAAACATTTCTGATTATTATCAATGATGAAAACAGTTGTGCTGCTTCACAATTGTATTGGAAAATGTAATACATTTTTTTTCTTTGATGATTAGAGTTCAAAATAACAGCATTTATGTGAAATAGAAATCTTTTCTAACATTATAAATGTCTTTACTGTAATTTTTAATCAATTTAATGCATCCCATTTGCATTTTCCATCCCATTTACAACAGTAGTGTATAACGCAGAACATTCCTTCAGCTTATTAACAGAATGAAAAATCTGATTTTTTTAAACAGTTCCACAGATAAAACCGGTGGTCTGAAAAAAGCCCAGTCTGCTCTAGAGCTGCGAAAGACTTCAGACTCATCTGACCTTTCTGATGAAGAGTGCATTGATGAAAACGGCCAAAGAGATGGCAGCACAGAGAAAGGCCTTCTTGTCTCGCCCAAAGAGCACATTAGGAACATGTGGCATGACTTCAGTGTCAAAAATCTTTCTTCGTCACAATGGCAGCCGTTTTCATCATCCCTGCAGAGCTTGCCCGCTGACTGCCAGACCGACTGCAAACCCAAAAGAAGGATTAGAGGTCAACGGCTAAATAAACGCAAGCAAAACGCAGACGATTATTCGCATCCGAGAGTCACGGTTCCCAAGCCTTTCCAGATGACCCTTCGCGAGTTGGAACTGCGCAAGAAGGCCGTAAAATCACGCGCTGAGATCGAACGAGAGAACGAGGATCTCCGACGCCAATTGGACGAGCTAACCGAGTGCCAGAGGAAGTTTCGTGCCAGCCCGGTGCCCGCGCACGTGCGTCTCGCGCTCTACGAGGAACAGCAGGAGCGCGACAAGGAGCGCCGGCGGCTCCATCGGGACACGGAGCAGAAACGTCTACACGCCTCCGCAGAAACCCTTCAGCTTCCTGGAGCGCGAGCGCTTGAAGAAAGAGCAGAAGGAGGCCAAGCTCAAGCGCCTCAAAGAGGAAGAGGAGAGGAAAAAGTGCCTGTTTAAGGCTAAACCCGTCCCGCGGGCGGTGAGGGAAGCAGCGTCGGGTGAACAGCAGAAAGAGGAGGAGCTCTACAGGGCGATAAAGATGCAGATGCGGGCAAGAGAAATGCTTCACAACGCATCCATGCCTCCTAGCATGTTAGCACGGCGTCTCAGCGAGAAACAAACGCCGAAGGCCATCCAGGACGACGAACCGGCCCACCGACCCAAAATCAACACGGAAGTTCCAGACTTTGCCGCCAGCTACAGGAGGTTTCGTAAGCAGCTGGAGAAGAGCAGAGAAGTGCGGCCCGCTGACGGCATGCGAACCCTTCCAGCTGCGCACGGCTGACATTGCCTTGCACAAAGAACGCATCGCGGCAGAAATCGAAGCAGAGATACAGAGTCCGAAACTGTCACGTTGGCCGTTTGTGAGCCCACGTGCCTCTCGCCTTCCTCATCCCGTTGCTCCTCGCTGTCCGGAAGCCAGGAGTGCCTGACCGCTAAGATCACGGACGCAGCCAAGAAACGGCAAGAAGCTGTGAGGTAACTGTGATGCCCAACCCTGCTTTAAACCCCAATCCTGCTAGAGCTTTCCCAGTGAAATCCTGTGTCTCCGGCTTTTGGGAATTCCAATACTGGAATTTGACTTTCCCTACCAGTGTGTGTCCCGTTTATAACCCCATGAACAGTAAAAGACTTTACTGAGATGTAGATGCCCCTGAATCCTTTCGCTGCTTTTAAGTCCTCCTGGGAGGTTCAATAGGATTCATTTTGGTCCAAAAAAAAATTTTAAAAATCCCAATTGGAGAAATATTTCTGGAACCAAGGCTGCTGAAAAAGTGGACGGCCACTGTCGGACTCTATTGCTGCCATATGGCAAAAACATAATAATAATAAAAGTAATATGCTTTTCTGAATTTAGCCAAAATGAAGTGCAAATGATATGATGGATATGAAGTTTTGTCATGCAAGCTTATCAATTCATAATTCAGGTAAATAAGTAGTACTTTCTAGCAAGCTTTAGTGCAATTCTTCATCAATAGTACAGAACTAGTCAGCAAATTGACTATTTACAATGTCCAATTCCTCCAACTTATTTGGCACTCAAAGAGTTTCCCACTATAAAGTATTACAATATGGTGGCACAAATGTGTGTGCATATTAAAAAATATAGTCATTGTGATGTGACTTAAAGGCAGCATTTAGCCCAAACCCTATCCCTCACCATAGCGCCATCATCCCATCAGAAGTTCAGTCCTGACAGCTCTTTACTCCTACGAGTAGAAAAGTTCTTGAGCAAAGAAAGCGGATCGAAGACGAAGAGGAGAAATGGAAGGAGAAGCAAAAACAAAGAGAGAAGAGATTGCAAAAAGTGATCACAAAGCGAGCGCAGGCCAACGACCCGCATGTGGCCCTGGCTCAGACCTGCCCGTCCAAACTAAAGGAGTTCAGGTAATTACATTCAGGTATTTATTTCAGTGTATGTCTGAACACAATAAGTGCATTGCATCAATGATTCCTTTAAAAGTACTATGTACTTATTATAATAATTCCAATATCTGGGTAACCCAGGTAGCTACCTTATATTGCTAAGTACTTTCTTAGGTAAGTACATGTAAGTGTATGTATTATAAAATAAAGTGCTTTCAACTGATTTCAAAACATATTTTGCTCAGAGTCAGAATTATGCATTTATATACTCATAATGATTGACCACTTGAACATGCGTCTGCATGAAAACTACCTAAATTGACAGAAACCTTTGAAAAAAAAACTTTCCAGAATCTTTGCGAAAAAAATATTTGTCATAAAAAATAAATGTAATTGGATTTTTTTTCTCCCATTGAATACAATACTGGAAGCGTATAAAAAATATTTGCTCTGTTTTCTTGAATTAATCAAGTTAATTATCTCCAAATTACAATATAATATTCATGGAAAAAATGTTTTGCTCTGTTTTTCTGAGTTTTTGAGATAATCAGGTCATTAATTCAGAAAAACAGAGCAAAAAAAATTTCCATAAAAAATTCTCTTGTAATTCTGAGATAATTAACCTTAGAAAAACAGAGTAGTTTTTTTTTCTTCAAGTGAATGGAATACTCTTCCGTAGAATTACAATTACATTGGTTTAAGACCGATAGTGCAGCCAGCCACCACAGTGGGGCTTTGGCTTCACTTTTCAGGACTTATTCATATCTTATAAATGCTTATATACTGTACATGGGAACAGGAAACAAGACCTCCAGAGACAGAGAGAGTTCCAGCAAGAGATGAGAGAAATCCAGGAAAGAGTGAAGGGAAGACTCTCTGCTACTGGAGCAGGTTGCACAGGTGAGATCTGTTTATTTATTTTATTTACATTTTTTTTTTACTAGGAAAAAGTTTCATTTTTGGAATTTGTTGAACAGATATTTTCATTTCATTTGATTAAATAAAAAAGTAAAAAAATAAAAATTGTTTTACTAAAAACTGTTTTGTGTAGCTCTATAAGTCTTTATTTATAAAGCGTGTTATACAATACAGATGATTTCAAAGCAGCTTTACAGTGATAAACTGGTAAACGATGCATTTTGGCTGTTGTTCAGCGTTGATTCAGTTCAGCTGTAAAGATCATCAAACATTAAATTACTTCATTTCTTCTATAAAGCAGTTCTGAAAAATGAAGCTCAGTTCAGTACAGTCAGATCAATAATATTGTTGAATATTAAGTTAGAGGACAAGCGTCTTAAAGATATCTACAAATTATGGTGATGAAAATGACAATGTAAAGCTCTAGCTCTCTCTCTCTAGATGAATGCTAAGAGAGCAGCTGAAAAGCTCTATTCTGCCACTTTGCATGGATGTGGTCTGAGTGAGTCCTTCATCAGCAGTAAAGCTCCTAAAGCATCGACACACAGACAGACTCCAAGCCCCGCCCACTCTGGCAGCCAGACTCCACCCACATACAGGTATGACAGGTGTGATATCACTCACACACAGGTATGAGGTGTGACACATTCAGGAATGTGCAATAAACTTTCGTCTTCTGTTAAACAGTTTGCATGACTTCCAGTCTTTGTTGTATGTGCTTTGTTATGTGTAGAGCTGTTTTACTCAAGATATAAGGAGAAGGCAAAGATGAGCATAACTGATCTTATCTTAAATGTCCATAGATATCACAATCAGTTTGTACTGCCGTTAACACTTTCTCCCACAAGCAGATGCAATGAGGCCTGCTTTCCTGTTTGTTCATTGGTTTTTGACCTATTCTGCCTATTCTGTGATACATTTTAAGAGCATATTTAAAGGAATTATTACCTCTCTCAGAGTCTCTGAATTGTTTTCATTCATTTTTTCATAGTAAAATCAGACATGAAGATCACGAAGACCTACCAAACTTGCGGAATTCTCTCTGAACTGATTATCCAGATGATTATGAGGAGTATGACCATGGCATGGAGCCAGGACTCATGGACAGAGATGAGGAGAAACTCAATGCGTCTCATGACAGTGATGAGGAAAAGGGCAATGATGAAAGACACTCACATGGTGATGAGGAGGATTTTGATGATGATTTTGAAGATGACGATGAATGTCATAAGGACGATGACATCATCAGTAAGCACAGCCAGAGCAGAAGGGGTAGCGAAAGTAATAGCAGTCAACATAGCAACAGGAGCAAAACAGGTAGTGTTAATTAGTTAATTCACTAAGTAAAATGAAAAGATTAGAAAAGTGATGAGAAACAGAAATGACACTAGTGGAGAAAACTGTTTTCCTAAGATATGTCATTTGCTTCTGGGAATTTGATGTGTTTTTTGAACTGAGCTAACCTCCATAGTAAATTGTTGTTGGATACATGTAGTAGATTGAATCTTAAAAACCTTGTTAAGACCTTGTTTTTTTCTTTTTTTAATAATTTAAAAAATAAGAATAATATGTAAAAAAATTTATTAATTAAACGAATATATATTTATATATATTTTTATTAAGGTACATATACTGTTTAAGTAGTAACATTGCAATTGAAAAAAATAGTACTGAGAATCACCATTGATGACAAAGAGATTTAGCGAAAAACAAAAGAAAAACCCTTAAAAATATAATATATGCATTATAGTAATGGGAATTTGCTGAATTGTCTTGAAAATAATCATGCAATGCAACAAATCTTAATGATGAGCTTATTTTGATAAATGTATAATTTCTTATTGTTTCTATTGTTTACATGGGGGAGAATGTGACCTGGACATTTTTACATAAGCAGTAATGAATGTATCATACATGTGGAAATATGTGTACCCCCTAGTCAGATATATTTAACAAAGGGTCTAAATTATTGAATATGTAAATAAAATGACTGTGTTTGTATGTGTGTGAGATTATTAATGGGCGAAAAATAAACTTAATATGTGAAAATAAACTTTATGATTGCAATTTTAATATGTGTTTGTATGTTTTTTTTTACTTTTTAACTGTAAAAACAAGCATATAGAGCATTTCAAACATGAGCCACAGCCTAAAACCGCACAGCATGGTCAGTTACCGTTTGTAGATCACGGGCAACATCTCAGTAATTTTCCATGCTCCACGCGGTCCAACCCACCTCACGCTCACGCTGTGATGCAAAACCCGCCTTATACATGAGACCAAGGGCAAAATACGCGCTGGGAGGGGTCAATCCTGACAGACAGCTATTCTAGCCAATCACGTGCGAGCAAGGTGTCCACCCTGCTCTCTCTCCAGCCAATCAGCTGCAGCGGAGGGCGTGTCCACAGTCCGAATTTTACGCGGCGCTACGGGCTGAAAACTAAACCGAGATGGAATATGCCAGTCTGAACCGGTTTCAACCGGTCTTGCGTGTGATGCATGAGACTGGAGAGGAGCTGGGTCACAGTCTCTCGCAGATATTTGATATAAAACAACGTTTTTTGTGCACTAGACAAAAGAATAAACTAACGATTAATTTGATGCTGTTGTTATAAAACGGACTGAGTTGTTAAAGCGAGCTGTAAACCGCCATAACAGAGAGACAGATGAACTAACACGAGCTGCTGACTGAAAGAGGACACGGACTCAATTACTGAAGACAATAATTAAAAATAACACCGAAATTGTGTGTGTTCGGGGGGTTTCATGTATCGTTTTCTCTACAGTGTAGTGTGTATGGCTATACATTGAGGTAACCAGCTAGTTCGCATTTAAAGTGAACTTGCTTTATACTCAGATTGCCTTTTGAATATTTGTACACGCTAAGCGTTTAAAATGAGATAGATCAAACATACCTTTTTTGACGTCTTTACCCTGTTTTGACGCGACGCATATTTCCACGATATTAAACCCACTTCCAGATTACCACGTTAGCATTGTTTTGGGGTTTTTTTTCAGCGAAAGAGGAGTTTTGATTAAAACAGGTAAGTTAAAGGTGTTCGTTGAGATGGTTCTGTGTTGTAAATATTAACAACTGAGATAAGCGAGTTGAATGAAGTGCTAGTTTGCTGACATTGCTGATGTGAAACAGAAACAAAAACGCGTTTTGTTCCTTAGCGCTGCCCATAGCTGCAGAAGCTCAGCTTGAATTCATGTGGGCTGCTTTCTAAAAAGTTCAATGAGTCTATATTAAGATATTTTACTTCGATTTGTTTCTTATTTATAGCTGTACACACAGTTAATTTGTTGATCTGCCATGTTAGCACTTCTTTAGCATGGAGAACTAATATCAGTGATCTCAGCAAAACTGCACTCGCTGTCATTATAGGTTGTGTTTCGGTGTAAATACATGTTTTGTGGACACACGTGGTGTGAGTCTCTAACTTTAATATTAGTAATCACTGGTTAAACAACTAGTAGTGTAGAGGTAATATAAGTGCTTATTTAGTACCAGTGTGTCATTCAACGTATTATTTTAGTTTTTGTTAATATTTAGAATTTTAGTTGTTTAGATTTTGTTTGAAATTGTAGTCATTTTGTTGTTTTTGACAAAAAACCTGTGTTTTGAGTCCTGTTTAGTTTTAGTAGTTGAAGTAGTACTTAAAAATACAATACTGAATATAAAATATTTTATGTCAATTAACTAATCAATTTTAGTCAATTGAACCTATAAAAAAAATCATTATTTGAAATGATCAACTTGATAATGCCATGAGGAGTCAAAGAAGTGTCACTGGACATTTGAAAACTAAAAGATGGGTCCCATCTTGTCCCCTGGTCCCCGCAGCTCTATGCCGGCAGACATGACCATGTTGGCGGATCACACAGCACGACAGTTGCTGGACTTCAGTCAGAAGCTAGACATCAACCTGCTGGACAATGTCGTCAACTCCATGTACTATGATGTGGGATCTCAGGTATGTGTTAATTTGCAAAATTCAAGTTTTGAACACTTCATATCATGGTTTGGTGTTTGCCAGACACGTACAGTGCCTCAAAAATGGTTTTCGTTATTTTAGCAAAGGCTTGCACAAGAAGTTCTCACCAACCTGAAGGACCACCCAGATGCCTGGACCAGAGTGGACACCATACTGGAGTTCTCACAGAACATGAAGACAAAAGTATGTCAACGTTAATGCCTCTCTATATTTTGCCAGGCAAATGTTTGGTGTGTTGATTCAGACACACCAAACTCAGACACACAAAACAAACTCACATTTGTTTTCTGCCACATTAACTGATGTTTAATCCTTTTGTTGTCTGTATTGCAGTATTACGCCCTACAGATACTGGAGACAGTGATCAAAACACGCTGGAAGATTCTTCCACGTAACCAATGTGAAGGTGAGGGAATGTATGACTGCACTGATCGTTGTCTCTATGTCGGGATCCCAACTCTGGCCCTCAAGATCCACTTTCCTGCAGTTTTACTCCAACCTGAATCAAACTAATCACGGTCTTCAGGAAGTTATTGGCAGGTGTGTTTGATCCAGGTTGGGGCTAAACTCTGCAGGACAATAGATTTCGAGGGACCCTTGGTCTATGGAGATGGAGAAGCTACTACACCCCTCCACATTATATAACTGTGCTGTCATATAAAAATGTAATGACTCCTTGCGCAAGGACTGCACAAATGACTGGACGGCTCTGTCTGTTCACAGGAATTAAGAAGTATGTCGTTGGTCTGATTATCAAGACTTCCTCCGATGCCAACAGCGTAGAGGTAATAGAAATATCAGATATTTTATCTTCTACCAATTACACCAGTGTTAAATATAATGTCCTATTATGGTTATATAAATATTTTACTTTTTATTTTATTTTAATTTTAATAAATAGTTTCTTTAAAACAAAATATTATTTCAGTTTTTCAATTGAAGTAGTACTTTTCAATTGAAGTAAAAATGTTGCTTTGACAAACTGACTGAAATAATAATAGTAGGGATGCACCGATATGAACATTTTGGCCAGATACCGATAATTCTTTATATTTGAAAACCTATAAATTGGGCGATAAATCTAAATCCAATATGTAATATAATTTTTGAGAGCCTAATTACAAAAACAAAAGGCCTTACTATTAAAATCCATGTCCCAAGCACACAATTATAATGTTCCCGTTATGATTTTTTCTAGCTGATATGACAGACTTGCACTGCACATGTTGCACTGAACTGGATTTTCAAGTGATTTGAATCATATTTGAAGCAATTCAAAACTGAAGTGTCTCAGCTGAAGGAAATAATACATTATTTATCCAAATTTAGCTTTCTTATCAGCCATTAAAAATGAAAATATATCAGCTGATACTGAATGTTGACTGATATATCGTGCATCCCGATAATATAGGTTTAATTTTGTTAAATTTCAGTTTATTTTAATTAGTCAATTTCAATTGATTGAATTTATGAAATATGAAGCAACTTTAAAACTCCTATTAAAAATTTGGTTATCTATAATATCCCTGATTTGTACTCGTCACTGAACGCATACTAACCAACTCGTGTTTTTGCTCTTCCAGAAAGAGGGCGTTCACATCGCAAAGCTCAACATGATCCTGGTGCAGGTGAGCATCATTTCAGGATTTTTACGTGGTCATGATTTTGTGGCGGTGTATGGCTCACTGTGTTCCTGTTTGTGTGTAGATCCTGAAGCAGGAGTGGCCGAAGCACTGGCCCACGTTCATCAGTGACATCGTGGGAGCGAAGTCGCACCAGTGAGAGCTTGTGTCAGAACAACATGATCATCCTGAAGCTCCTCAGCGAGGAGGTGTTTGACTTCTCCAGCGGTCAGATGACTCAGGTCAAAGCCAAACACCTGAAGGACAGGTACACATGTGACCGTTACACACCATGTCAGTAGAGCTGTAGGAAAATAATAACAGTAATGTTTACTCAACTCTCTCTCACCTCTTGCAGTATGTGCAACGAATTTTCCCAAATATTCCAGCTCTGCCAGTTTGTCATGGTACGTATGAAGCAGAATATCACAGTAGTGACTCATCATTATTTTAATTAAGTTCAGTATTCTTCGCACTATCATTTTTAACTCTGGTATCATTCTGTTTAATTCAGGAAAATTCCCAGAATGCCCCTCTGGTCCACGCCACATTAGAGACACTCCTTCGTTTCCTGAACTGGATTCCTCTGGGCTACATATTTGAGACCAAACTCATCAGCACACTGGTGTACAAGGTAACAAGACACGAGGGTTTCTTATGTAGCTGCTCAATAAATGTGAGAATCGCAAGAATTTATTTCAGATTAAAATTGAGTGAAACGCTCACTCCTCTCACAAAGGCGCACTGTCATTGGTTCAGCTTGCCAGTGCGTAAGAAAGAGAGGAACATTGATTGGAGCGCTGGCTGTTCTCATGGGCTCTCTGCCTTAAGGCTGTGTGTCCGAGCTGGTGCTCCTGACATTTGTGATCTTTCACATGTTTTGTGTTCCAGAAAGTTTATCTTTTGTGTTCCGACTTTGTTCCACAGTTTCTGAATGTCCCGATGTTCGGAACGTCACTCTGAAGTGTCTGACAGAGATCGCGGGCGTCAGTGTCAGTCAGTACGAGGAGCAGTTTGTCAACCTGTTCACTCTCACCATGATGCAGCTCAAACAGGTACCAGTCTTCAAATGTTCAGGGTTAACTGTCTTTTTGTCCTAGCAAACTTTGTAGTTTTTTCACATGCTTGGATGCCAATAAGATTCTGAATAGAAATTATACTTTTAAAAGTTACCAACAAGACCAAATTGATCTGTGTGTTTTGTGGTTGTGAACTGAGCTATTATCATTGCACCACGTCCAGTCTGAAATAGTGTGAAATTTAAAACCGTATATGTCAATGTTGTTTAAAAAAAAACATAAAAACATTTGCACAATGCAAGCCAATCCACTTTTCCATGTTGATTAGAGCATTAAATTGAGAAAAAAAAAGAGAAATCAAGAGACATTTAGAACAGATAGAATATATATATATATATATATATATATATATATATACATTACTATATATATATATCATTACTATATTTTTTTGTATATGTGGTATATATTTTGGTATGGTGTATATATATATATATATACACCATACCAAAAATATATATTTATATATTTATTATTATTATTATTATTATTTTTTTAATTTTTTAAGAAATTTATATTTTTATTCAGCAGGGATTACTTTAAATAACAGTAAAGACATTTATAATGCTACAAAGAATTTCTTTTTCAAATAAATGCTGTTTTCAACATTGATAATAATCAGAAATATTTCTTGAGCATCAAATCATCTTATTAGAGTGATTTCTGAAGGATCATGTGACACTGAAGCCTGGAGTAATGATGCTTTGCCAACACAGGAATAAATTACATTACAAACTGTTTTTACATTGTAATAATATTCCACTATTACTGTTTTTACTGTATTTTTGGTTAAATTAATAAAGCCAAATGTTTGAATGGTAGTGTATTACTAAATCTGGTTGGATGACCTCTTGATGATGTCAAAGGGGTCTTTGCAAAAGTGTGCAGTATGTATTGTGCCTTGAATTTCACTAATTAAACGTATGATTATTTTGTGAACAGTGCAGTTTCTGCTTGAGTGTTACAAAGAATGAAAACAAAAACTATTCAGGTTTTTTATTTTTTTAACTAAACCCTCATTATTCTACTTGACAGATGCTTCCACTGAACACAAATATCCGTCTGGCGTATGCAAATGGCAAAGACGATGAGCAGAACTTCATCCAGAACCTCAGTCTGTTCCTCTGCACCTTCCTCAAAGAGCACGGGCACCTGATCGAGAAGAGACTGAACCTCAGAGAGACACTCATGGAGGTACACACACACAGTGAAAGGTATAGCGATGAATTCTCATGCATTGACACACACTCATGCATTGACTCCCATGTGCTCAGGCTCTTCATTACATGCTGCTGGTGTCTGAGGTGGAGGAGACGGAGATCTTTAAGATCTGCCTGGAGTACTGGAACCATCTGGCCGCCGAAGCTCTACAGAGAGAGTCCTCTCTCCACCTCTCCAATGCTCTCAACCAGCCAACACTTTGCACGTGCCGCCCCGCCCAACACCTTTACCTGCCTGTGCTCTCCAAGGTCAGTCAGTCAGTGTACAGCAAGTCCACCTCAAAATGTTGGTAGCAGGAGACAAACCGTCTGTGTTCTCTTGACCGGTCTCAGGTGCGTCTGCTGATGGTGAGTCGCATGGCCAAACCGGAGGAGGTTCTGGTGGTGGAGAACGATCAGGGCGAGGTGGTGAGAGAATTCATGAAGGATACAGACTCCATTAACCTCTACAAAAACATGAGAGAGACTCTGGGTAATCACGACAGGCTCAATGCATTAAAAAATCTAGCACTGCATATGAATCACATACTCTCTTGAGTAGCTCCTTATTTCGAACAAGTACGTACTTTGCGAGCGCTAAAAAGTATGTAAAGCTTCATAATGATCTCTTTTTCTCCATCCAGTCTACTTGACTCATCTGGACTACGCTGATACGGAGCGGATCATGACTGAGAAGCTTCATAATCAGGTGAACGGATCGAGTGGTCCTGGAGGAACCTGAACACGTTATGCTGGGCCATCGGCTCCATCAGTGGGGCCATGCATGAGGAGGACGAGAAGAGATTCCTCGTCACCGTCATTAAGGTGGTTGTTCGGCATGTGATTGTTTGAGCTTATCAGGAAATGTTTACATAGGCAAAAATCATCGCGGTAGTGATTATAATGGGCAACATTTTTTGTGTTCGAATTCAGACAATGATTCCGCCCTATCAGAGGATATTAAACGTGTTTGATATTTTGAGCCGATTCTAGAACTCTTATCATAGTGATTGATTGGACAGACTCTATCTGTCAGGGTTTCAATGAAATGCAATAACAATACAAAACTAAATTAACAGAACATGCGTAACAAATTTGCATCAATTTCTGACTCGTCAGCACAGATAAAACTGACTGTCACTCACTTCTAACTCCATACTGACCACGTCTACCCATCCAAACGCACTTGGCTCCTTTTCTTTTGGCAAGAAAGCAACAACAACTCTGGTCATTTCCTGCACATCCATGTTTGTTTAATCCGTAAAGCATCTCCTAGCAATGAGCAATGTGCGAGTTTGTTGTGTTCGGAATGATTTAAGGTCTGGTAGTGTTTGAATATTTCTCTGTAACCAATAGAGCTGCACGATTAATCAGAAAAAAACAAAAATGCAGTCTTGATTCAAACAACTCCCACCAGACTAGATTTGTGTGTCTATTATACCTTTTTTCAACCACACAATATCATTGTCATTATTTCTGTAACAAATATTCATATTATCACAGAGGTACTGGATAAAAGTTTTTATATTTCAGATATAAACACTTGTCAACAGAAGTGATTAAAAGAACAAATCCCTTTTTGAAAGTCACCATCATTATACCACCAGGTGGCGACGAGTGACTAAAGTTTGTCATTTAAATGGATCCTTTAGGATTTAGCATTAAGCTTTGTATGAGTAGAAAACCTGTAGTATTTTTGAATACCATGCTTTCCACCCTTCAAATCCCCCGGAGACGAGAGGTTTATGTATTTTTTTTTTTTTTTTTGTCTGGAAAAAATCTTTAGATGATGTAAAAATCATTTTGCATCATCAGAGAATTTTTTTTTGTCCAGAGGCTGAAGACTACAGTCAGTCTTTAGTTTTTTTTTTTGTCCTCAACCCGCCCATAAAGGGCGATCTCACTCACAGAATGAACACATAGTGTCGGCCATGATTTTTTGGAAGCTAAGCTAGCAGGCTCTCTGTTCTGTGTCTATGTACATGTTTGTCTGTAAAATCCATATATTTCTGTTCGCAGGATCTGCTGGGTCTGTGCGAACAGAAAGAGGGAAAGACAACAAGGCCATCATCGCCTCCAACATCATGTACATCGTCGGCCAATACCCACGTTTCCTCAGGGCCCACTGGAAGTTCCTCCAAGACCGTCGTCAACAAGCTCTTTGAGTTCATGCATGGTGAGGAACGCGTCTTGTTTTTCATTTTGTCTAGTCATGCATGTTTTTTTTGCTAAAGTGCAAATTTGATCTGAAGGTTTTTGTTAATTGGGAAGTCTCTCCGTCCTTTCAGAGACCCATGATGGCGTGCAGGACATGGCCTGTGACACGTTTATCAAGATCGCTCAGAAGTGCAGGAGGCATTTTGTGCAGGTGCAGGTGGGCGAGGTGATGCCCTTCATCGACGAGATCCTCAACAACATCAACACCATCATCTGTGACCTGCAGCCGCAGCAGGTGCACACGTTCTACGAGGCCGGTGGGCTACATGATCGGAGCGCAGACGGACCAGACCGTCCCAGGAGCGTCTCATTGAGAGAATACATGCTCCTTCCCAACCAGGTGTGGGACAGCATCATCCAGCAGGCCACCAAGGTGAGAAGCAGTGTTATTCTAGCCTCACTGAATAGTTTGAGTGTTCATTTGATCTTTCCAAACCAAAAGGGAACAGATTTTTATTGCACTTTTAAAGGACACAATGTGAAAGATTTTTGGATTAAAATATCCCAGAACTACTAAAACCATGTTCTGTATTTTGTTGACTTGTGTACTTGCATTATCCCAAATGTTTTTCAATATTTAAATTCAGAGAATCGGTTATTTTAACCCTCTGAGACCGACGGCAATGCCCACAGGCCACCTCCGATAAATGTTTACATAACTTGATGAATGGATATCTCGATTTTATTACCGTTTTTCCAGCAGAAAGCTAACGAGCTAGCCATCACAGGGGTGTCTTTGGTGTCTTTCCAGCCTTTACAGAAGGTTTTCTATCCAGCCTGGAACTTGTGCATCCTTTCAGAGGTTTTCAGCAATAAATCCAATCGCGTATATCAAACTTTGATACTCTTGAAGTCCATAATTTATAAATATTCCGTCATTTTTGCTGCTAGCTTGATGCTAGCTGCCATTTTGGATATCACGTGATGTTTTCACGTGATGGTTTTTGACCAATTACAGGCTGATCCGTCGTAAACATTGGTGTGCGTCATTACGGCATGAACCAAGCGCTGATATAGTGGATTCACAGAGAAACACAGAGAAAAATGGATGTAAATAAAGCGCTGGTCTATTTTGATGCCAAAGAGAATGAAGGATTTTCAGGAGGACAGATGAGAGAACTAAATTACCAGGATAGATTCAGCTGAAGTGCCATTTATTTATTTACTGTAAAAAGTATTATAGTAGAATAAAAAGAAGATAAAAAGAATAAATAAAATAGAAATGCAAAGCCTGTGATGTGGCCTTCAGTGTGATTGCTGATAGGAACTGTTTTGAGGCTTGGCACCAGTGAATTTCATGAGGCTCAAAACGCCTGGACTTCTTTTGGAAAAACGTCAATAGTTTTGGTTCTGTATAAGTTATAATGTTTATTCCTGTGCTCCAGGACTCTAAAGACATGAACACACTGTTTTCCAAAGGAAATTTGCTTAGCTTTTATTTATTTGTGTGTGATTTCAACAAATATTTGAGTGGTTCAATTTCCGATTAATTTTTTCATTTGTCTTTATGGTCCCATAACATATTTTACATTCAGGTGACATCAATGCAACACAAATATGCTGAAAGTTCAATTTGTCCTGAAAAATAAGAGGTGTGTCAATTGTCTGTGCACCAAAGGGTTGATGTTTTACAAGCTTTTTTAGTAAATAACACCAGACAGAAAATTAATTGTAAAAATACCCTTAGGTCTCAAGTGTAACGGACTGCATCATTCCGTCGTCTGTCAATGATGTCATATCCTCGCTACCCTCGTTTTGTTTTTTTTTTTCTCTGTAGAAACCATGTAAACACCAAAGATGCTTTAACATTCTATGCTTTTTATTAGACTGGTTAGGCTAGTTATTTGATCTGTTTGGACCTTTAAATCGACAGAAAACGAATCATCATTACTGAGCTTGACACAGAATATCTTGTTTCCTTGATTTTTCTGCATTGACCAACACTATTTTGTCAAGTGGCTAGCATAGCAAAATCAGAAAGACCTTTGTTTGTAGTGACAGAAATAAAGCATTTTCTCTACCAAAAAAAATGAAAGAGTGGTACTGAGCGGCTGTCTAAGGCTTTTAGGCAGTAATAAGAGCAATGTATAATGTCCCAGGCTCTCGACCCCACCCTGATTATACCACAATAACATTAGGAGAACTTCCCAGTCGGATTGCTTTCCATTGACTGTGGAGGTGAAGACAACAACTCCCATGATTCCACACTGATTCACTACGTCATAAAGCTGCACATTAATTGTTTTGGGAAAAAAACAACCTCTGGCAAATAAACTTACATACTGCGCCTTTAAGATTGAAACAGAACGGCACCTCAAAACTCAAAGCACATGATGTCTCTCTTCAATCAGAACGTGGACATCCTGAAGGACCCGCGAGACGGTTCGTCAGCTAGGCAGCATCTTGAAGACCAACGTGAGGGCGTGTAAAGCACTGGGTCACCCATTCGTCTTGCAGCTGGGCCGCATTTACCTGGACATGCTCAGACGTCTACAAGTGCCTGAGCGAGAACATCTCTTCTGCCATCCAGAGCAATGGTATGGAGCACATGACCCACGTAATTGTTACCCAAAATAAACGCACGGCTTATATTTGGTGCACAGCAACATTTTGCATATCCACCATTACGACACATTCACCAATAGAACAGCGCCCTGTGCATGCGCTAACCCTCCGGCCCAACATGCTGTATTGAATAGTGTAGAAATGCCGAAGTAGCGCAGAAATAACACGCTAACAGTAATAACAGCTCACGTTTAACTCTCTGCTGTTTCTCTGCAGGTGAGATGGTGACGAAGCAGCCTCTGATACGCAGCATGCGGACCGTGAAGAGAGAGACTCTGAAGCTCATCTCAGGATGGGTCAGCCGCTCCAACGAGCCCACAGATGGTTAGTTCTGCTGATCCTGGATCAGTCTGCGCCCATGCCACAATAATCCGCCAGGTTTGACAGCAGTACGAAGCATTGATGTTGTCTCTTTAGGTTGGAGAGAACTTCGTTCCACCTTTGCTGGAGGCGGTTCTCATCGACTACCAAAGGAACGTCCCGGCCGCTCGGGAACCAGAGGTGCTCAGCACTATGGCAACCATTGTTAACAAGCTCGGCGGCCACATAACAGGAGAGATCCCGAAGATATTCGATGCGGTGTTTGAGTGCACCCTTGACATGATCAACAAGGTTAGTCACACGTCTTTTGTTTAACATCTCGATTTTGTGAATACCAGGGCTGGGACAATAAATCGATGCATCTTGAATCGAGAAATGATTATGGGATTTCCGAATGCATCGATTTTTCTCTCGAATCGATACTGAGCTTAGTTTTTAACTGCATACGTGCTCTAGAACCAGCCGTACTCTGCTTGCTTCCAATGGCTTTCACACACACCACTTGAACCTTCTATACAATAATCATTCATAAAGTTCAGAAAGGTTGAAGCGAATTACAAGGGTGTTTGCAGTGGGCTGTTTACATTAATCTCGTCACATATAAAAGCTTTCTGAGACTCAGCCGAACGCACGAGCGAACAGCATTTGAGCATGCGGTTAAAAACTAGCCATATGCTCTTGAAAACTAAGCTCAGAATCTATTCTAGAGAGAATGGCCAATTAATCCCAATTTATGTAGGGCTGGTTCACAGTAATAGAACCAAAATTGCAATAATTGGCTTGGTGCACTTGTCATATCGCAAAGTGTGATTTCGTTACATAAATATATGACCTGCACAGTGTTTTACATTCGAGCAGCTCATGATCCGCCAGTGTTTCAGTGTCTCAGAGTGGCAAGATTCACTAAACCCAACTCCGTCTGGTTGCTAACGTGTATTTGGGAACCAAACTTGCACAAACTCTCATGAGAAGCACTTTTCAACAACAAAAAATTAATTCAAACATCATTTACTCACCCTATTGTCCCTCCAAACCTCTATGAGTTTCTTTCTTCTGCTGAACATGAGATGTTTTGAAGAATATGAGTAATTTAACAGTTGATGGACCCTTGACTGAAAAGCTATACTAATGGAACGAGACTTTAATGATCTTTATTTCTCCACCTCAGAACTTTGAGGAGTATCCCGAGCACAGGACGCATTTCTTCTACCTGCTGCAAGCCGTCAACTCCCAGTGTTTCCCAGCATTCCTGTCCATCCCTCCGGCACAGTTCAAACTGGTTCTGGACTCCATCATCTGGGCCTTCAAACACACCATGAGGAATGTGGCCGACACAGGTGGGTGGAGGACTAGTAGGGCCCTATAAAATCCGTTTTATTTTTTCCCAAATTCTCGTTTTTTCCGTTTTAATTTTTGGGAATTCATTTGTTTTTTACCCTTTACTGTTATTTTAGTTGTAGAAAGAGTGTGCTTTTAATGTTAATTATTAAAATGTACACAAATAAGATTTGCTTCCCTGTCTGCATTTTCCCCAGACATACGTTCTTCTTCCTCACAAAAACCAAATTTCATTCCAAATATGTAAAATCCTGCGAAATTCCGCGTTAACACTAGATTCCGCGTTAATTGGCCAATTTTGCGATTCCGTGATCGCGGAAATTATAGGGCCCTAGACTAGAGTCAGGGCTACAGTTGAATTTAGCTTTAAGCTCATTTACATATTTGAGCTTGGAACAAATAAACCCACTCTACACTACTCTGTGAATGCAAAGGTTTCTAGCTACACTTGATTTTACAAATCGTGGTATTCATAAATGTTTCTGAATGTGAATTGTGCCCTGGATTTGTGTAGTTGCTCGGTATGTTTCTGACATTAGGTTTACTCGTGTCACATGCAACTTGAATGAAAATGGCGCCTGTGTGTGTGTTTATCTCCAGGGCTTCAGGTCCTGTTCATCGATGCTGCAGAACATCGCACAGGAGGAGGGAGCAGCTCAAAGCTTCTACCAAACATACTTCTGTGACATCCTGCAGCACATCTCTCGTCTGTCACGGACACTTCTCATACGGCTGGTCAGTTGCTAGGCAGAGAGATAGTGGCATGTTTACAGTGTAACTAATGGAACTGTTATTTTGCACATAAAGGCTTCACATCTCGCAAACACAATCGGCTCGTTTTCACTGAAAATTAAAAGGGGGGAAAAGTTAAGCAAAATATAAAGGGAAACCATTTTTTACATTTATCATTATAATTGCACATATTTTGCTCCCAAATGCTCATTACCGTAATGCAAAAAAAGAGAAGTTTACATAACATTTAAAGCTAGTTTTACTGCCTTTTTTATGCTAATTTAAATGAAACCCTAAAAACATTGTCCTGCAGTAATCAATTGATTCAGTGTGTGTGTGTGTATTTAATGACTGATCTGTGTGGTTTGTGACGGGGCAGGTCTCGACGATGCACGCCTCCATCCTCGCCTACATGTTCAACCTGGTGGAAGAGGGTAAAATCAGCGTAGCTCTGAACGCAGGAAACGCGGGCAACAATCAAGGCTACGTGCAGGAGTACGTGGCCAACCTGCTGAAGACAGCCTTCCCACACCTGCAAGAGTAAGAAGAGCCACGACACTGTGTGTGTGTCTTCAGGATGTGTTCCTGTCATGTGTTAACCTCCACTGTGTTTTTCAGCGCCCAGGTGAAGGTGTTTGTCACGGGTCTGTTCAGCTTGAATCAGGACATTCCTGCTTTTAAAGAGCACCTCAGGGACTTCCTGGTCCAGATCAAGGTATGTCACTTCCTTCCTGCTTGGTCCCTTTTCTCTAGTTTTTGACCAAGGCTGCGTTCCACTCCCAGTTTGTATGCCCTTCCCTCGTTCACTCCGGATGTGCGTTATTGCTTGCGTTGCGTTCACTCACACTCTCTGTCTTGTGTTTGCAGGAGTTTGCCGGCGAGGACTCCACAGATCTGTTTTTGGAGGAGAGGGAAGCGGCTCTGCGTCAGGCTCAGGAGGAGAAACACAAGCTCCAGATGTCTGTCCCAGGAATCCTCAATCCTCACGAGCTCCCGGAGGAAATGTGTGAATGAGATCCTGCGCAGTTTCACACTCGTTCCGGGCCACCTCGCCCCTCTGTCAAATGTGTGCGTGTGTATAGAGAGGCGGCAGTCGAATGAGGACAAATAGGAAAATTAATCCAGATGTTGGTTGTTTGTCAACCCAATCCATGCCAATATGTAAATTAAATCCATGTTTGTTATTAGTTTTCTGGCTCCTCCCACTTCTCCCAAAAATCCTTGGTTTTACATAACAGAACATTTTATATAAAGGAAACTGTTGCTGTCTATCTCCTGTATCAATTCACTGTATTTGCATCGATTTTATTCTGTTTCGGCATGTTTGCTTTCTTATTTCGAAGCACATGACTAATCATTTTAATGTTTTCTCAGCCTCATCTATTTGTGAATATGTAATATACAGTATGACAGGCCGATGAAGACGGACGGTTACTGTGCAGGAAGTGAGGTTTGCTCACAGGGACGTGTCGTTGTGGCTTGTGTACCACAGCAAGTGAATGTGACGGTTTAGGATCAGCCCTGATGCTGTTTCTAAGTTCTTTATTGGGGGGTTGAGTGTGTTTATATATACATATATATATTTTCCATTTGATTGTGATGTATGGGAAAGACTGAAGTCTTTTTCATGCTACAGACTTGAGGAGTGTTTTTTGTTTTGTTTTTTGCATAGGGATGTCATAATGGAAGGGGTTGTTCATATCATCCTATTTGTAAAGCTGTGCATTAGTATTATGGAAACATAAAGTTGGTTATTTTTACAAAGCATAGTGTGTGTGTGTGTTTCATTTAGCTCGTAGGACTGTAATACTGCTTTACATATTAGGATCAAGCTGTTTTGTGAAGAAACTGCCAGTGGAAAACAAAATGCTTAGGATTTATCAAACATCTATGTATTTGGTGTAATGTACACTGCAGTTTGCAAGAGTTTGTCCCAAAAAAAGCTTTTAAAAAATATGCAAAAGCTTTTTTCAGTGTTTTTAAATGGTGTATCGCCAAGGCTACTGTTGTTTGATCAAAATAACATTACAAATGCAACATTGAAATGTTACAATCTAAAATAACTTACTTAGCTGAATTTTCAGCATCATTGCTCCAGTCTTCTATTTGTAGGAGATATTTTAATTGTATTAATATTGTTTAGAGAAACTCATACTTCTTACAGAACTCTTTGATGAAGATTAAGTTAAAATAGAACCGCATTTATTTTAAATAAATATTTTGTTACATTATACATATCTTTAATCGCACCTTTGATCAATTGAATGTCAATGCTGAGTTTTTATTATTTTTTATACTGACCCCAATTTTTTGAACGATAGTACTCAATTTGCGGAATGAAAATGAATATATTCTGTCTAATCTACTTGACCCATAACTATTATATAATCAATTAAATACACAAAGTTGATACTATGTACTTTAAATCGATATATCACATGTACACGTGCTCGACTGCGTTTCTCGCGAGATTTCTACGACCGGAACCAGGCGGAGCTTACGAAAACACCCGATGTGTAACAACGGTCGCCCTCCCTTTCTCTTTGCCAGTTTTCCGAAAAAGGCCGAACGAGCTGCGAGATGACTCGGCGGAAACCGACGACGTCTCTCCCAACGTCATCCGCTTGCCTCCGAACGACTGCGAACACTCCCGGAAACACCCGAACACCTCCGAGGTGGCCGGCGGAAACAGCCGAAGTGTAACTCCCGTCCCTGCTGTTCATCATGGCTGCCGTATGTGCTAGTCTGCACAGTAACGCTCTGCTCGGAGACTGACTCTCCGCTCCTTTAGTGCCTCACATTTACTGTCTTCACCCTCGACATTTCGGCAAACAATCCCGCTTGCATGAGCCCAAACCTCCCTGGTTGTGTTGTCTCAAAATAACGAGCATTCATCAAGCATTTCGTCGGGCCTTAAACACCCCCTTAAAAAGACAGAGAAAAACAGGCAACATTTTATTTCTCCAATGGTCTGAATACACTTTCCGCCTTTATGAACCATGTGTGAGAACTGCGCCGAGCTGCTGGAGGTGCTCAATGAGAGTAAGTCACCTGCATTTTTATTTTTTGTGAGTGTGTGTTTGTTGTGTTTTTGTAGTTGTTTGCAGCAAGTTGTTAGCATGACTGTTCGAGCATGCGTCTCACTGCCTCACATCAGTGCAGATTTTCATGTTTAATATTCAATCTTCCACACGCTTGTCAACATGTGCATTTATAAAAGCCCTCAAGCACCATTTGGCTGTCATTATTTGTGTTTTGTTTGATTTTGAGATCTGTTTTTTATTAACGCAATGATACCAGAACCTGTTAGCCTCTCGTCATTTCAGCATTAAATCGCCAAATCAAGATTAGCAACGAAATCTGTTGTTTGTTTTAAACGGAAGCACCCGAAAACATTGCAGTGTGCGTTGAACATCGGTTTGTTTTCATATGTTTGGAGGCTGATGGGAAGTTGAACTGACATTAGCATTAGCAGTAGCAGAAGTGTTTTTGACATTGTCATCCTTTAAAATGCACACAGATGAACATCTGATCACCCAAAACAATCCCAATCGCACTGTATTTCCGCTTTATGATGGATGAGGTGACCTGACAGTCGTGATGAGTGTGTTTTTGCAGTCTAATAAGGCCCGATGATGGCTGCCGGACAGGAATCGGACAGTATTTGTGTTTGTGGGCTTTGTTGGATGGAGAGAGTGTGTGATGTGTGGATCAATCCGCTTTCTTTGCTTCAGTACTGATGTCTTGGTGTGTATAAACAGTGACTGATGATATAGCTGATGTGCAGGGATCATAATACCATATTGATGTCTACTTATCGTATTGAAGGTTTACCATGGTATTGGTATGCCATCTTTAATCATTAAAAACATGGTCTGTTGGTGTAGTTATGATATCAGATGCTGCTTTGGAATAAAACACAGTACTACTGCTAGATTACCACAGTATTAGCGTGATAATACAGTGAAATTACTATGATAGGCCAAAAACATGGTACAGTTATGATGTCAGATGGCATATATGCTGATACCGTGGTACTGAATTATTTTCAATTAGGCTCTCCAAAGAAAACAGTAAAAATTCACATGATAGTGTAAAAAAGGTGCCATGTAATAAACAAGTGTCCAAAAACATGGTATTATAGGGATACGATTACTGCAAAATGCACAATTCATGTAGTAACATGTCCAGAGTCATTAGCATTGGTGCTGTTATGAGACTTATAAATGAGTTTGCTTTATTAATTCTATCGAATTGAATCTCACAGGTGTTGTTTGGCGATCATCACTCACTGAAGTGTCAGATTGTCATATTTGTCAAATAATTGTCATGTACAACGAGGCTGCATTTATCAGTCTGCAGTTATACACACTTCCCTCCTATAGGAGACGGTTGCCTAAATGTTGTGGTCATGTGATCTGTTTAATGTTGGTTTCTAGCCGTTGTGTATTGTTGTTTTTGACGGTGGATGATAAAGTCTAAACGTGTGAATCGTCAGAGATGCTGCTGTGTGTGTGTGATTTGATGGTGTGTTTTGGGAGTTCTCGTGAGTGTGTGTATGGCCTTCAGGCATGTCTCGTGTTCGTGGTAAGTGGCGGCCCTGTATGCGCATGTGTAGCCTGACATTTGACCTCTCAGACGAGGTGCTGTGTGTAGATAGACAACAGAAACACACCCTTCATTTGTGTGGCTGTTAATCTGGCAGTCTGCTGTGTGTGTGTGTGTGTTCAGGAGAGATGTTTTCCAGCTTAATGCAGTCTTTCTTAAGTGTGTGTGTGTGTGTGTTCAGGTTGGGCAAACGATTAATCGCATCCAAAATAAAAGTTTGTGTTTACATAATATATGTTTGTGTAGTGTGTATAATTATTTTATATATATAATATACACACACATGCTTGTATATATTTAAGAAAAATGTGCATGTATATATTTTATATATATTTATTCACAATTAATATTATATATAAATATAAATATTTGATATATTAATAACACATTTTCCTTAAATATATACATGCATGTATGGGTATTTATATATACATAATTAATTATACACACTACACACACATATATTATGTAAACACAAACTTTTATTTTGGATGTGATTAATCGTTGCCTATCCCTAGTGTGTGTGTGTCTGTGTTTTTGTCTTGTGTCTGTGTGTGTTTTTGTCTGTGTGGCTGTGTGTGTGTGTGTGTGTTTGTCTGTGTGTTCAGGAAAAGATGTTTTCCAGTTTATGCTAGTTCGTAAGTGTGTGTGTGTGTGTGTTTGTCTGTGCTGTGTGTGTTCAGGAGAGATGTTTTCCAGTTTGGATGCAGTCCGTAAGTGTGCGTGTGTTTTTGTCTGTGTGTCTGTCTCTGCTGCGTCTGTGTATGTTTGGTTGCTGTTGCCTCTTGTATGTTTTGTCTGTCCTTGTGTGTGTGTTTGTTCTGTCTGTGTGTGTTCAGGAGAGATGTTTTCCAGTTTAATGGAGTCTTGGAAGTGTGTGTGTGTCTTTGTGTGTGTGTTTGTCTGCTGTGTCTCTGTGTGTTTGTCTGGTGCTGTCTGTCTGTTGTTGTTGTCGTGTCTGTTTGTTCTTGTCTGTCTGTCTCTCTGTCTGTGTGTGTGTGTTTGTCTGTCTCTGTGTGTTTGTCTGTGCATCTGTGTGTGTTCAGGAGAGATGTTTTCCAGCTTAATGCAGTTGTAAGTGTGTGTGTTTGTGTGTGTGTGTGTTTCTGTTCTTCTCTGTGTGTGTGTGTATATGCGCTGAGTGTGTGTGTACTGATGTGTATGTCTGTCTTTGTGCAAGTGTGTGTGTGTGTCCTTTGTGTGTGTGTTTGTGTGTGTCCGTGTCTGTCTGTTGCGTGTTGTCTGGTCTGTCTGTCTGTCTGTTCGTGTCTTGTTTGTCTGTGTGTGTGGTGTGTGCGCTCTCCGCGTATTTGTCAGCAGACATCTGTTTATGCACACACTGTAATTTGCCATTTTCTGAAGGGTCAGATGCAGTCAGACGGTCGGTCACTAACCAGTTTTGCCAGACATCATAAAAACTCATGAATCACATCACATTTAACTCTATATTTTAAAACAACAGCCTCTTGTCCTTCTGTACGAAACAGTTCTCCTCATTATTAACTCGCACTCGTGACGCTTCCAACCCGCAAGACCTTGATTTAAGACGATTTAAACTGTTCACACTGACCCTTCAATGTTCAAAGAGGTCAAAAAATGCACTTTACATTTAGCCAAACGTCGCGTATACATTATTTGAAGTCATGTGATAGATTTGTGTGAGGAACAGACCCAATTTAAAGAGTAATTTCCTGAAAATCTTCCTCTCTATCCAAGCTCTTGTAACCCGTTTATGTTTTGCATATTCAAACTTGCTTCATTTTAATTGGTCACTAGATGGGCAGGAAATTACTTATAATAACTGGCAAAAAGCCAGTTAAATCCAGTCTTTTTCTCTCATAACTTGTTTTTGTAATCTAGCACACACTTTATGGTGCATTTTCTGGATCCGGTATGGAAAAGAGCAGCATGAACATTCTTCAAAATAATTTCTTTTATTTTCCACAGATCATTAATTTTTGAGTGAATTATTCTTATAAGTCAATAAGGTCAGACTGTTGGGTTTTTTTTCCTGAAAAGCACCTAATAATATAGATTCAGTCAGGTGTGTGTGTGTGTGTGTGTGTGTGTGTGTGTGTGTGTGTGGGCTGTTTCTTTTTCTTTCTTTTTTTCTGTGCTTTTGTGGTTTTGAGCTTTCAGAATAACTGCTTTGATAACGGATCCTCATATCAAACTGTTTCTCAGCCGACATCAACACAATGCCCTGAATTGTTTCTCTAGAGCTGTGTGGAAGCGGCAGAGAAAAAAAGACAGGAAAGCCATTTGAAAGAAAGAAAGAAAGAGAGAAAGAAAGAAGGAAAGAAAGGAATAAAATCTCATGTAGGTCAAGGCTAACCAGCTGCTCGAGTGAACTTTACTACCCCAAGGTAGCATTTCCAAGTCCAGCAACTCCCTTGTTGCCGTGGAAACCAATAATTGTACTGTGTGTGTGTGTGTGTGTGTGTGTGTGGGACAAGGCACTTAAATGGATGTTAAGGTAATGCAAATGAGAATGTCATGTGATCGTCTGTAGTGTTAAAATTGTAAAAAAAATACACTAGCTACATTTTAAGTTTTAAACAGTAAAAATAAATGTACATTACATGTAGTGATATAATATTAATATGTTAAATGACTCAAATTACTGACAGCCATCTTAAAAACACAAGTGCTAGAGAAAGAAAGCCAGTTCATCACGAGTAGCTGAAGTAAACGCTAATATATCAAAGGTGCACACAAACACCGAACACCATAATGGTGACTACAGTAATAATATGCTATAATCATTCGTTTAACAACATTAGATGTAGATTGAAACATCGTTATTTCAACGAAAAACCATCAAATGTCAAACGTAATCGAGTTCATTGACATTTTTTCACTTTATATTATTTGTAATTATCTTTTCACTTCCAAAACTGTACATTTAACAATAAAATCACATGAAATTAATGACAGTTTTCACTGTAAGGGAACTTACCGTTAACCAGTTACAGTCTTTTACCTTTCAAAGTATGATCATTGTTTTTCTTCATAGTTTATATATATTCTTTCTTTTTGTATTGTATCATTTTTAAACATAACGTGTGTATTCTGTGTAAGTAATGTTTTAGTTTTTGTGCTTGTGTTTGTTGTGCGTCTCTAACACTGATCTGCTCTCAGACACTCCCAGGACCCAGTAGCCACTTCATTAACGGTTTTCTTCTCTCTCTCTGTGTGTGTGTGTGTGTGTGTCAGTCTCGGATGCAGACAGCTCAGACGGCCTGCAGCTGAAGAAGGAGCATGCCTTAAGAGTCTTCGCTTACATCAGCACATGGACACAGAGGTCAGCTCTCCTCAAACATTCACTTCCTTCACTCGCTTTTCATTTCTTTTACACTTTATCAAGTCAACATTTTTTACACAAAGTTACTTATTGCATTGAATATTTTCTTTAAGTACTCAGTTGTTTTATTTTTGGGAAAGTGTAAAAAAAAAGAATAATTTTATGATGTAATATTTCTGACATTCATTTAATCAATCAATAAATCATTCCCACTTTTATTCACTGATTCATTCATTGATTCAATCACTGTCTTAATTTATTTATTAATTCACTCAATCAATCATTCCCACATTCACTGATTCACTCAAGTGAATGCGAATGAATCAATGAGTGACTCAGTGAGTTAATCGGTGAGTGAATACGAACGAATCAATGAGCGACTCAGTAAGTTAATCGGTGAGTGAATACGGACTAATCAATGAGCGACTCACTGAGTGAATCGATGAGTGAATATGAACGAATCAATGAGCGATTCAGTGAGTGAATCGATGAGTGAATATGAACGAATCAATGAGCAACCCGGTGAGTGAATGCGAGCGAGTCAATGAGCTACTCAGTGAGTGAATCGGTGAGTGAATGCGAACTTTTATAGAAGACCGCATGAGCTGTGTTGTTTGACCTTTGACCTGCTGTGATTCAATGTGTTTAGTATACTCAGATGCAAACTTTGGCCCTGTCCCAAATGGCACCATAAGCCCTGGTGGCTATCCTCCAGAGTCCACGCTTAGCGTAACGCTGAATTTGACTGTCATAGTCTACAGTCAAACCTAAAATGACAAATGTGACACCCTATGGATTCGTGGACTTAGACTGTTGTCCATTATAAGTCAGCAAGTGTGCCATTTGGGACAGGACCTTTCTGTGCTGGTTTTGGGAGGAATTTGTGTAACCCGTGTGTTAAACCATTCTTACAGTCTTTCTTGGTAGCTGTTAGATTAGCCAAAATGTTTTTGAAGGTCGAACTATAAAATGTTGACTGTTGGTTTCTCTGTTGGTTTACAGGCAGTGTCTGTGCTGTTTTAAAGAATACAAGCACCTCGAGGTGTTCAGCCAACTGGTTTATGCCCTCATTAACTTGGTCATCGCCCAGGTAACCAACCTTAGGGACCGCCTACGCAGTGGCCATGGCAACAGTAGGACTGAGGGGGTGGAGCCTGAATGGGGCTCCGCCCAGCCGCAGCCGTCGCCCAATGAGGACGAGCCTCTGAATGTGGAACGGGACTCTGCTGATGAGGACGGTCCGGGGGAGGATGGCGATCAGCACAAGAACCAAAAGCAGGGGGTCAAACCGGACCCTCAGCCCAGGCTCGGCGATCCCGCGCGGGCGACAGCGGCAACGAGAGCGGCCTGGACCTGTTTGCGTCTGGAGCACAGAAGACCAGGAGAAACTGCTGCTGTGTGCTGCCAAGATCTTCCAGATCCAGTTCCCGCTGTACACGGCCTACAAACACAACACACACCCCACTATAGAGGTAATTCATACTCGTGTGTGTATGTGTGTGTGTGTGTGTGTGTATACAACTCTCTGTTTCAGAAGTGTTTTCCCGAGGCATTTAAAGTCTGCATTAACAGAATATTAAATGAGAAAAATAAGGGGCGTGGCTTGTTTTTTTTTCCTCTGAGAATTGATTGGATGTAGAAAATAGGTGTTCCATTTGCTGTCAGAGATTACGAATAAATTAGAGATTGCGAAGACAAATTTGTCTTGTGTGTGGGGAACAGAGCTGCACATTTAGTCATCAAGGTACCACTGGAAAAATATGCCATCACCAATCCCAAAATATATACAGGGTAGCCGCGGGTCTTAAACATCTTAAAAAGGTCTTAAATTTCATGTTTCTAAATTAAGGCCTTAAAAAGTCTTAAATTCCGTTGTCCAAGTCTAATCGAAATGTCTTAAATTTCATTATACTATATTATATATAATTATAAATACATTATAAATTGCATTTAGAATAAATGTATTTTTAATTAAAACATTCATTAGTAATAGTCATTATTGGGATTTGATCTGGTGTTTTACGGCTACATAATGGGTGCGATGTAGGTCTTAATTTTCATTAAAGTGGTCTTAAATTTGGGCTGATCAAACCTGGGGAAACCCTGATATATATTTTTGTGCTTTTTCGATAGATGAATTTGTCATGGATTTATTTTTCAGGTTTTTGTGTAGTTGGGCCGGCCGATAAAGCCTGGAGTGTACATGACACACAGTGTAATTGAAAATTTGAAGGATTTAGGCTGTGAAACGATTAATCGCGATTAATCGTATTCAAAATAAAAGTTTTTGTTTACATAATATATGTGTGTGTAGTGTATAATTATTTTGTATATATAAATACACATATGCATGTATATATTTAAGAAAAATGTGTTATTAATATATCAAAAATTTATATTTATGTGTAATATTAATTTTGTATAAATATATATAAAGTATATACAGGCAAATATTTCTTAAAAATATACATGCATGTGTGTGTTTTTATATATACGAAATAATTATACACACTACACACTCATATGTTATATAAACAAACTTTTATTTTGGATGCGATTAATCGCAATTAATCGTTTCACAGCCCTAGAAGGATTAAATACACACCATGTGCGTGTTTCAGATCAAGCTCACGATGTCACGGCCAACTGTAGTGCGATTAATGCAAATGCCGAACTAAGCCGTATTTACACCATATGTTAAATAGACAAATTATGTCTTTATTCTGATTGAAATCAAACAGTGTTTTTCCTGATCCATCATTGTTGTCAGTACCAAGTACATGTGCTCATTTCCAGTTTATCAGAAAAAAAGGCACTATTGAGGTTTTTAATGACGTTTTTGAAGGTAAAACACACTCAAACACTAGCATTATACACTTTATATACCACTTTATACTCCTCCAGTTAGTGCTTTGTTAGTCCTGGATGATTTGGGTGAACTGAACAACCTCAACACACAATTAAAAACGTATTCTGTGGGTTTTGTAGTTGCTCACTACTGCTGGTTTTATTTGGATATCTCTCTCTTTTTTAATATCCTTTTGTTGTTTTTGCCCTCAGGATATTTCGGCACAAGAGAGCAATATCCTCGGCTCCTTCTGTGATATGAACGTAAGTCTCTCTCTCTCTCTACACACACACACACACACACGCTCTCATGATGATGGGCTTGATTGCACCGTTTAGAGATGATTTATGAGCTCAGTAGATATGCTGGACTCACCGACTCTGACTTTGAGACGACTAGGTGTGGCTTGTGTGTGAAAGTACGGGATGTTCTTGGTTTAGACGTTGCTTGGCGTGATTCATCCGCTCCCATAAACCATCACAGGTTTTTGTGATTAAATTTAAGCTATTCATCATTTAAACTCTGTAAGAATGCCTTGAAGTCTAATAAATGAGGAGAGATGTCTTTGCAGTCTGGAAATATTGCTGCCTGCAACAGTTATATTTGAAAAATTAATTAATCTGTGGATTTTTTGTGTTAATGTTAGAAAATATATTTAATAGATAAACCTTTAATAATAAATATATGCACACAAATTACACCATTCACAAATAATTATTATTAAACATGACATTAAATAGTTAATGTATAGTAATGTTTTATTATTAAACATGATATTATTATAGCATATTATTAATAATTATGATTAATTGCATTGTTATTTATAAGTATAGTAATAAAAATTAGGGCTGTCAAAAGATTAATCGCATCCAAAATAAAAGTTTGTGTTTACATAATATATGTGGGTGCACTGTGTATAATTATTTTATATATATATAAATACACACACATGCTTGTATATATTTAAGAAATATGTTCATGTATATTCTGTACATAGATTTATATATAATTTATATTATATATAAATATTTTATATATAAATAATATTTTTTTCTTAAATATATACAAGCATGTGTGTGTATTTATATATACAAAATAATTATACACAGTGCACCCACATATATTTTGTAAACACATATATTTTGATTAATCGCGATTAATTGTTTGACAGCCGTAATAAAAATATATTTATAATATAGAATTACCATTTATAACATATATAAAAATTTCTTATTGTTTTAATAGTAATATTTTGAGTAGGTCAAGTCTGGTTTTCATACACATATTTTTAATTGTGAATAATTACAGTATTAATAATAATTATATTATAATTGTAATGGGTAATAGTTTATGTTTGGTTTTCATACCTATAATAGTTATTATATTAATTCTATTATTATTAAACAAATTGCTCTTAATAATAATTAAATCTTAATAGGTCATGTGTGGTTTTCATACCTATTGTAATATATTATTATTAATAAATATGATTCATTTCATTGTTATTAATCATAATTATATTATAATTTTAAAAGGTAATAGGTTTCATCTGTTTTTTTATACATGTTATAGTCATCATTTTGATTACTTAGATAATTTATTAATAGTAATTTTTATATTTAATAGGTTATAAGTTGTCTCTCAGTTGCCATACATCATGTTTTCTGTATATAATGTGTTATAGTTATTTAATAATTTATGTTTAGTCATAAGAATAACTGACAAAAGGTCATTTGGTGAGCGAAATAAATTTTTGTGTGAATAATTTGTCAAATTTATTTGAATAAAAATGTTTTTGTGCAGAATTGATTTGATTTGAACTCATTTTAAAGCACGCTCTTTGATCTGTTGATGAAGACAGTGTTTGATTGTGTGTGTGTGTGTTTCAGGACGTGGAGGTTCCTCTGCACCTGCTGCGAGATACGTGTGTATGTTCTGCGGGAAGCACGGCCTCTCTCTGATGAAGGACTGCTTTGAGTTCGGCGCTCCCGACACTCTCCCCTTCCCCATCGCTCATGCCTTCATCACCATCGTCTCTAACGTGAGTCCGGCCTCTGTGTCGCCACATCAAACCCCAGTCTGCCGTGTGTTTGACCGCTAACCAATCAGGTGTTTTTCTCTGTGCACACAGATCAGAATATGGTTGCACATTCCCGCTGTGATGCAGCACATCATCCCTTTTCGCACTTACGTTATCAGGTAAGAGCGCGTTTCTAACCTGATCTGAAAAGTGCACAAGTGTTAAGATGTGTGCAGAAATATCTGCATCTAATCAATCGTGACAAGACGAGCGGGCAGACGGAGGCAGGGCAGAATCAAAGTACTCTTCCAAAGAGCGCTGCCGCCCGCCAAGAGTCTGCGCTTCGGATCAGTTGCTAGGAAGAGCATCCCTCACCATGGCAACAGTCGCCACGGCTCTCCCTCACATGACCTTGGGGGAGCCAGACGGCTAAGAGAGTTGGTCATGTGACTTGAGACCAGACCGGATTAGAGAGAGAGAGAGAGAGAGAGAGAGAGAGAGAGAGAGACAGTAGAAGTGTGTTCAGATGGAGATTTTTATCTGCTGGCCAAATGTATGTAATGTAGTACCACCTCAAAATTATATTTTAAGATTATCATACACACACACACACACACATATAGATATAGATTCATATATATATATAACTCATTTTAATGTACATACCATAGAAGTATACATCCATCTAGAAAAATACAATCATCCCAAAATCTATTATATTTTTAATATACATTATATTTGTGTGTGTGTATATGTATGTGTGTATATATATATATATATATATATATATATATATATCATTATCCTTGAAAAGTATTTAAATCTATAATTTTTATACATTTATTATATTTTAATATGATATTATATAGATTATTATTAAATATTTATACCATATACATTTTCATCCACCCTACAAAAATACAATCATCACAAAATTATATTATATGTTATTTGTGGCATTATATTATAATAATAATAATATTATATAATGTATTATATGTTGTATTATATTTTTTATATATATATATTATTTTATTTTAATTATATTATTATATTTATTCATCCACCTTAAAAAGAAATCCCACCTTAAAATGATTATTATATATTAATATTATATTATATAGATTATATTAAATCGTCATTCCATATAAATATTCGTCCACCTAGAATAAACATGGTTCCTATATTATTTTATATTATATTCAATTATACACATTTATATAGAATTACATTTTCCATTAAATTAATTTTTTTTTTTATTAAAAGTACATTTTCATATCTTTACAAAAGACAAACTGAAAATCATACAGCTATTATGTATTACATTATTATTAAACTATTAAACAGACACATTTAATTGATTAAAGGTCCTCTGACATGAAATTTTCACTTTCTGAGGTTTTTTAACATTCGGTGTTAACCAAGCTTTGGCTATATCTCTCTCTCTGCCTTTGAGAAAATGGAAACTCAGACGCACTGATCTCACTCTCTCTCTCTCTCTCTCTCACACTCTCTCCAGGTATCTGTGCAAGCTGTCGGATCAGGAGTTGCGTCAGAGCGCTGCGCGTAACATGGCGCGATCCTGATGTGGAGCACGGTGAAGGAGCCGCTGGACAGCGCGCTGTGTTTCGAACAGAGAGAGTTTGGACCTGGCCTTCAAGTACTTCATGAGTCCAACGCTCACCATGAGACTGGCCGGACTGAGCCAGATCACGGTACGAGGCACACACAAAACTCAAACGCCCTTTCCCCATTAAGTCCAGTCTGTGCCTGATTGGTTACTGCTCAATAGACATCAGATTGAGCTTGCTCTCGATGGGGGTTTCACGAATTTTACGCAGGTAGTAAGAAATTCGGGTGTTTAATTTGATTCGAGAAGTTAGTTCAGTCTTGTTTTTATCAGTTGAAAAACATTTCCAGTTGAGGTGAGCCGGTTTTTGAGTTTTAATGATACAGAGAGGTCCTTCTTCGAAACCATCGCACTTTGTCGCGTTTACAATTACTAACAGCCAGATTACTGACACAAACAGAGTTATTTCATCACATTACACCCGTTTTAGCTTCTTTACGATGGGTTATTTAAGGATTGAGTTTAAGATGTTATTGTTGACATGTAAAGCTTATATATTTATAACATACAGCCCTCAAACCGTATTCACTTTATAGCCCTTAATCCTGTAATTGTGGACAAATGTGGGCACAAAGGACTCAGTGTGCTAATTTTTATTTATTATTAAGTGTTATATCACAGTCTTCAATAAAGTTTTGTCTATACCATTTATGGTGTGTTTCTTTTATTTTGGGGATATTTTTGAATTTATTTACTCCAAAAAGTACCATATTTTTCTGATTTACCCTGTTGATATATGATTATCTGAATGTGTGTTTGTTTTTAAATGTCGTCTGTAAAACGTACTTTTACATATTTTGTGAGGTATTTTGGTTTTCAATATTTTTTGTTTTTGTGTATAGCTCTTCATTCACGTATTTAACTTTGAAAGTGCTATATAAGTGAAATTGTACGAGCTTAACCTGTGCTTGTGTTTCTGTAGAATCAGCTGCACACCTTCAATGACGTGTGTAACAACGAGTCGCTGGTGTCCGACACCGAGGACGTGAGTGTTTCGGCCTCCCACTGCTGTATGTAGTTCAGTCCAGCTGGACGTCTGTTGACATGTTTGTCTGATGCCGCAGGTCGATAGCAAAGGAACTCGCCGACTGGCTCATCAACAACAATGTTGTGGAGCACATCTTTGGACCAAATTTGCACATTGAGGTGAGGAGACGTTTGCACTAAAAACATGGCTTGTGTTTATCCTTGTAGTGTTTTGGTTGTGTGTTTGGCTCTCTCTAGTTCTCTAGAGGTTCATTGCTTCTGATTGTGTTTGTATTGTTCCTGCTGTAGATCATTAAACAGTGCCAAGTGATCCTGAACTTCCTGGCAGCCGAGGGCAGACTGAGCACTCAACATGTGGACTGTATATGGGCCGCTGCTCAGGTACTCACACACACTTTCTCTCTTCGGCCTATGTGACTCATTTATTTGCCTCGTTAACTCTGTCTCTGTGTGTGTCTTCTGTAGCTGAAACACTGCAGTCGCTACATCCACGACCTGTTCCCCTCGCTCATAAAGAACCTGGACCCGGTTCCTCTGCGGCACGTGCTCAGTCTGGTGTCAGGGCTGCACCCCAGCGCACACACCGAACAGGTACGCCGTTCAGTCACATGCTCACATAGATGATTCGTGATGAACATTAACACACTTCGTTTGACTGAAGCGAATGTGTCTGTACTGAGCCGTCCTGCGCGTGCTTCCGCAGACGCTGTATTTGGCGTCCATGTTGATCAAGGCCTTGTGGAATAACGCCCTGGCTGCCAAAACTCAGCTGTCCAAACAGAGCTCCTTCGCCTCCCTGCTCAACACCAACATTCCCATGGGCAACAAGAAAGGTGCGTGGCTTCTGCTTCCTGATGTCCATCATGCCACAGACTGAAGATTGATCTCAAGTTGGCCTTGTTGAATGTTAAATGTGGAGTCTGCTCACAAAATACTGAGTTAGACACGCTTCTTATTGTATTCAGTTTAGGTCAGTGCAACAATAAATCAACCAGAGGGCCATTATGGCAATAAATTATTAATTCGTTTTTTTTTTTTTTTTGCCACCATGTCTAAGATACATAGATAAATAAAATAGCATTGTTTTGTCACTATGTCTAAGATAATGCTATTTTATTTTTTTATTTTCCCACTATGTCTGAAATAATGCTATTTATTAATTTATTTTGCCACCACGACTAAGATGATGCTATTTTATTCATTAATTTTGCCACTATGGCTAAGATAAAGCTGTTTTATTAATTTATTTTACCAATATGGCTAAGATAAAGCTATTTTATTTATTTATTTTGCCACTATGTCTAAGATAATCCTATTTTATTCATTTATTTAGCCACTATTGTCTAAGATAAAGCTATTTTATTCATTTATTTTGCCTCTATGTCTAAGATAATGCTATTTTTGATTGATTTATTTTGCCAATATGGCTAAGATAAAGCTATTTTATATATTTATTTTGCCAATATGTCTAAGATAAAGCTATTCTCTTTTATTCATTTATTTTGCCACTATTTCTAAGATAAAGCTATTTTATTCATTTATTTTGCCACTATGTCTAAGATAAAGCTATTTTATTCATTTATTTTGCCACCACGGCTAAGATAAAGCTATTTTATTTATTTATATAGCCACTATGGCTATAAAATGTCAGTTTACACTATTCTTCACCCAGGTTCTCCTGCAGGAAGCCCAGAGAGCAGTGACAACAGCGACACGCATCACAGTGGAGGAAGTGACATGGAGATGGACGAGCCAATCATGAGCAGCGGAAAGCGAGGGCAGCAGAGGCTGTCGGACACAGAGGTAACGCAAATATCCATCTGAACACCAGAGGGCGTCTCACACACACACGCCAAACATGCCCGAGAAGTACGATAACGCACGTCATTTCCAGGAAATCCCTACCGCTGTAGCTGAATAAACAGAAGATTGCTGTACATCAAGGACAAGCTGCGCATAAGAAAATTATCACAGCCTTTACGATTTAATGATCACGATATGCTAAATCGCTTTAATGTAAATCACGATTAATCGTGCCAGCGCTAATGTGGGTGTTTTTATGCTATTCCAGGAGTCTCTGCAGGGCAGCTCGGACGAGACGGCTAACAGCGGCGAGGAGGGCAGCAGCAGCGGGACGCAGCGAAGCCTCCAGCAACGAGGCCGGGTCCAGTCGAGCCAGCCAATCAGCGGGCAGCCCTGGCAGCGAGATGCACTCCGACGACATGGCTGACAGTGAGGCCTTGAAGGAGGAAGAGGAGGAGGAAGAAGAGGAGGATGAAGGCGGGGACGATGACGAGGATGATGAGGACGACGAAGGCGGAGCAGACCCGCCGTCACATCCGAGAGCAGTCCGCGAAAGAAAACCCGAGAGCCTTCTACGTCAGAGATGCGCACAACGCAAAGCCGGGCGAAGCCCTCGGAGAGGTTCAATGTCCTCCAGAGCGTCCTGGACTTCCCAAAACAAAATCCATCCCTTTCACTCCGGAAGCAGCCGCCGTCATGGCTGCCTCGTCTTCCTCCCTTAGGATCCTTGAACCCTGCTCTTCTTCATCGTTGTGCCTGGAGGGACCGTCGGGAGAACAGGCTGATCCCTCTTTACATTCCCAATCCCAGGATCCCCAGCACCCGCAGCAGGGCGGCCCGGAGATGGACTCCTCCGGTTCCCAGGAGCCGTCATGCATGCCTCGACCGACGGACTTCCTGACGGAGGCCATGGGCAACGAGTTCTTCAACTGCAGGCGTTTCATCAGCCCTCAGCATCACCATCATCATCACCACCATCATCATCATCACCAACATGATGGGTGAGGCTCCCTTTCAAATGTGTTGTTAACATTTCTCTGCCAACACCTAGTGAGCTCCCATAAACTCTGCATTATGGGATTAGGAGTATCTTACAGAGGACCTATTAAAGAAGTAGTTCACTTTAAAAAAAAAAAACTTTTGCTGATAATTCACTCACCCCCACATCATCCAAGATGTCCATGTCTTTCTTCCTTCAGTCGAAAAGAAATTAAGGTTTTTGATGAAAACATTCCAGGATTTTTCTCCCATAACTCGTTCATCAAATTGAACTAATCTTTTTTCTGAGTTAATTCGTTAGTTTGTGAACCAAATAACTCTGAAAAAGATTTTGTTCATTTTGATGAATGAGTTCAAACAGGAGAGTCACAGACGTGCGTCGCAGAACAGAGCAAGGCAAGCATTTAAGCTTATAAAACTTAAACTTTGTTATTTATTTATTAAATGAGCGATCGTTTTGCTTGATAAGACCCTTATTCATCGTCTGGAATCACTTAAAGCCCTTTGAACAGTTTGCACTGAAACTGTCTTGAGACCTTGAACCGTTTGGTTCCCATTCGAAGTCCATTATATGGAGAAAATCCTGGAATGTTTTCATCAAAAACCTTAATTTCTTTTCGACTGGAAGAAGAAGACATGGACATCTTGGATGACATGGGGGTGGAGTAATTATCACAAAAGTTTTTTTAAAAGTGAACTACTCCTTTAAGTCTTGATTTTGTTTTTAGGGTCTACTAGAAAGGGTTTTCATGCTCGAATGTGTGACTTTGTTGTGGCTCCTCTCTTCCCAGTCTGTCAGTTAGTTCCTGTCTCTATGAAGCCCCTCCTTCTGAATAGCACACTGTGCTATGATTGGTCGGCTGGACCAATGTTTTGTAACTGCTTCAAACTTGTTTGGGAACTTCTAATGCAACTCGACCTGACCTCGCTTCTTTTTTTGCGTATGTATAGGGCAAGAATTATTTTAAATGAGGAATATTGTGACATGTTTGTTCCTGAATATAAACTCAAGAGCTACAATGGAGGAGCGCGTTTTCAGCGATGTTCAGAAAGTGTTTCCAATGAAGTTCAGCTGTCGGGACAGATTAGTTGTTTTATCCATTCCATTAAAGTGAATTGTGAACTTTCAAATGAGTAGGGCTGTCAACCAAAGTCGTTCAGTCGACCAATCGGTCAGTGCCAGCCTTAGTTCGAATGGCTAGAATGCTGCTTGTGCTAAACGCTACAACTGTTTTGGTTTTTGTTTTTATACACTATGTGTCCCCACTCTTGACGCATGTGGAAGAAGAAAGAGTGCGTCGGCACCACGACCGCTGCTGAGATCGAACTTGAGCGCGCAAAAGATGTGAGCAGTCCCTTTAACGGCTTTATCATGCTGACTCAATAGATTGTGTTTTCTTGATATGTTTGATATGCGAGTACTAGTTTTGTGCTAAGATTAATGGATCTAGGAGAAGATACAGGAATGGGTCTGAAAAAAATCTGCGTAGACCTCTTTCTACAGGCTTTTGTGGGTGGGAACGAGTCAAAATGTGAAAGTTTCGGGATAAAATAAAACGTTGTTTTGGTGGGGGCAGCATTGAATCGCAGAGCTATTGTGTTTTCCATTAACATACCTCACTCTCTCCGCAGTCACATGGTGGAGGACATGCTGGCGCCGATGGCGTAAGCTGCAGCAGTTCCCAACTCAGCGCCAAATCGAGAAGAACATGGCAGACTTTGGCCGAGAAGAGTCGCGGGTGTGAGGAAGAGCTGGTCCAGATCAGCTCTCACGCTGCAGAGCCCAGCTCACACCTGCAGCAACACCTGGGCCCGACCTGGCCTCCATATACCACCAGCACCTGGTGCAAGGGACACACACTCCTCAGTGAAGCTGCCGCCACTGTGTCCATCTACCTACTAAGCGGGATTTCAGAGTCTTGGAGCAGCATTAATGACGCACCACACAATCTCCATCACTGAAGCGCTGCAGTAACCCAGGCAAGCAATAGCCGTCTAGGTTTCCCGACGAACTGATCTAGTCTGACTACTGAACAAAAATAATGTTGTTTTCACCAAATTAACTTGCGAGATGTAATCTGATATTCCATCATATGAGTCAAGTCAACAGTGGCATTAGGTAAAAAGGCATACAAGGCATTAGGTTTCTGTCTTGTTTTAGCATAGGCGTCTGGGCTGTGTGTTTGGACAATGATAGACGTCTTTTAAATGCAAAATTGCTTGCTGGGATATGCATTTGCAACGCAGCACCGCCCCAACCATCTAATGAGAATCATCTATAAATCTGTTGTCAATAGAGAAGCTTTAAGGTCTTTTTCCATCAAAATAAAGCATTCGAAATGAACATAAATCTTAGTATTGTAATTTCAGTCAACTTTTACACATTAGAAATAAAGTAATAAGACAGTGAGACACTGAGTTAATTTAATCAGACAAAAGTCACATGATCATTTTAGTTTCTCAATGTTTCGGTTTTTGCAAATGTCCGCTCCAGGTCCGTCGGTGCACAAACATCAGTACCTCGAACCCACGCGGTGACTTACATCAACCTGGACAACGTCTGCGAGAACGGAAACACTCTTCTGTGGACCTGGTCCAGGACGATAATGCGGTATGTTTGCTTCACGGCGGACCATCATGAAGCATTTTGTGTGTGGATTGTGATTCTCATGTTGTCATTGGTGAGCAGATCCACCTATCGGAGGGCTTGATCAATGAGGCGGAGAAGCTGCTGTGCTCTCTGGTCTGCTGGTTCACTGACCGTCAGATCCGCATGCGATTTTCATGAGAGGCTGTCTGGAGAACTCTCGCCAAGCCACCGGTGAGACATTACCAGAGCTGGAGGAAACTGCTAAGAGGTTCGGTCTTCTGGTGGAGTGCTTGAGCCGTTGTGTTTCTGTGTGTGTGTGTTCATCAGGTCGATCGGTGAGTGTCCTTGCGCTTTTGCTTGCCGAAGCTCTTTGGGACATTTCGAGCAGTTCGACTCCAGCTATTTGACACTCATTGCGATTACCATGTAGAGAAATGTTCATTTAATAAGCCGTTCTAAATATGTGAGAGAAAAAAAAGCACAAAAAATTGAAATAAAATGACAATCACTACAAAATTACTAAAACTGATAATATAAACACAGGCTTTCAGTTCAAAATATTCGTAAATATTATGATTGCACGCCCCATTTAGTAACTGTTGCTATGTCCGATGAGCCACAAGCTACTTTCGATTTGAAACAAAGTCTCAACTTTCAAATTTGGTGTTTTTTTTAAACAATAAATACAGCTTTGTCTCTTTAATCATGTCATGACCGATTCGCTCAGTTCAAGCTGCTTGTGAACCAATCATTTCTTCCTTCTAGTTCATATATAGCATCAAATAAACATGAATGAACAACTTGGTTTAGTTTACAGATGTTTTTGAATGAGTAAATGTTCATATTTCCTATGTGTGTGTGTGTGTGTGTGTGTGTGTGTGTGTGCTGCAGGTGGGCGGAGAAGGAGCTGCACATGATAAAGCTCTTCTTTGATGATCTGTTACACTATATCCAGGACGTGAGAGCCAGATGTCACAAATTCGCTCTGTAAGTCTGGGTGTTTGTCTATATTTCTGGACTACCGTTCAACGTTTCCAGAGTCTGGTAGATTTTGTTGTTTCTGAAGTCTCTTCTGCTCACCAATATGTAAAATTTAATTGATCAAAAACACTGTAATATTGTCAAACATTTAGGCCTGTCAACGATTAATCGCCATCCAAAATAAAAGTTTGTGTTTAAATAATATATGTGGGTGCACTGTGTATAATTATTTTGTATATAAATATACACACATGCATGTATATTTTTGGGAAAAAATATTTATATATAAAATATTTGTATTTATTTATAATATAAATAAAATAAAATAAAATAAAAATAAATCTATATACAGTAAATACATGAAAATATTTCTGAAATATATACAAGCATGTGTGTGTTTATTTATATTGTGCTATATTTATATCAACTTATTTTATATATATATAAAATAATTATATACAGTTCACCCACATTTACTTATGTAAACACAAACTTTTATTTTCGGATGTGATTAATCGTTTGACAGCCCTAGAAAAATTATTACAATTTAACACGATTGTTATTTATTTAATTTTAATTTTAAAATGTAATTAATTTCCGTGATTAAAGCTCTAATTTACAGCATGGTTACTCTAGTCTTACAGTTTCAATTGATCCTTCAGAAAATCTCTCTAATATGATCAGTTATCAATATCGAGAAGAGTGCTGCTTATTATTTCTGTGGAAACCACAATATGTTTTTTTCAGCATTCTAGATGTATAGAAAGTTTAAAATAACTTATTTTTTTTAAAATGTGTAACATCGCAAATGTCTTTCCTGTCACTTTTGATGAACTAAATGTCTCCTTTCAGAATAAGAGTGAAGTTTTTAACATCAATCCACCACTTGTCTCAGGTACAGTCACAGCGCGGAGGTGCAGGTGCGTCTGCAGTTCCTCACCTGTGTGTTCTCAACGTTCGGATCACCTGACCACTTCAGTGAGTGTCTCTTTATCTCTCACACTTTGCTGCATGTGAGAATTGCTCTGTAACCATACAAATATCCTGTGTGTGTGTGTGTGTGTCAGGGTTGAGTCTGGAGCAGGTGGACATCCTATGGCACTGTTTAGTAGAGGACTCTGAGTGTTACGACGACGCCTTGCACTGGTTCCTAAACCAGGTCCGCAGTAAAGACCAGCACGCGATGGGCATGGAGACATATAAACATCTCTTCCTGGAGAAGGTCTGGCTAGCGTATAGTTAAACCATGAGAATTTTATGTACCATGAGAATGAATCCTTCATCACCTGATTCTCTTTCTCAGATGCCTCAGCTGAAGCCGAGACGATCAGCATGACGGGACTGAACTTGTTTCAGCATCTGTGTAATCTGGCTCGTCTGGCCACCAGCGCTTATGACAGCAGCTCCAACTGCGAGGTTTGACGCAGCAAATCTCCATATCTCTGTGGTTCGTCTCCGATATGTTCTTTCTTTCCCTACCCCTTCTCTCTCTGTAGTTGTGTGGTATGGATCAGCTGTGGGGAATCGCGTTGAGGGCTCAGTCTGCAGACATCAGTCGAGCTGCGATCCGAGTACATCAACTCCTATTACATCAGCGGTCAGTTCACAACAAACTCTTACATGTATTGTAGAATTCATAAACATTTTATGTTTACAGTTTTATAACCTCTCATATTTCTGAATAAATGCTGGATGAAACATTATTGCTCTCAATTATTTTACTGGAGAGATGTTTTGATTGTGTATTGGATGGATGGATAGACTGGATGATAGATCTATGGACTTGGAATTATCTATAAATAGATGGTCTGGATGAATAAGCACAGATTAATGGATAAATAGATGGGTGAAATGAATAGATGGATAAATAGATGGATGGATGGTTCGTGATCGAAGGAATGGAT
>JAQIUQ010000899.1:0-152500 GCA_030378365.1 Hybognathus amarus | reverse complement strand
TGGACGCTGGACGCATGTCTCTCTATAACACATTCACACACGTGTGTCTCTTGTAGTTTGTGTCGTCTGGAGGCCTTCAGCTTCTGCTGGACATTTTCAACTCTGCGATTTTCAGAGCCGAAAGAACAAGAATCATGGACTGTGGTGAGTGTCGAAGCAATAAAAAAAAGCCGGATTTTATTTAATTCTTTTTAGAATCATTGAGATTTTTTATTATAATATGAAAAATTTTATAATATTATATTGTGATATGATTTAGTTTTGTAATCACACAGTGTCAATATAAATTATGCTTGAATTAGTTGTACTGAATGTCTGCGTATTTTGATTTAAATATATCAAATTATATTATAGGATAGTTCTGAATAAATATTTTTATTTTTAAATTTTTGCATTACAAAAGAGTTCTCTGTGGAGAAGTGCATAATTGTTATAAAATAAATTGCTCATATCACAAATATTAAAAAATACTTTTTTTTCTTATAAAAATGAGAAATTATTTTAAAATGTGTTAATTTTTGAAGTTTGAGGAAATGTGCATAATTGTCTTAAAAGATCATTTATAAAATGTCACTGGCCAGATATATATATATATATATATATATATATATATATATATATATATATATATATATATATATTTCTTTCTTTTAATTAAATATATTCTAATTTTAATTAAAGAAATTCTTTTTTAATTAATTTTTGAATGACAAAAATAAGAGTTTTTGAGGTAACGTGCATTATTGTTCTCAAAGATAATCAGTATAAAGTGTCTTCCTTTTTATAACATTTGCTGTTATCAAAAAGGCTTATTTGTTCATGATGTGAATCAAGGCCTGGACATTTTCTTGAGTGAGATTTACCCAGTTCTGCCTTTGAATATCATCAATATCATCTTCTGTTCGTCTCTCTGTAGTGGTTGTTGGACTGTCTGGCGTGTCTGCTGAAACTCATTTGCCAGTTTGCGGTGGATCCGGCCAATCTGGACCTGGCTTATCATGACGTTTTGCCTGGTCCGGTCTCACGGACACTCAGAGAAGAGGGCTTGGCCAGGGAAGTCCCGCAAATCCACCGGGGATCATGGGAAGGGCCTGCATATACCTCGTCTTACAGAGGTGTGAACCTGCTTCTACATTCTCTTTCTCTCGGTGTATGTGTGTGTGTGTGTGTGTGTGTCTGTCTGCTGTCACTCATTTTGAGATATTGTTCTACTCTGTCAGGTTTTTCTAAGTCTTGTTCAAGGCACCAACCTCATCCAGCGGCTCATCAACGTGGCCTACACATATGACAATCTGGCGCACAGGTGAACAGCACACACACACACAAGTCTTCATTTAGAATTGTTTAAGTTTAACATTGGCATATTGCTAGGCTAACAAAGTTATACTCTTAATAAACTTACAAATACAGTCTACAATAAACTGTGTTGAATTGCACTCAACTCTTTTTGTAATTCTTATCAGTGTAGTATACAATAGTATACATGTAATTAATAATAAATAAATATTATATTAATATAGTAATATTCTTTATTAATTAATATTCTTTATCAATATATTATATTAATAAAGAATATTATAATAAAAATAACATTAATAAATAATTACAACAAATGGATACTGTAATAAGTTATAAGTTGTGTGAAATATTATATCTTTAATTTCACTGAACTTTTTTTAGAGATACTTATTATTTAAAAAAAGTAGTGTTTTATATATCTTTTGAGTTTTTCCAGTGTTTTCTTCTTTTTTTTTCAACCCTCTGTTTTCTGATTGTCCTGAAGGGTTCTGAAGGCTCAATCAGATCACAGATCTAGGCACTAAGGGTAAGCACATGATTGGTTGTATATGTTGGATGGTTTTGAATATTTTCGACTCATTACTCATTGTTGGTGATGTGTGTATGCAGTGACTCATTACTCCATGTGGCTGCTGGTGAGCTGGGCTCACTGCTGTTCTCTGGTGAAGTCCAGCCTGGCCGACAGTGAACATCTCCACGACTGGCTGAAGAAGCTCACGCTGCTCATACCTGAGGTAAACCGGCCAATCAAAAGTTCCACCTATATCCTTCAAAATAATTTATGATGCATCATATTCAGACAGTTAAACACATTGTAAATGCCATTGATATTCTTTTTTATTAAATATTTTTATGCATTTGATAGACTACAGTGTTTATCAAATGCATAAAAAGATAATCAATGGCATTTCTAATGCATTCAAGGTAGACATGTTTTCTGAGGTCATGCATTCCCAGTGAATTGAACCCATGACCTTGGTGTTTCTATGGCCATGCTGTACTGAATATGGGCATGCTCTACGGCTTGAGCTGGAGTAATGCTCCTGTGCTAACAGATCTGTGTGTGGTGTGTGTGCAGACGGCAGGTGCGTCAGGAGGCGTGCAGTGGCCTGTACAAGCTCTCTCTGTCGGGTCTGGAGGGAGGAGAGTCCATCAACAGATCCTTCCTGCTGCTCGCCGTGTCCACGCTGCTCAAGTTCCTGCCCGACGCACAGGCCCTTAAACCCCTCAGAGTCAGTACACACACACTGACACTGCCTTCAGACTCTTTATGGGCCAGTGTTCAGTTGCGCAATGTTATATTTTTTATATATATATATATATATATATATAAGTGGATCAATATTTTTATGTTTTCATTTTTAGTTCATTTTATTATGTGCTTTTGTTATTCTTATTAGTTTTTTTCTCATATTTCTAAATTGTTTTATTTTCAGTTTTAGGTTAAGTTAGTTATTTCAGTATATTCAACTTCCAGCACATTTGTGTTGCATATTTTTTAAGTTTTCTATGGAATCTTGTTTCCGCCATTGCATAAAAAAAGGTAATTGCGGCATTTTATCCGTCAACTTGGACTTTATTATGTTTGCAATAGTATATCTATTGCAAAATATATCTACAATTCTGAATTGTAAAGTCAGAAATGTAGTTGTTGCAAGGAAAAAAAGATTAAAGTCATTATAATGCAAGAATAAACTCATTAAATATTAAGAATAAAGTCGTTGTGTTTCAAGAAAAAACGTGTTAAATTTTGAGAAAAAAGTCAAAATACAAACTTGAGAATAAACTCATTACATTTTAGAGAATAAACCCGTTGTGTGTCGAGAAAAACTCGTTAATTTTGAAAAAAGTCAAAATACAACCTTGAGAATAAACTCATTAATTTTCTAGAAATAAAGTCATTGTGTTTTGAGAAAAAACTCGTAAAATTTTGAGAAAAAAAAAGTCAAAATACAACCTTGAGAATAAACTCATTACATTTCTGAAAATAAAGTCGTCTGTGTGTCAAGAAAAAACTCGTCAAATTTCGGAAAAAAGTCAAAATACATCCTTGAGAATAAACTCATTACATTTTCGAGAATAAAGTCATTGTGTTTCTAGAAAAAACTCATTAAATTTCGTGAAAGTTCGAAATACAATTTTGCGAATAAACTCATTACATTTCGGATTAAAGTATTTTTGTTTGCACAGAAATGGTGAATTTCAGAAGCTCGAAATAACAATTTTGTGAATAAACTCATTACATTTCGTGAATAAAGTCATTGTGACTTTATTCTCAATATTTAATGAGTTTATTTTAATAGATTGTATTTTGACCTTATTCTCAAAATTTAACTGACGTTTAATCTCAAGATGGTTTTTATTTTTTTATCATAGCTTGGCCCTAATCCTCTTCCGTAGTTTTCCATCTAATATTTAGATTTTAATTTTATTTCAGCTTTATTTTAAATGGGCTTAATGTTTTTAAAAACGATACCGTTAACGTTCTCTGTGTAAACTACAAAAGGTGTATTTGTGAGAATGGTGATATTGGCAACCTCAGCATTTTTAGACGTTTCGTTGATCCATGTGTACATGATGGTCTTGACTACGATGTTGTCTGTTTGTCGAAACTTTTTAAGAACACAAAGATAAAAATTTTCGTTGTTGTCGTGAACGTACCCTAAGCTTTAGTTAATGAAAGCAACACAGATGCTTACGCAGAGTTATTTACCCATTGCATTTTTGGGTGTTTTATCCCTTAATAGAGTGCATTTGTGTGTGTTTTGGTGCAGGTGGAGGATTTTGAGGAGGAGGCCATGTTTCGCACCGGCTGTAAGGAATACTTCTGGCTGCTCTGTAAACTCATTCGAACAACATCCACGTGAAGGACGCCAGTCAAAACCACCTGCTGGACCTGGACGCCTGGCCTCAACACCTCGCCGACTGCATCCGCAGGTCAAACACGCTCCTTCTGCTCCCATTGCTGCATGAGTTTCAGTCTAAACGCATAATTTATCCCTCCCACAGCACAACCACAAGCTAACACACGTCATTAGTTAGACTGGAGGGATACTTTACTGTTAGCATTATGCTTGGACAGGACAGTTTCTAACATTTCAGTGTGTCTGTGTGAGTAAAAGGACACAAGCTGTTGAAGCTCCGCCCCCTGTGCCGGGAGAAGCAGCTAATTTGCATTTAAAGGGACACACACAATACGAAGCTTTTTTGCTCACCCTCAAAAAAGGGACAATTTTAACCTGCTATAAAAAATTGTCAGTGGGGTATTTTTCAGCTAAAACTTCACATACACACTCTGGGTACATCAGAGACTTTTTACATCTTGTAGAAAGGGTCATTATACCACCCCTTTAAGCAAAAACGATCTTTTATGACTCCAAAAACTTTTCAAGCATACTGTATTGGACAGATTTGTAAAGCATGTCGTTGTTTTTCCACTCGCAGTCGTGAGATTTTGGACCAGCAGGACGGGGCCGATTGAGGACGACGGTCTGACGGGTCTCCTGCGTCTGGCCACCAGCGTCCTGAAGCACAAGCCCCCGTTTAAGTTCTCGCGGGAGGGTCAGGAGTTCCTCAGGGACACGTATGACCTGCTGTCCTGCTGCCCAGCCTGAAGGACCGTCAGCAGCCCAAATGCAAGAGTCCTGCGGCCCGTGCCGCCGCATACGACCTGCTGGTGGAGGTGGTGAAGGGTTCGGTGGAGAACTACAGACTCCTGCACAACTGGGTCATGTCGCAGCACATGCAGGGTGAGCATTAAGTATTTCTTAATTTAGATTAAGATAACATTAGAGACAACTAATAAAGCTTTTTTATTAGCAAGGATGTCCTCATAAATTGTTTTTGCTATGTTTTTTTAGCCCTCATAAGCATTAAAAGACATGCAGGAAGTTGACATGAAATACTTTAGGAAATTCACATTCTGCCCTCTATTTACTCCATTTTGCTTTAAACTACTTTAAAGTGTTGGGACTTTGACTCCTCATTTAAAACCTTTTTCATTGCAACAAAGCTTATTCGTAATTCACCTCTTATTTTCGTGATTTATAAGTCCAATTCATTTCCATGAAAAGGTTATTTCGGCTAGATCGTTTCAAAGTGATTTTATGGTGAAACTGGCCAAATTTTGAGCGCTGCACGGAGATAATAGATCATGTAATAATTTTTTTTAAAGGTTTTTAACCTTTCTTTCTATTAGCCAATTATAATTCTTAAAAGAAAACGTGTCAAGAGCACAGATCAGTGGCCGAGCTATAGTAAAAACGCAACTTCCACATGCATCTGATTGATAGATAAACCACACGCTCTTATATCCGTGTTTTTGTTAATGTTCTGGTTATTTTATTTCAGTGTACAGTTTAATTCTGTGCAAAGCATACAGTTATAGTAAACTTCATTCAACTGAACCGTCTACATGTATTTAAGACCTTACATATCTTGTTCCATCCATGCTATAAATGCTTGTCCACGCTTGTCCATTTATTTATTTACGCAACAGCTCAACCTGTAGCGTCATTGTTTGGAATAAGCTCATTTATGAACAGTTTGAAGAAATGTTGATTTGCTGTTTTAGCGTCTCACGCTCCTTATAAGTGGGATTACTGGCCCCATGTATGATGTCAGAGCCGAGTGTCGTTTCGTGGGATTGACTAACCTGGGCGCCACGTGTTACCTGGCCTCCACCATCCAACAGCTCTACATGATCCCAGAGGCCAGACAGGCCGTCTTCACTGCTAAAGTGAGTTTAAAATTGTGAAATCTGTGAACACCTGTGACCTTGCATTAACTGCAACCATAAACTGCCCATAATTATGCAAATGAACTGATACTTTGATGTATTATTAGCATTGATTATTGAAAATTGGTGTTCATGGTTCGACCACCATTAAAATGATTTAAATGTACACAATAACATGCGTACAGGAACATATGTTTGGTCTTAAATGGTTTGTAGATGTCTGTTTATTCACAGTATTCAGAGGACATTAAGCATAAGACCACATTGCTGGAGCTGCAGAAGATGTTCACTTATCTCATGGTACGTGACCGTCGTATTACATGCGCCAGTAACCTGAGCTCGTGACCTGTAGATGTGATGTCATTTCACTGTTTCTGCATGTGCAGGAGAGCGAAAGGAAAGCGTACAACCCTCGTCCCTTCTGTAAGACCTACACCATGGACAAACAGCCTCTGAACACAGGAGAGCAGAAAGACATGACCGAGACTTCTTCACCGACCTCATCACCAAGATCGAGAGAGATGTCTCAGGACCTGGTACGTGTGTGTGTTTAAAGTCGGCCTGAAATGAAGTTGAGAGAGAGATAAACTTTAGTTCACTATTGTGAAACAGCTTCTTGAACTAAAGCAAATGAAGGGCGGGGCTTGATTTTGTCCATGAGGAATTGATTGGATGGTTGTGATTTGCTATTGGCCGATTTCATTTGAGTGACAGGTTCCGCCCTCGCATGGATCCATTTATTTATAATACATGTTTCATAAAAACAAGAATTGTCTGTTTTGATTTTTATGGTGACTTTAAGAACCGTTTTGAGTATGTTTAAAGGGATACTCCACTTTTTTTGGAAATAGGCTCATTTTACAACTCCCTCAGAGTTAAACAGTTGAGTTTTACCGTTTTCGAATCCATTCAGCCGATTTTCTGATATTTATAAGAATATCAGTAACCAAGACAGTTTCTGGTCTCATTGACTTCCATAGTAGGAAAAATATATATACTATGGCTTTTGTAAAATGAGCCTATTTCCAAAAAGTGGAGTATCCCTTTAATGAATTAGCCAGAGATCTAATAGTTGTGTGTTTGTGGTTTCAGAAAAACACAGTAAAAACACTGTTTGGAGGCGTCATCACCAACAATGTGGTTTCACTGGTAAGATTGAGCCATTTGAACCTGCAACTCTTATATCAATGTCTTTTGTGAAAGAGAGAGTTCATGGATGAGCATTTTCATTGGATATTTGTCTGAGTTTGCAAATGAACACTTGAATTAATCTCTCGTTCTGTGTGTGTGTGTGTGTGTGTGTGTGTGTGTGTGTGTGTGTGTGTGTGTAGGACTGTGATCATGTGAGTCAGACGGCTGAGGAGTTTTACACAGTGAGATGTCAGGTGGCCGATATGAAGAACATCTATGTGAGTGTTTGTTTATACACTCACACACACACTCTCTCTCTCTCTCTCTCTCTCTCTCTCTATCTATCTCTGTACAAGTCATTAAAGAAAAGTTTTAAAGAACAAATATGGGCTTTTTAATGGGTGATTTTTAAAATGTTTCCTTGATTCTCATCTGTTATGGTTGCTTTGCAAAGTACCAATAGTTATTTGTAGTTACTAACCTTAAAGCGCTACATAATTTGAAGCTCACCACAGCAAGTTTGGTGTTTATATACTTAATATTTGATTACTGAGACTCAAGTGGCGTGTCCTATAGTAAATTGCGCAATGTAATTGGATTGGGCATTTTTAGAAACACTCTTTTTTCAACATGTTCCTGTATTGGTTGTTAAAGGGTTGAAGTGCCAGTGGAAAAAAGACTAATAATAACCTAAACTAGCAAAAGTCGTCGAACCACACTACATTATTTACAGTCATTGTTCTTGTACTTTGTGCCAAGAAAAATATTTTATGCATAAAAATGAATTCCTATGATTTTGTCTGCCACAACGGAGCTCGATGAGGTCAAAAGTGTAAAACAATAAAAATCCTGAAAAAGACCATTAAAGAAACTTATTTTTATTGAAAATACTGTTGTCCCTTTATATACAGAGTGTATATATATATATGTGTACAAAAAATTTGAATATCATGCAAAAGTTCATTTAACTTAAAAGGTGAAACTAATATATTATATAGACTCATAACATGCATAGTGAGATATTTCAAGCCTTTATTTGTTATAATTTTGACAATTATGGCTTACAGCTGTGAAAACCTTTGCACAATATTCTAATTTTGATTTGGGGTTTTAAAAAGCTGTACGCCATAATCATAAAAATTATAACAAATAAAGGCTTGAAATATCTCACTCTGCATGTAATGAGTCTATATAATATATTAGTTTCTTGGGCTGTCAACGATTAATCGCGATTAATCACATCCAAAATAAAAGTTTGTGTTTACATAATATATGTGTGTGCTGTGTATAATTATTTTATATATATATATATATATATATAATACACACACATGCATGTATATATTTAAGAAATATTTTCATGTATATAGATTTATATATAATTTATATTATACATAAATATACATATTTTATATATAAATAATATTTTTTCTTAAATATACATGCATGTGTGTGTATTTATTTATATATATATATATATATATATATAAATGCGATTAATCGCGATTAATCGTTTGACAGCTCTAATAGTTAAATAAGTAAATTTACAGAAATAAATGAATGTTTGCATGATATTACAATTTTTTGAGTTTCACCTGTATATATGTATGTATATGAAGAAAACCAGCACCTCTGTCACAATATCAGCCTGTAATCCTCTGATCTGTGTGTCTGTCTCTGTGTTTCAGGAGTCTCTGGATGAGGTGACCATTAAGGACACTCTGGAGGGGGATAACATGTACACCTGCTCTCAGTGCGGGAAGAAAGTGCGCGCTGAGAAACGGTACAGTTCCTTCCTTCTTCCTCTGATACCTCATTCCCACCAAAAAATAACTGGTTCGGAACTGGTCAAAGTTGGTTCAACTTGCGTTGCGAACCTACTCAGAACCTGTTTGAGTCCAGCGAACGATGCCGTTACATCACCGTGTATGTCGCCACACGTCTTAGCTTTCCCATTCCCGTCGTGTTTTTGATCAGAATAACCCCGCCCCCAATGCAAGCGAGATGTGGTTAAAGAACCAATTTTCCTGTCCGAGAACCGGTTCCTTTAGCTGTCGAAACACACAGAACTGGTTCACGGGTAGGCACCGGCTCCGAACCGGCTCTCAAAATGGAAAAGGGTTCTGTGAGCTGTAATCTTTCTGTTACGCCCCCTGAATCTCACGACTGTCTCTTTCTGTCCCGCAGCGCGTGCTTTAAGAAGCTTCCGCGATCTTGAGCTTCAACACAATGCGCTACACATTCAATATGGTGACCATGATGAAGGAAAAAGTAAACACGCACTTTTCTTTCCCGCTGCGGCTCGACATGACGCCGTACACCGAGGACTTCCTCATGGCCAAGGGAGACCGGAAGGAAGGTTCGATCGTTTTGCTGAAATACGCGATTTAAGTTCGGCTGGTCTTCTCCGTCGGCTGATCGTGATTCTGGTTTGCAGGTTTCCGTGACGAAGGCGATGCAAAAGTGGCGGAGAGTTACGAGTACGACCTCATCGGTGTGACTGTGCACACGGGCACGAGCAGACGGCGGCCATTACTACAGCTTCATCAGGGACATCGTTAACCCACACGCTTACCGCAATAACAAATGGTGATTAGTCACATTATTCTGTTTTAAACGCATCAATGAGTTCAAATGTTTTGCATTTAGAGCTTGTGAGTCCAAAGTTGGTTATTGGTAACTGACCACGCATCAGTGGAAATCTTATTCAGCTTTCAGATCGGTGATGTGTAGATTTCAATTTGACCCATGTGACTGGTTTTGTGGTCCAGGGTCACATGTGTGTTGGATGTCATGTATTTTGGAGTGATAATGTCATTTCCTGTTGCAGGTACCTGTTTAATGACGCGGAGAGTGAAGCCGTTTGATTCGGCCCAGCTGGCCTCAGAGTGTTTTAGGTGGAGAGATGACCGTATGTGTTTTTTATATTTTTATATTTTTTTATTTGTGCTTTTGGGATAAAGTAATTTAAAGGATAATTTACGTGGTTGTAATTCAGAAATGCTCGTCTCATTTCAGACAAAAACATATGACTCTGTCACAGACAAGTTCATGGATTTCTCCTTTGAGAAGGTTGGTTTTTTAAAATAAAAACAATTATTTTATATATAAATTCTAGTTATTAAAGTAATAAATGCTATATATACTGTATGTATGTATATATATGTGTGTGTGTATATATATATATATATGTATATATATATATATATATATATATATATATATATATATATATACATCTAATAATTATAAATAATAAAGTAAAAAATAATACATTTACATATTGTTTTATATATTAATTGTAACTATTAAGTCAAGTATTGTTTTTATTATTTTATTTTATTTATTTGATTATTTTATGTATTAAATTGTAGCTATTAGCATAATTAAAAATACACTATTTATATATTATTTTATATAATTCTACATTATTGTTTATGTAAATAAGTCTATGCTTTCTTGTAAAATGCTTTGGACCGTGAGTAAGGTGTGTGTGTGTGTGTGTGTGTGTGTGTGTGTGTTGTCAGACCCACAGTGCCTACATGCTGTTCTATAAGAGAGTGGAGGTGGAGGAGGAGAATGGGAAGGACTTTAATTTTGACATTTCTCCGGATCTTCTGAAGGTACAGACTTCACTGTATATCAGCCTCAGTCTTCACTGCACACACCCATCAGGCTGAGCCTTAATCTGACTCTCTCTCTCTCTCTCACCCACACACACAGTGGATCTGGCACGACAACATGCAGTTTCTCCAGGACAAGAACATCTTTGAACACACATACTTTGGGTGAGAGAACAATAGAGCAGTTTCACAAAACCCCTTTCTTCATCCTCTTTCATCCTCATCCTTTTCCCTTCCTCATCCTCTTCCCCTCCTTCCTCTTCCTCTTCCCTTTCTCTTCCCCTCCTCTTCCTCATCCTCTTCCATCCCCTTCCTCATCCTCTTCCCTTCTCTTTTTTTTCTCTTCTCACTGTATTATGATCTATAATATTTGTTATTTTTTATTTTATCTATCTACATTCTATATATATATATATATATATATATATATGTGTGTATATATATAATCATATTTAATTTACTTTACATTTAATGTTTAAAATATGTTGTTTATTGTTTTCTTTTCTTTTTTGGCCTGTACGCTCATTCTCATTTCCTTTTCTTGTTTAATTATCTTCTTTTCTTTTGTCATTTCTCTGCAGCTTCATGTGGCAGCTGTGCAGCAGTATTCCCAGCACTTTACCAGATCCTAAATCCGTGCTTGCTCATGACGGCTAAGGTTAGTCTGTCCACATGAACATCTTCATCAGAGCAGATGATGAAACTTGATCATCTATACTCTTATCTATATATATATAATATCTAGGAATATCGAGGTTCATATTTTTGGATAATAATTAAAATAAGTAATTTTCCTCTCCTCTTCTCACAGCTCAGCACTTCGTTTGTTCTGGAGACGTTCATCCACTCCAAAGAAAAGGTGAGATGGCGTTGTTCTGTTTTCCCCTCATCTTTAGTGTAATGTACGTCTGTTGTAGCTCACAGGACAGACCGGATGATGTTTTCTGTGTTTGAAAAGTTGCTTTTTGTTGTAAGTTCACCTTGTGCTTATTTCTCTCAGCCCACAATGCTGCAGTGGATCGAGCTCTTGACCAAACAGTTTAACAACAACCAAGCTGCCTGCGAGGTAACACTTCCACTGATTTTATATCCGGTTAATGATATTTTTTCTAAACCTACTCCTAAACCTACCCATTTCAGAAACTCTAGATTTGAATAAAAACATGTTTTAGCCATTTTATAAGCCTTTTTAACTTGAGAAAACCAGTAATGTGAAATACGACATCACAAGAATAGCCAAACCTGTACACACAGAACTTCCAGCGTCTTGTTTCCCAGCATTTTCTGTCCAAGCCAAATGATTGGAGAGGGTTGGTGAAATCAGCACCGTTCAATCAATACATTGTTATTTTTTTGTGGGTAATGCGTCTCATCTGTTTGTGTGTGTGCAGTGGTTTTTGGATCAGATGGCAGATGATAACTGGTGGCCCATGCAGATTCTCATCAAATGCCCCAATCAGATCGTACAGACAGGTGAGTGTTACCAAAGGCCCTCTCAAGGAAAGTCGAAAATTTCATTAGAATTTGAGTGCACCATCTTGGTATATCTAAAGTCTTTGGCGTAACATGCTAACCTGGCTATTTAGATGTAATTATTGTTTATTATTATTAATAATATTAATGAAAAAACCCACACCCTACCCCCTAAAAAACATTTAGCTTGTTTACAGTAAAAAAAAAAATCTTTTTTCTGTTTTGATTTTTTTGTTTGATGAAAATAATCACTGCTGTGACGTTTCAGATGTTCCAGAGGTTGTGTATCCACGTGATCCAGCGCCTCAGACCGGCTCACGCTCACCTGTACCTGCAGCCGGGCATGGAGGACGGGTGTGTCTCTTTCTCTTTAATTCTCTCTCTCTCTCTTACTCTGGACCCCACTAACTAACCCTCCTGCCCTCGTGTTTCCGAACCCATATGTGCTGTTATATTGTGTGTGTTTTGGTCCATCTACAGCTCTGATGACATGGATGGGCCGGTGGAGGATATCGGCAGCCGCTCCTGTGTGACGCGCTTCGTCAAAACACTGCTGTCAATCATGGAGCACGGAGTGAAGCCACACAGCAAACATCTGACCGAATACTTCGCCTTCCTGTACGAGTTTGCCAAAATGGGAGAAGAGGAGGTAGCCATCCCTGTATTTATTTATGTATTTATTTATTTATTATATATCTTTACTTATAAATGTTTTTATTTTACTTGCTTAATTTTATTTTCTATTAATTATTTGCAGATTTTGCTTTTATTTATTTCTTTTAATTATTTTATTTTTATGTATTTCTTTATTTCACTTATTTAAATTTTTTTTTACTTATTTTATATTTATTTATTTTACTTAATGTTATTTAATAAATTTTTACTTATTTAATAATTTTTTTTTACTTAATTACTTTATATGCATGTATTTATTTTTATTATTTCATTTTATTTTAATGCATTTTATTTTATTATTTTATTTATTTTATTTCACTTATTTCATTTTATTAATAATTATTTTACTTATTTATTTTTTGTATTTATTTTTTTTACTTAGTTTATTTTAATTCATTTTATACTCTTATTTAATAATATTTTATCTATTTATTTTATTTAATTTTATTTATGTATTATTTGTTTAAAGGTGCTTTGTGTAATATTTAGGAGGATCTGTAGACAGAAATGCAATATAATATACATAACTATGTTTTCAGGGGTGTATAAAGACCTTACAAAATGGACCGTTATGTTTTATTACCTTAGAATGATCTATCTACACACACGCAGGTCCCCTTACATTAAAAAGTGCCGACATGTTTATATGGTGGCCCTAAGCGGACAAACGCGTTTTGTCCCCATGTTGTTCTCCGTGCAAAGAAGCTCGCTGCAGTCAGCGAATAAAACACTGACACAATGATGAACAAGTAAAAATAATATTCCCAATAACATTGTTTTACTGAATAATTAAGTAAACCTAATTTCTTCATTTATCTTTGTAACATCATTGCTGAATTGGCTACTCTCTGCTATCTCAGACGACGACATTACTTCCTGTCTACTACCGTAACTTCTGTTTCTTGCAATTCGCAACCTCACCACTAGATGCTGCTAAAATTACACACTACACCTTTAATTTTAATTATGAATTTATTTTACTTATTTAATTCCATTTTATGTATCTATTATTTTTACAAGTTTTAAAGCATATTCTTTAATCTTTTTCACAATTTCCTTCTTCTTTTTGTCCTCACAGAGTCAGTTCCTCTTGTCTTTGCAAGCCATTTCTATTATGGTGCATTTCTATATGGGCACTAAAGGACCTGAAAATGTGAGTACCGTTTCCTCTGGGTAGTCAATCTCCGATTCTGGTTCCCTGATCTCAAATAATAACTCGATTCCCTCCGTCTCAGCCTCAGGTGGAGGTGTTGTCTGAGGAGGAGGAGGGCGAAGAGGATGAAGAGGAGGACATCCTCTCACTGGCGGAGGAGAAGTACCGGCCGGCCGCTCTGGAGAAGATGATCGCGCTCATAGCTCTGCTGGTGGAGCAGTCCAGATCTGAGAGGTGCGCACTGAAGTGTTTGGATTAATCTCAAAAGAGATATCTCGTATATCACCCATAATGGCTCATATTTCACCCACAATCATTTACAAAAAATTAAGCCTATATCAGAGCTGTTAGAAGTGAAATTTCTGTGCCATTAGCATCACTAACCAGATTTGCAAAACAATTGTTTTTACCCTAATACACTATAAATAAATGTCTTATAATTGAGGCTTTGACATTGTAATATCTAATCGTCTGATCATGTGTCTCTCTCTGCAGACACTTGACTCTGTCTCAGAGTGACATGGCCGCACTGACCGGAGGAAAAGGTTTCCCCTTTCTGTTCCAGCACATCAGAGACAGCATCAACATCAGACAGACCTGCAACCTCATATTCAGCCTCTGCAGATACAACAACCGCCTGGCAGAACATGTAAGATGCCTTCTAGTGTTTCTGTGTAAAGCTAATGATAACAGCTACAGGTCTGGAACACAAACCCTACTCATAATCGATGGTTTGCATATTTAGATATAAAAATATAACATTATATGAGCCTAGATAGAGGTTTCATGACATAATACACTGCCGTTCAAATGTTTGGGTACATTGTTTTTGAAGTCAGTCTCTTCTGCTCATCAAGGCTGCATTTATTTGATTAAAAATACAATATATTTGTGAAATATTATTGAGATTTAAAATATAAGTTTTTGTGTGAATATATTGTGAAATGTAATTTATTCCTGTGATCAAAGCATCATTACCCATCCCTGTATTTATTTATTTATTTATTTTTTATATATCTTTACTTATAAATGGTTTTATTTTACTGGCTTAATTTTATTTTCTATTAATTATTTGCATATTTTGCTTTTATTAATTTATTTTAATTATTTTTTTGTATTTCTTTATTTTACTTAATTATTTTATTCGATTTTTTTTTTACTTATTTTATTTTATTTATTTTACTTAATGTTTTTTTATTCATTTTTACTTATTTCATTTCTTTTTACTTAATTACTTTTATGTATTTATTTATTTTTATTATTTCATTTTATTTTAATGTATTTTATTATATTATTTTATTTCTTTTATTTCACTTATTTCATTTTATTAATAATTATTTTAGTTATTTATTTTTTGTATTTATTTTAATTAGTTTATTTTATTTTAATTCATTTTATACTCTTATATTTAATAGTATTTTATTTATTTTATTTAATTTTATTAATTTTTTACTTGTTTAAAGGTGCATTGTGTCAAAAATACAATATAATTGTGATATATTATTGTGATTTAAAATAACAGTTTTTTGTGTGTATATATTTTGGGAAATGTAATATATTCCTCTGATCAAAGCATCATTACTCCAGTCTGCAGTGTCACATGATCCTTCAGAAATCACTCTAATCTGATTTGATGTTCAAGAAACATTTATTATCACACTGAAAACAGTTGTGCTACTTCATATTTATGGTTGAAACTGTGATATATATATTTTTTAATGAATGCAAAGTTTTAATTTTGTAACATTATAAATGTTTTTACTGTCACTTTTGATCAGTTTAACACATCATTGCTGATTAAAAGTATTAATGTCGTTCAAAAAGAAGAAAGAAATGAATGACCATGAATGATGAATGAACTGTAGTGTAGCTTAGTTCCTGGGACAGATTTAGTATATATCGTAGTTTAACATGCGTTCTTCTCATGGTTTGTGTTCTTCTGTTGGTGTAGATCGTGTCAATGCTGTTCACCTCCATCGCTAAAACTGACTCCAGAGGTAAAACAAATCTCACAACCGTTATCGTTTCATTATTTAAAAGATGCACACACTAACTAACATTGTGTGTTGTGTCTGACAGGCAGCCAATCCGTTCTTCAAGCTGTTGACGATGCTGATGGAGTTCGCTGCTGGTCCTCCGGGAATGCCCTCGTTTGCGTCCTACATCCTGCAGAGGATCTGGGAGGTAATGGACAGTCCCATCATTCCTATACCGCTCAGAACCATCTTCTCACTGCTATATACGAGTCATGAGATGTGTGTCAATGATGAGTTGTTGGTGTTTGGAGAACTTCAGATGTTTGCTCTGCCTCACTGATCTGATTGGTAATCCCTGTGTGTCTGTGTCAGGTGATCGAGTATAACCCGTCTCAGTGTTTGGACTGGTTGGCCGTCCAGACTCCTCGTAATAAGCTGGCTCACAGCTGGGTCCTGCAGAACATGGAGAACTGGGTCGAGAGGTTTCTGCTGGCGCACAACTACCCACGTGTCCGAACGTGTAAGAACAGACACTGTCTAGACAACAGTACACACACACACACTCATATATATACATATATATATATATATATATATATATATGTATATATATCATATATATATGTCATATATATATCGTCAATAAACAAGTATATACAGCTATGGAAAAAATTAAGAGACCACTGCCAAATCAGCAGTTGCTCTGGATTTATTATTTATAATATAAATAATAAATCCAGAGCAACTGCTGATTTGGCAGTGGTCTCTTAATTTTTTCCATAGCTGTATATATATACGATTTACACTACCGGTCAAAAGTTTAAGATTCGGTAAGATTTTTTATGTTTTTAAAAGAAGTCTCTTCTGCTCACCAAGGCTGCAATTTTTTGATAAAAAATACACAAAAAACACAGTAATATTGTGAAATATTATGACAATTTAAAATGACTTTTTATGTTAATATATATTAAAATGTAATTTATTCCTCTGAAAAAAAGCTGAATTTTCAGCATCATTACTCCAGTCTTCAGTGTCACATGATCCTTCACAAATCACTCTAATATGATGATTTTATGCTCCAAAAACATGTATGATTATTATCCATGTTGAAAACAGTTTTTTACATTTTTATTTCAGGATTCTTTGATGAATAGAAAGTTCAAAAGAACAGCTTTTATCTGAAATGGAAAGCTTTTGTTACATTAAACACTACCCTTTAAAAAGTTTGGGGTCAGTAAGAATTTGTATTTTATTTTTGGGGGAAATAAATAAGAAATCAATACTTCTATTCATCAAGGATGAGTTACATTGATCAAAAGTTACAGTAAAGACATTTATAATGTTAGAAAAGATTCTAATTAAATTAATGCTGTTCTTTGAACTTTCTATTCATCAAAGAATCCTGAAAACTGTTTTCAACATGGATAATAATCATACATGTTTTTGGAGCATAAAATCATCATATTAGAGTGATTTGTGAAGGATCATGTGACACTGAAGACTGGAGTAATGATGCTGAAAATTCAGCTTTTTTTCAGAGGAATAAATTACATTTTAATATATTTTCACATAGAAAACAACAATTTTAAATTTCTATAATATTTCACTATTTTACTGTATTTTTACTAAATAAATGCAGACTTGGTAAGCAGAAGAGACTTTTCAAAAACATACTTACTTGTATAAATAAATGCATGATAAGAATTACATGCACGCTACATACGTTTAAAAAATGCCTGAATGTGTGTTAGATAAGATGTTCAAGTACACATTTGAAGCATTGACAGCTAGTCTTCTGTTTTTGTTTTATCTTTATTTTTCCAGGTATAATGTCTGATTATTTTGTGATGCGTTCTTCAATGCTTTTCTCTCTCAGCCCGGCGTATCTGCTGGTGTCTCTCATCCGAGCAACTCCTTCCGCCAGATGTTCCGCTCCACGCGCTCGCTCCACATCCCCACGCGGGACCTCCCGCTGAGTCCCGACACCACCGTGGTCCTGCACCAGGTCTACAACCTGCTCCTGGGCCTGCTGGGCCGGGCCAAGCTGTACCGTGGACGTGCCGGTGCACGGGACCACCAAACTGGTGCAGTACTTCAGCTTCATGACCTACTGCCTCATCTCCAAAACAGAGAAGCTCATGTTCTCCAGCTACTTCATGGACCTCTGGAACCTCTTCCAGGTACTTCACATGCAGATCAAGGCGGTTTAAGGTGTTCATATGATTGCGAGAGTCTTTTCTTCTCTATTGTGACGTATATCTGAGTGAAACTGCTTCTCAAACAAGAACAAATGTAGGCCGGGGCTTGATTTTGTTTGTTGGGAATTGATTGGATGGTTATGGTTTGCTATTGGTGGATTTCATGTGAGTGACAGTTTGCCCCGCCCTCACGCCAGTAAACGCATCATCAGAGAAGGGAAGAGATGAGCTGCGAAAGGGAGGGGGAATTATTTAAATTAAAGATTGAGATATATGAATTTGACGAGCCATATTGTAAAAATTAATTTTATTTCGATATCTTGTGCAGCCCTGCTCTTATGTCTCTCCTTCACTCTCTCTCACAGCCCAAACTATCAGAGCCGGCCATCGCCACTAATCACAACAAGCAGGCTCTTCTGTCCTTCTGGTATAACGTGTGCGTGGACTGCAGCGAGAACGTGCGTCTCATCGTCCAAAACCCTGTGGTCACTAAAAACATCGCCTTTAACTACATCCTGGCGGATCACGATGATCAGGAGGTGGTGCTGTTCAACCGCGGATGCTCCCGGCGTACTACGCCATCCTGCGCATGTGCTGCGAGCAGTCGCCCGCTTTCACCCGCCAGCTGGCCTCACACCAGAACATACAGTGGGCCTTCAAAAACCTCACGCCGCACGCCAGCCAGTACCCAGGGGTGAGTGCAGACGCTACCAAAGAGAACTTAAGAAATGTGTTTTTCTGTCATTTATGGGAAAGTTTATCAATAACTACACAAGTTTTTTAATGTTTTTGAAAGAGTCTATTCTGCTCACTAAGGTTTAATTTAATCGAAAATACAATAAAACGTAATATTGTGAAATATTACTAGAAGAACTGTTTTCTTTTTGAATATATAAATGTGTAAAATGTCATTTATTCCTGTGATCAAAGCTGAATTTTCAGCATCATTACTCCAGTCACATGATGCTTCAGAAATCATTATAATATGCTAATTTGTTGCTCAAGAAATGTATGATTATTATCAAGGTTGAAAACAGTTGTGCTGCTCATAAAAATAATTGTCTTGGGATTATTTGAAAGGCTTTATGTGAAATAAAACATTATAAATTGTCAATTTAATGTAGAATCATTGTATATGTATGTGTAATATATTATATACATGTATATATATATATAATATATACAATATATTTAATATACATATATTACATGTACATGTAATATATATATATATATATATATATATATTATATATATTTAGATATTTAACTTTGTTGTTTAATTAATGTTATTGCTAGAAAATAATGAAATCAAACAAATTAGTGTTTAAACTGTAGAAATTTTGACAACAGGGTTGCAAAGTAAAATGTAGAATAGAATAAAATAAAACTGTGTATAATAATGCTGCATTCAGTTTGACCTCCTGAAATGTACAAACAACATTTTCTGAAAGTTAAGAAAAATTCTTTTTATTTTTTTTAATCCTGTTTTAATGAAGGGTGTGTTTCTGTCTAAATGAATATAAAGTTCTGCTTCATCTATTATTGAGATTAATTTTACACTGTTTGTTGTTTCTCTGCAGGCGGTGGAGGAGTTGTTTAACCTGATGCAGTTGTTTGTAGCTCAGAGGCCTGATATGAGGGAGGAAGAGCTGGAGGACGTGAAGCAGTTCAAGAAGACCACCATCAGCTGTTACCTGCGCTGTCTGGACGGACGCTCCTGCTGGACCACGCTCATCAGGTACACACACACACACGCTCTTTAAAGACTCACAGAATGTTTTACACACCATTTGCGTTTCTACCTAGAGGCTGTTTGTGTAAAAACATAAAAATGTTATGCGTTCGAGCCGTTTGTTTTATAACGGCGTTTTGGGGGCCTAAAAACGGCAAAGTTTTTGAAAATGGTAAACAACTAAAACGCAAATCTGTGAAGACGACGAGGTCATGCACATGTGTATTACATGTTCAGGCTATAGTGTTTCATCACCATCTAATGGCCTGACAGCAGAATACAGCGCTTTTAGTCGTTTTGCGATCCGTCTGAATGAGGATCGTTTTGACACTGGTGTCGTCTGTACGCGGAAAACTCAAAGGAAAAACTTCTCAACTTTAAGCATATCGTTGTTTGTGTAAATGTTCCCTAAGACTAAGACTGTGTGCTCTCAGTGCCTTCCGTATCCTGTTGGAGAACGATGAGGACAGACTGCTGGTGGTGTTCAACAGAGGACTCATCCTCATGACTGAGGTATTCATGCTCTCTTCAGTCACTCTCTTTACTCATCTGCATATTTTAATGAACCGTCGTGTACAACTGAATATTTCTGTCTGCAGTCCTTCAACACTCTGCACATGATGTACCATGAGGCCACCGCGTGTCATGTGACCAGTAATCATCTATGGAGCTGCTGTCCATATTCCTGTCTGTTTTAAAGGCAACGCGACCCTACTTACAACGTAAAGGTAGTACATTACCCACAATACACTACATACTTAACGTTAGACACTTAGAGTTATAGAATTACCCATAATACACCTTAACCTGCAGTACAAATGTACTCATTACTCATAATACACCGTAACATTTAGTACAAAAGTACTCATTACCCATAATACACCCTAACATTCAGTACAAAAGTACTCATTACCCATAATACACCCTTACATTCAGTACAAAAGTACTCATTTCCCATAATACACACTAATGTTCAGTACAAAAGTACTCATCATTACCCATAATACACCCTAACGTTCAGTACAAAAGTACTCATTACCCATAATACACCTGAACCTGCAGTACAAAAGTACTCATTACCCATAATACACCCTAATGTTCAGTACAAAAGTACTCATTACCCATAATACACTAATACACCCTAATGTTCAGTACAAAAGTACTCATTACCCATAATACACATTAATCTGCAGTACAAAAGTACTCATTACCCATAATACACATTAATCTGCAGTACAAAAGTACTCATTACCCATAATACACATTAATCTGCAGTACAAAAGTACTCATTACCCATAATACATCCTAACGACCAGTACAAAAGTACTCATTACCCATAATACACCCTAACGTTCAGTACAAAAGTACTCATTACCCATAATACATCTTAACCTGCAGTTCAAAAGTACTCATTACCCATAATACACCCTAATGTTCAGTACAAAAGTACTCATTACCCATAATACATCTTAACCTGCAGTTCAAAAGTACTCATTACCCATAATACACCCTAATGTTCAGTACAAAAGTACTCATTACCCATAATACATCTTAACCTGCAGTTCAAAAGTACTCATTACCCATAATACACCCTAATGTTCAGTACAAAAGTACTCATTACCCATAATACATCTTAACCTGCAGTTCAAAAGTACTCATTACCCATAATACACCCTAACATTCAGTACAAAAGTACTCACTACCTATGATACACCCTAATGTTCAGTACAAAAGTATTCATTACCCATAATACACCCTAATGTTCAATACAAAAGTACTCATTACCCATAATACACCCTAATGTTCTGTAGAAAAGTACTCATTACCCATAATACACCCTAACGTTCATTACAAAAGTACTCATTACCCATAATACACCCTAACGTTCAGTACAAAAGTATTCATTACCCATAATACACCCTAATGTTCAATACAAAAGTACTCATTACCCATAATACACCCTAAAGTTCAGTACAAAATTACTCACTACCCATGATACACCCTAATGTTCAGTACAAAAGTATTCATTACCCATAATACACCCTAACGTTCAGTACAAAAGTACTCATTACCTATAATACACCCTAACGTTCAGTACAAAAGTACTCATTACCCATAATACATCCTAATGTTCAATACAAAAGTACTCATTATCCATAATACACCCTAAAGTTCAGTACAAAAGTACTCATTACCCATAATACACCCTAATGTTCAATACAAAAGTACTCATTACCCATAATACACCCTAATGTTCAATACAAAAGTACTCATTACCCATAATACACCCTAAAGTTCAGTACAAAAGTACTCACTACCCATGATACACCCTAATGTTCAGTACAAAAGTATTCATTACCCATAATACACCCTAACGTTCAGTACAAAAGTACTCATTACCCATAATACACCCTAACGTTCAGTACAAAAGTACTCATTACCCATAATACACCTGAACGTTCAGTACAAAAGTACATTATCCTTAACGCACCTGAAGTATCAATACTTAAGTACCCCATTACCCATAATACATCTTGACATGCAAATCCAAAGGTATCGATTGCCCATAATGCACTTGTACATGAAATGTCTGTAACTGATCTTGTGTGTGTGTGTAGATGTGAAGCAGGCTCTGATCCAGTGGCAGGAGAGGATTGATTTTGCTCATAAACTGCTGACGCTGCTGAAACTCTTACAGCCCACCAGAGCTGCGTAACGCCTGTCTGGGTGAGTCGCCACATCCTCGAAACATGAGCACTGCTTTAGAAAAAAACCCAAGTGTGATGATCTGAACGTGTGTGTGTGTTGGTCCTCAGATGTGCTGAAGGAGCTGGTGCTCTGAGCCCTCATGACTTCCTGCACACACTCGTGCCCTTCCTGCAGCACAACCACTGCACGTACCACCACCAGCAACATCCCCAGTGAGTCCCTCCCGCAGCCGCCACATCAAATACATCCAAGTATAAGAAAATAGTTTTAGTACTTTCAAATCTAGCTATGATTAAGGCAATTCGAGATTCACACGAGTGACTTCCCATTTTGCGTATTTACAACTTTTTATTCAGTGCGGTGTTATTTGTTAATTGTTTGACTTTAGCCTTACTGTTGACATGGCGTTGAAAACAATTAGTAAATGCTGATGCTATGGTCACCACATGGTATAACAGTATGTGTGTGTTTTTTCTAGTGTCGTTTGGGCCGTATCTGCCCTGTAGAGAGAACATCAAGCTGATGGGCGGGAAGAACAACATTCGTCCTCCCAGACCCGAGCTCAACATGTGCTTGTTGCCCTCAATGGTGGAGACCAGCAAGGTGTGTGTGAGACCAACCAGTGGGACCGCTTTACACACTGAGCTTCAGTTGTTCAGAGTGTGTTTGTGTGTTTCCTATAGGGTAAAGATGAGGTGTATGACAGGATGTTGTTGGACTACTTCCTGTCGTATCATCAGTTCATTCACCTGCTCTGTCGAGTCGCCATCAATTGTGAGAAGTTCACAGAGACTCTGGTGAAACTGAGTAAGGACGCTTCTCTCTTAGCGCTCTTAAATCTTGAGTGTGTGTGTTTTAGCTGATGATGTTTGTTTATTTGTGTGCAGGTGTGTTGATCGCATATGAAGGACTTCCTCTACATCTGGCTCTTTTCCAAACTCTGGACAGAACTTGCTCAATCTCAGGTAAAACCTTCTCGGTCATCACACACACACACACACGTACTAAAGCAATAAGACACTAGAAGAGCTCTATGTGGAGTGCCTGAGAATGTGCTAAAATCACAGTCATTCCTTTGAATTTTTAAATTACAATTTGTATATTTTATTATGATTATCTGATATTTTATGTAATATTCATAATAATATTAATAATTATTATGTATTTATTTATTTGTTTGGGGTGAAAAGGGCAGTATGCGTTTATTATGCATCCTATAAATTAATAATAAAATGTATTTATTAATTTTATTGTTAAGAGTGCAAAAAGGAGTATGCATTTATTATACATCTTACAAATTAAAAATAATTTGTATTTATGTTATTTAATATAGATCTTACACATTAATACATTTTATTTATTTATTTGTTGTTAGGAGTGCAAACAGGGACTATGCATTTATTATACATCTTACAAATGACCAAAAGCACATTTTAAACACTATTATCATTTTGAACAGAACACAATATTTATATTTATATAATAATATGCACATCATTCTAATGTATTTTATTTATAGAGCTCTTTTTAAGGAACTCAAACACACTTTTATGAGACACATCATCAATCTCACTTTGAAGTGTTAAATGTTAAAAATAATCATTTTTCTACACATTGATGTGTTATATGGGTCTTCGCAGCAGATTCTTCAGACGCATAACTTTGAAAACACATCAGTCAGAAGTGTGTGTGTCCTGACGTCTCTCTCTGTCAGTGTGCGATGGCTCAGTCGTGTGTGAAGCTGCTGTGTGAGGATCCAGCGTTTGGAGAATACATGAAATGCATCCTGATGGACGAGAGGAACTTCCTCAACAACAACATCGCCTACTCGTTCCTCACCTGCTTCTTACACAAGGTACACACACACACACAGAGACACAGGCTGCAGATCAGGGTTAGTATTGTGAACAGGCCAAACCCCTGTTATAATAAGTAATCTTACTGTGTGAGAGTGGCGACACTGACCCTATCCTGCTGCGGTGTGTGTTTAGGTGCAGGTGCAGGTGTTATCAGGCCAGAGCTGCTCGAATTCGTCAACGTGTTGGTGACCAACCTTCTGAACGAGTACCACAGCCTGCAGCCTGAGCTGACCAATCAGAGAGCAGAGATGAGCAAGACCAGCTGCCTCCTGAACGCGGTCAGTACAGCTCCTTCCTCGCGCCTGTGCCAGCGCTCCCTCCTGTGCTCTTCACTCATGTGTGTGTGTGTGTGTGTGTGTGTTGCAGGACCTGCGAGCGCTGCTGCTGGTGCTGTCGGTGTCCACCCCTCAGCATCTGGATCCGGCTCTGGGTCCCGCTCTACAGGAGCTGCTGTCCAAGTGCAGACTGTGTCTTCAGCACCGAGCAACACTAGACATGGAGGCCAAGGAGCGCAAAGCCAAAGGTCTCAACATACACACACACTTACATTATCGATTATTAATATTATTATATTCTAAATGAAATCTTTCAAAAGCAACACATGATGGTGATTTCTTTTTTTTTTTTTTTACAATTTTATGGCACAAAAATGCATTTGTCAAAATTGCATTGATAAGTATGCATTTCTTGTGCATTATTTTATTTGAAATATAGTAATCATAATAATGACTATAACAACAAGAGAAAGAAGAATAATTGTTATTATTAGTTATTTAATAAATTGGTAGCAACATCTAGGGACACACAATGGGAGTATGCATTTCTTGTTTATCATGGCTTTAAATTATTTGATGTAAAATATAATAATTAATTATTTTGTACATCTTAAATTACCAAAATCACATTTTAAACAATTTACATGAATAAAAAGTGAAAGCTGTATTGTTTGTTCATAATAATAATTGTAATCATTTTATTTAATATAATTTTTTAATTTTGAATGTGTACATGTGTATTGATCTACATTGACATAATGTAGTTTTATTATTATAAATTCTGTTTCTTCTATTTAAATAGCACCACTGAATGTTTGATTAGTAGATATGCAATCAATACATTTATTTTCTCTCTATCTCTCCCTTTTATTTGGTGATTTATTTAATTAATTTCTCTTTCTCTGTCTCTCTCTCTGTTTCTCTCTCTCTCTGTTTCTCTCTCTCTGTCTCTTTCTTTCTCTCTCTCTGTTTCTCTTTTTTCCCTTTTCTTTCATTTTCTCTTTCCCCTATTCTATTTAGTTAATTTATATATTTATGAATTAATAAAATATATATTTATATATATTTGATTTTCAAGGCACTCAAAGACGCTTTAAATTAGGCGTTTCTTTGAACTTTTTTATATAAAATATAATAACCATTTATTTATAAATACATTTTTTAACATGGTAGCAACAGCTAGGGATTAAAAAAATACGATGACTGGTCAGGAAGCAACGTGTATTCTGACATGCGTCTTGTCTACGACACGACAAGATTTTAGGAGTCAAAATCGCGTAATCTGACGCAGTGACTATGGTAACGGACAAAAAAAAATCGTGTAATCTGAACCAGGCATTAAATGACCAAAAGCACATTTTAAACAATATTTACATTTAAATGACAAAAAGCTGTATTTTTTTTTTACATAATAATAGTATTTTATGAATTTCTAAAGCGACTGTCAAGGTTCTCGCTTTAAATGAGACACGCAACATTGCGACATTAATCACACATTAAAAAAGCTGTATTTTTTTTTACATAATAATAGTATTTTATTAATTTATAAAGCGATTGTCAAGGTTCTCGCTTTAAATGAGACACGCGACATTAATCACATATTAAAAAAGCTGTATTTTTTTTTAACATAATAATAGTATTTTATTAATTTATAAAGCGATTGTCAAGGTTCTCGCTTTAAATGAGACACGGCATTAATCACACATTAAAAATGCCTCATGTTGTCTTTACTCCTCAGCGGAAGAGGAGGGCGTGACTCCAGTAAAGCGCCGGAGAGTGAGCAGCAGTGCTGACGATCGTGCAGGAGACGCCCCCTCCTCCTCATCCTCCTCCTCATTGGCTCCCTGCTCCGAGCAGAAGGCGGAGCCCGGGGAGGCGTTAACGCCCACCAGCACGTCGGACACTGAAAACCCGAGACTCCTCCCTCATCGACCCGGGAACAGAAAACGACCCCGCCCTCTCCCGACAGCGCGTCTCTCGAGGAGAAGAAAATGGACGCTTCGTCATCGTCATCATCTTCGTCTTCGTCGTCATCCTCGTCTCTTCCCGAAGCGTTCGGCCGAGCGGATGAACCTCCGCAGCAGATAGCGGGAAGAGAGGAGGAGGAAGAGGAAGATGGGAGGAAGGAACCGCAAGAGCAGGAGGCGGAGCCAGAAAGAGAGGAAGTTCCCTCCACTTCCGCCGACTCGGTGCTTTTACTGTCCAGTTTGCCGGAAGCCTCTGAGGGGCGGAGCTGCTCGCTCCAGGAGGCGGAGTCAGGCAGCTGTGGCCACGCCCACATGCAGGATTCCCTCGAGATGCTGTCACGCACAGTCGAGGCCACTATCGGGGTGGTTGCCAAACTTTCGGAACGGAAAGGAGGGACACGCCCTCGGCATTGTGACGTTACTTTTCACATCCCTCCTTTTTCGCATTTCACCATTTCCGTTCGCCATGCTGTTCAGTTTAGTCTTTTAAAGAGTAATTGAAGTCCGATTTATCAACTTTTTTTCCCCACCCTTTGGCCTTGCTCTTCACCAACTGAGCTCCGCATTAATTGAACAGAACGAAAAGCGAACGATATCAGCCGGAGCGCGTTTTCGTCAAAGGGCGGTGGTTTTCTTCTTTAAGCCGTAATTGTGTTGGTTTATTTGTTTTGAAGTGGTTTGTTTTCGAGCCTGCAGTGAAACAGGGAAAAGGTTTACAACATTTTAGTCCCATCAGTGCATAATTTAATTTTGCGTTTTTATTCACGTGTATTATTATTATAATTACGATTGTCTTCTGTGCCAGTTTTGTACTTGCAGACGTGAGGCTGAAATAGCCTCGCTGTGGGTTTTTTTTCTCTGTGGTGGATATCAAAAACTATGTTTACTTTGTATATTGAAAAGAAAAGAACGAACCACAAGAACCTTGATTCTGTAAAGAATCTTCTAGATGTTGCCTGGCTTATGTAAATGAGATGGTTAAAATATATATATATATATATATGTATACATATATATATATGTATGTATATGTGTATGTATATATATATATGTGTTTCTGTAAGGTATATGTATACAGTATATATTCATTCAAGTGCAGTATACTGTATATATAAATCTGCTGTATATATATATACCTACGCTGTGTATATAGAAACTTACGGTGCTCTTTTCAGGCTCAGATCATTTGTGGCCGGAATATTGCACATTTGATGGAACAGTTGGAGCTCTATTTTATTTACCGAAATACATTCCATAATCTATTGGATGTCATTCTTGCGTTCTCTGTATTTGATTTATCTCTCAGTCTTTCTGTTTTCATTTATTTTAATATAGGATATAACTTAATAAAATTTTAATATGATTTAATTATGAACCGAGTCCAAAAAGCAGGTTGTGGGATGATTTTTTTTCTCTCTGTTGTGAGTGTAACTAAGATGGCTGCGATTCAGAATAGAATATTAGCTATATAGTATACACTGCATACTTCCTTTTTGGGGGGTAAAATCAAACTATAAATGCAATGATAAACATTTCAAATAATAGTATGTTGCATTCAGAAAAAAAATGCTTGTTTGTCATTCAGATCAGATTCAATACTACAAATTTTGGCATTTGTTATGCTATACTAACTGTAGTACTGTAGAAATAGTGTGCTATTTTGAACACAGCCCAAATCTTCATATCTGCACCTTGAAAGTGAGGGTTGTGGATTGGTCTGTGGTAATTACACACACGCACAATTATTATTATTAAGAAACATTTTTAATGAGTTCTGATGGATATTTATGTCAAAGATGAGCATTTCACAATTTTTTATACACAATCATAGCCGAGATGGTTAAAGTGCAAAAGCTTATTCGTAAACAAGATTTAGGATGTCCCTTTGTGAAAGACAACCTTTAAAAATAATTAGCAAAATTCAAGGCAGTTGAATGTACATATATCTATAGAGAAGGAGATTTTTGCTCTTTCAAAACCAGGTGAGTCTGCATAGGCAGCAACACAAGAAGTGCACGGGAGATTCAACTCGTGTTAGCACGTTGCTAAGCTAATGTTAACAAAAATACATAGCAAAAATGTTGGCTATTGGACTTTTAATTGTTAATTTTCATTAACTGAAATAAATATATTTATATTCAACATTTATCTCCATATTGTCACAATGCATCATCTTTTTGGAATAGCCTTTAATAGCGCTGTTGATAAAAGTTGTACCATAGTGAGAACCTCGTGAAGTCTTGGAGGGGTTTTGATCCATCAAGGTGTTTTCAGAAGGAAGAGATGCTGGGTCCGGCTCTCAAATTTAGGTCATTTTCAGAATCTTTTACAGAATCTATTTCAGAATCGGGCCTGCTATCAAACGTAACCTGAAAAACAGAAAATTTGCAATGTGAAGCTTTTTAACCTGAATACATTCAGAATTCGACTTAGCTGCTAATTGATTTGTCATTAAAAAGGTCGTCTGAATCGAGTGCATTACCCAGACATGAAAATCACTCCCCTTTCGGCGAAATTCTTCGCCGTTTTGAAACCAAAATAGGTGACCTACGTGAATCGTGTAGATTCGATGAGAAAATGTTTTGAGGGAGGGGGGGGTATAATATAAATGAAGCCGTACTATAGTATATTGTGAGGTAGGAATTAATATCTAAGTCATTAAATTCAAGTTCGCGTAAACGTTTCCCTCCGCTGCGGCTGACAGTAATTCTCAATTCAGTTCAAACAAACAGCGCGTCGAATCTTCAGTCATTCTCCATTCAAACAGCACAGCGCGTCGTCAGTCATCAGCATTCAAACAGCACAGAGCGTCGCGTTCGGCAACGATGAATCTCTCTCCAAGATGATTAAATGTTAATGTTATTATACTATAGATGAATACGATATTATACTATAGACGATCTGTAGATAAAGCTCTATGGTTTCGTATACATTGACTGTCTTGCTGTAGTACCTCAATCATGTTTATCATCCTTTACCGCGTGTCTAGATCACAACACTGGAGAGCACTATCATTGTTCTTCACGCGCACAGTAACTGAAATTTAAAACTGTTAAAAGAAAAGGCTCAATAAACTATTGCATAGATAGATACTGTATAATACACTATGCATCGATATATTTCCTTTGTGCTTTGAACTTGTCAATGCGGACTCGAAGAGCTCTATGGAAGAGCTGCGCGCTGTGACTCATGTTGCCTCAAGCGCATCATTCAGCGCTAGCGATGCACATTGGAGTCTTTTATAATCAAATCATAATACTTTTGGGCAATGAAAAATTATCAATAGTATTTTTTGGTTCTGTCTATCTAGCATATGGTGCTGCCTCATTAAACAGCTGTGCTATACATTTGTGCTATATATATATTCTTAATTTTGTAGTAGACTATAAAATATTTTATCTTTTTGATTTTTATCTTGTTTTTCATGAATGCATTTTACAACAATACAAAGAGCAATGTGCAACGTTTTACCAGATTTAGTGCTACAGTTACTGTCTCATATTTGTTCCCCACTATTTTTTTTACTAAATGTTCTGATTTTATATAATTATTGTTTCTCTTAGACTACCCACTAATCTAGTTTATGATATAATTTTTGTCATAGGTTATGATCATATTTTTGTTGTTGTTTTTCTTGAAGTTGTCTGTATTAAGTAGACTGTGTTTAACACACAAAAGAGTGATTATCAGTTCAACACACAGTTATAGAAATTCTACAGATTATAATTATTATTTATTTTTCTTTTTTTTTTTACTGCGATGGTAACGGATTCGGTATCGATCTTTTAAAAATAAATTATTATTAAAATAAGGCCATAATATTTTTGACTCATGGCTGAAGTTAAGTTTCTCCAGCTCTCCCCAGGTTGGCAAAAATGCATCTCAAAATGCATCAGATTTAGGCTTTAATTATGGAATATTTAACATTTTCTTACGGGGAGCATGCCCCCGAACCCCCTAGAGGGGTAATATCCTTCTCACCTTTTTCACCCCTGACCCGTTTTCATGACTGATTACCTCTTTGACTTCTTGTTTTTTGCTGTTAACAAAAGAAACAAGTTTAGTCAAACATCTCAGGACAAAAAACTAAAGCTCAATTTTTTATTTCAGATCAAATTTTTAATAAGTATGAGAGTAACTGTTTGCATCTGCTCTTTAACAATAGTGACGCTTAAACGTTACCTGTTAAATTGAAAACTTCCGTCAATATTGAAGCGCTCTCTGTCAGAATCTGTGTTTCTTCATTTTCTTCATCCTAAGGAAGCAAAAAAAGGATCCACTTAAAAAAACTTTACCACTAAAAGAACGAGTAGTCCATAATGTTCAAAGTCAACAAGAAAGTCACTTCTGTAATGTAGGGGTCTATCCATCAGAAATGGCAATCAAATTTTGATTAAAAATTATGCAAACCTGTAGGATGGCATGTATGTTAACTTTTCCCCCAGCATTTACTAAAAGAGTTGCTAGCCAGCATTTTTTAAACATTCACAAATATTTTTATTTATGAATGTAAAATATATAGGTAATATATCAAAAGAAAAAAAGGAGAACGATCTATTTTTCTCTAAGACTTTGTCCAGATCGAATTCAGAATCATGATCAAAACATAGATGGAGTCCTTCAACCCCCAAACCTTCACAGGTATTCCTCATTGTGATTTCGTCATTTTTCTTTGTAACTTTCGGCTGTTTTGATTTATATGCTGTTGAATGTTTGATGATGTTTGGTGCGTGAGAAACTTTTATTCGCTTCTCCCGTTTTATGCAGAATCATCTTCGCTGCTTGTTTTTAGATCCAAAATGCTTGTACTATTTCAGTATAGCATCTTGGCAGCGGAATCTTGTCAACAGTGGGGAAAGAGTTAAGTAAATGGGTCCTCTGTTTATTTTTTGACTTTTTCCTTAAAGAACAACTCTGACGCAAAATGAACCTTTGGTCTAGTTACACATTGTTACCTAGTCCACCGTTATCTGAGATTTGTTTTCATGAGATTTTATTTGTCATTACTCTATGCCCTATATACTAGCATTATACTAGCGTTATAGGCTCAACTGTTTTATAGATAAAACTATTTACATTTGGCAATCATGAAAACAAATGTCAGATAACGGTTGACTCGGTAACAATGTGTAATTAGATCAAAGGTTCATTTTGCGCCGGAGTTGTCCTTAAAGAAAAGGTTTTCAGGTCACCAGGACTATGGTTATTCAGTGTAAGCCAGAAAGCATGTTTGAAATCCAAAGAAAAAAAAACACCTAATAACATACCTAACGAGATGGACAGTCAACAGAGCGATAAGTCCCACAATGCTTATGGCCAGCACAACACTGAGAGCGATGACGGCTGCCTCATTACTGGAACCTTCGGAATCTTCAGAGATTCCAGAACTTTCCACCACTTCGATTTCCAAATTAGGACCAAACACATTCCCCAGGTCCTCTTTTACATCGTTGTACTTATTCTTCAGCTTCCTGTGGGAATTGACACAATTCCGATCCCTCAAAAATCACGTCTTATACATTATCTACAAATGAAAACTGCAGTGTAGATATGCAGGCCAGAGGGTTTAAAAGCCTATGACATGAGTTCTTTATGAATATATTGCAGATTGCACATTTCAACTGATATTAGTTCAACTTACTCTTTGACAGTGGTGGCTTCTATGACCGCACCACTGGAGTCCATGGCGATGAAACTGACGTAAGTATTGTCTGCAGATTCTCTCAGAATGGTGCGCATCACATTCCCATCCTCGGCTCTCACACTGAGGATTTTCACAGTCCAGCCTAAAGCTTCCCCCAAGGAACTGAGGAAAAACACACCAAATGAATCATTCAGTCTTATTTGGGAACTGGGACAAGAAGCTGAAAAGAACTTGTTCAAAAGAACGATTAATTCAAATATGATTGGTTCTCCAAAATAGTCCACATGCACACCATTCCAAGTCTTCTAAGCCTGGTTTCAAAGACAAGGCTTAGATTAAACCAGGATTTGGCCTTAGTTTAATTAGAACACTTAAGTAGCTTTTATAAACATGCCTTTTGGGAAAAAAATATTTCTGGTGTGCATCTTGAGACAAAACAATAGAACTAACATATTTTAAGAAACATCAGCGCAAGTTGCTTTCAGTTAACAGCTCAAGCATGCATTTTAGTCTGGGACTGAAGTCTAATATATAATTCTTCATTTGGTAAGTTTGATGGCTAACAGCTTGGATGCTATAGCTGCTATTTCTGAGACTAAACGGTTTATAATTTTGGAAGAAACTGATGGTAGGTTGTTGCTTTGCAATTGCTAATATGTTTTGAGTGGTTTGTAGCATGTATGTGGTGTTCTGAGTTGGTAGAGTATTGTTATGTGGTTCGCTAGTTTGTTGCCTGCAGTTGCTAGTTGGTTTCCAGGTTGCTATGCGGTTGTATTGCTAGAGCATTGCCATATGATTGCTATGTTATTAATATCAATTGCTAGGGGGTTCTGAGTGGTTGCTTTCAGGCCGAAGTCAAAAGAGCCCACCTTTAAGTCTCAGTTATATTCTGGTCTCTAGATATCCTTTAGTGGTAATATCTCGGAGTTTAGGCTGGGAAATGGCAATTCTCCTACTCACTCTTCAATCTCTTGTTTCTTCCTCTCAACTGTGAACACGGGCTGGTTCAGGGAGATGACCACGGTTTCGTCACTTTCAATTTCTTTCACGGTGATCTGTAGATGGCAAACTCAAGAGCTTTAATTTAATTAAATTTTATTCCTTGTATTGACTGCGCTTTCTCTCTGTTTCTGCTCACCTGAAGTGTTGAAGTTGTGAACAGCCCATGTTTATCAGTGGCTTTAACCTGAAAGGTCAACTGATTGTCTTTAAAACTTGATGCATCCAGTACGTAGACCTGACCAGTGCTTGCCTCCACATCCAGCAGAGTTGTGGACTCCAGCAGGGAATACTTCAGTTCTGAGCTCTCGCCCACATCAGGGTCTGATGCCTGAGGGACACACCATTTCAGCCAGTTACGCAAGTACAAAAAAATACATTGTATTACTTAAAAATAACAATTTGTCTAGTTTATTACTTCTAATATATACAATTCTGTGCTTTGATGCAAGGGTGCCATGATGCTTGGGTATTAACTCTACTTGTAAGCAATTACAATGGTAATGCTTACCTTGGCAAGCACTTCTATATTTAAAAAAGATCGGACTACATCCATTGCATTTATATCTGATGAATATGTCAAGCCACACTCACCTGGACCTTCACTATAGCATATTTGTATGGAGAGATGCTGAAAAATCTCTGCTTTATATATTTCAGCGTCAAACACAGGAGCCTCATTCACGTTCTCAACCCTGAACGTTGACCTGAAGATTGTAGAGAGAAAAAGTCAAATATAAATGACTCCTGTGACCGCTTTCTTTTAAGAGGAGAAATTTTGACTGTGTGTTGGAACACCAAGGCTCAATCCCAATTCACCCCTTGGCCCTACTCCCTGTTTTCGAGTGTACCCCTTGGCCCTTAAAACGGAGTTACAAGGTCAGCTAGGTCAGCTTACCAAGGTCAGCTACTTTCTCGTAGCCCTCCGTTTGGAGTGTGCCTCTGAAAAATCTCAGTTTCGAGGGCTATGTAGCCCTACCCTTTCGCCCTACCCCTCGATCTCAACAAGAATTGGGACACCCTACCCCTAGACGTGAGCGCGCAAAACGGAGGGGAAGGGCCAAGGGCTGAATTGGGATTGAGCCCTAGTCTTAGGCCAGAAACGCATTCTAATGCAAACACTTTTAATTTCACAAACTTGAGTCTTTGCATTCTGAAATGTGTCAGAACGCAATTCATAATACAACAAAAGTACAACAATTCTTGGTTACATCCAGAAGTGCTATGGTGGCAATTGTGTTGCGTTGTCTTCTAAAGGTCAATTAATCAACATGTATTTTAGCTAGCTTCCCATGTAATAACAAGAACAGTACCGTTGTCTCTGCAGTGTTTGCAGGAGATCTGGAGTCTATCGCTTCTACTGTGAGGATGTACCACTCCTCTTCCTCCTTGTCCAGCGGTCTCAGAGCTTTTATGTTTCCCTCACCATCCACAGAGAAGACATCCGCATGTGACTTCATGTTATAGCTGACCGTAACCACTGGACTTCCTGTTAATGCCTTGACCTTCCCCACTATTGAGGCCTCAGGCTCATTCTCCTTTATTGTGAACTTGTATGAGGAGTTTTCAAAACTCACACTCTCAGTGAGAGAGGAAAATTTGAAGTAGATCAAGACTTCAGCTACAGAGAGAAGAAAGATGTTAATCTTGACTTGTTTATCAGATTTGAATACTGAAGGGAGAATTACCGGCTCCCAATAAGAGTTGCCCACATCATCTGCATTGATTTAACGCCAGAGTCACTAAAGGAATTACGCAAACTAAGCCCAAACCTTCATTAGATTTTGGTGGTGTTCCATGATCTGTCGCTATAGCAGTGAGGTTTAGCAGCGTGTCTTCGGTGACCTCGCTAAGGTCAGAGGTCAAAGTGATGTCTCCTTTTTCAGCATCCAATGCGACCATTGAGGAGCCTTTAGCGAAACTACAGAAACACAACATTCATGCAGCTGTCTTAAAGGAGTGATGTAGGTAAGTGTGTTCATGGTTTAGCCTTCATATTATTGATCCTAATGGAAGTTTAGTCTTAAGCTTACCTGTAGCTAATTACCGCATTGTTTCCAGCGTCTTTATCTGTGGCTGAGAGCGTCAGCAGCACCTCTCCAACCTTGGCATCTTTAACCAGAATGCTTTTGCTGTATGTGTCAGAGCTGAAAACTGGAGTGTTGTCATTAACGTCTGTGATACTGACCCTCACTGTGGTGATGTTCTGCAGAAAATGAACCCAAGCAACCCTTTGTAGTGCAAATTTAAATATTTGTCTAATCCAAGGGCAAAAATTGTGACGAATTTGGCTCCAACCCTAATCAATCACATCTATAATATAATAATCACATCTATAATCTATTATTAGAAACATCAAATCAAGTGTTTTGGGGCAGGTTGAAGCTGAAAATTGCAGAATATTAGCTCTCCATTAGCAGTTTCAGACAGCCCTGCTTTAGAGCAAGGGTAGCCAACTATGATCCTGGAGAGCAACCTTTCAGCTCCAACTCCACTCCAACACACCTGCCTTTAGTTTTTAAATAATCCTAAATACACTGGATAGCTGGTCCAGGAGAGTTTGTTTAGGATTGGAGCTCAACTCGTGTGGAAGGCAGCTCTTCAGGAGCAGGGTTGGCTACCCCTGCTTTGGAGCAAACTCGAATGTTTGTCTAATCCAAGGGCTACCATCATGCAGAGTTTAGCTCCAACCATAATCAAACAAACCTGGACCAGCTTATTGAGATGTTCATGACAACTTGAAAACAACAGCCAAGTGTTTTGGAGCATGGTCGGAACTAGAGTCTGTGGGAAGGTAGCCCTCGAGGGACAGGGCTGGCATTTAGGTACACATTCTCATCACAGATCATACAAAGAAAATGAAATTACATTTCCCTGTGGCCTCCCATGATCCATAGCAATAATGACCACATCATACACATTCTGTGTCTCTCTGATCCAGCTCCTCAATAGCTTGTAGAGTCCCATCCTGAAGAAATGAAATAAAGGAATAGATTTTTAGATCTGAACATCTGACAATACATTATCATGTCAATAGGTTTACGTCCTCACCTCTCTGAATCTGAAAATTTCACTGTGTGAGGAAGTAGTGATGGTGACACGACCATTATCTCCAATGTCAGCGTCTGTGGCTGAGATTTTGCACACATCTCCAGGTGATGAGGGTGTGTACACACCTTCCTGAATCTCAATGGGCTCTGGGAGAGGAAGGAATTCTGGGTTGTTGTCGTTGGCGTCCAGAACAGTGATGATGACCTGAGCTGAGGAGCTTAAACCATCGACAGGCTGGTCTACAGCCACAACCTGAGAAAGACAATGCAAGCAGAATGAATAGTCATCCTGAGTAGTTGCATTTAAGAAATTAATGTGATTGCTTTGTACCTGTAGGGTGTAACTGTCTAAAGTTTCTCTATCCAAGGTAGCGTCGCTCCGGAGTGATATTACTCCTTGACTGTTGATGGCGAAGGTATCGCTATCCATGATAAAGTGACCTTTGGAGAACCCACCCTGATCGGAGAGAAAACTAGAAGAGGTAAGTACATAAAAATAGATTTGGAACGTAGGCTTGTTAATTTGAATGTTATTTAGGTCTTGTGTAGTCTTCTCTAACCTCATCCTCATCTGTAACCTCCAAAGGTACCAGAGCAGTTCCACCTGCAAGGTTTTCATAGACGGACACATCGTACTGGTCCTTACTGAACACAGGAGCTTTATCGTTAATGTCCTCAACCAGCACTGTTACAGTAGCACTGCCAGTGAGACCAGGGATTCCTCCATCTCGTCCCTCCACCTCAAGAGTGTAGCGCTTAGCTTTGCCATAATCCAGCTTTTCAGAAAGGATTATGTTACCAGACTCTGCTTCAATGGTAAAGACGGGTGGTGTTGAAGAAGGCTCCTGTTTGAGCAACGTGATAGGTCACGACAGCATTTGGACCATCGTCTTTGTCTGTTGCCACGACATCTAACACAGTTGTTCCTACTTCAGCATGCTCAGACACTGGGGCTTCATACAGTTGTTTGGAAAATATGGGAGCATTGTCATTAATGTCAGTCACGGAGACATCTAGATTGGTGGTGGTGGAAAGTGAGGGCGACCCTGATCTTGGGCAGTGATCACTAAGTGGTACGTATTCTTGGGTTCTCCTGTCAAGGGGCTCAGTTAGAGTTATCACTCCTGTTTCTTGGTCAACATGAAACCTCCCAGCACCTCCCAGAAGCGTGTAACGCACTTCTCCATTAAACCCTGCATCCGCATCCATGGCTGTTACCGGTGTTACGTTATCTCCCACCTTGTGATCCTCTGGTACTGAGACAGTAGCAGGGTGATTTTCGAACACTGGACTGTTGTCATTGATGTCCAGCACCTCAACCAGGACTGATGCCTCGTCTCGGTTAGTTCCATCAGTTATCGACAGCTGCACAGTGTAGCTGCTCTCCTCCTCAAAGTCTAGTTTGACTATGGTCGAGAGAACACCTGTAGCCTGGTTTATGGAGAACTTGTCGGCATTAGTTTCAACTGTTAAGGTGACGGGAACAATAGGATCAACGGACAGGAAGTCCACCTGTGAACAAGAGAGTACACATTGGTTCATGATTAGACTTTACCAGATTTCCACTGTCTTCGTTACTTGTATGTGAGAACTCAAGTTTTCTGATTTTATTACATGGTAATTATATTAGTCTGTTCCTTACACAAAGCTGTCAGATAACTTCAGTAGACTTGGAATATAATGCACAAGTCGTTTGAACTACTTGGATTGTCCTTTTATGGAGTTTTTTGGTGTTCTTTTTGAGAGATTGACGTTGGAAAACATTTCTCATTTTGCATTCCACAGAAAACGAACATTGGTTTGAAACCGCATAAGGGTGAGTAGTAATGACAGAATCTTTAATTTTTAGATATAGGGACTGTCCTCAAAGACTAGTGTTCCTCAAATCTTGCCCTGTAGGGCCAATGCCCTGCAGAGTTTAGCTCCAACCCTCATCAAACCCACCTGAGCAAGCTATGTAGGATCCCTAGAAAATCAAAGGTAGGTGGGTTTGATCAGGGTTTGAGTCGGCATTGGCCCTCCAGGACCAAATTTGACGAACCCTGTCATAGACCCTTGTGAGAGCTTTGACAAAACACTTTCCAAACTTTAAAATAGATCGTAACATTGTTTCAGAGTGTTCCACGTTTTTTTCTGTTATAGCACCGGACCAAGTGGCCAGGATCTTGAAGTGTCCTCAGACTGAGCCGATTCATAAGTGTACCAAGATTGGTAAAAATATCTGTTTGTAATTCTTTAAATAAACATTCATCAGTTAGCTGGTTGTCATTTAGACCATATTGTTGTCATCAAATGTTTGTATATCAGTTACAGGGCCAGTCCCTCAGAATAGAGGATCTTATAAGGAAACTCTTTGTGCTGTAAGGACCTTGACGATGTCTGCCGCTGACTGATCCTCCTCTACTTTCCCCTGGTAGGTCTTCTGAAGGAACTGAGGATGAGAATCTCCAGGTGCCTTGACATCCACCATTGCAGAAGTCGATCTGATTATAGTGCCCCCTAAATGTATGAAAAGACAGTGCAGTGGATGTTAAGTCAACAGGAAAGGATCCACAGCCAGGTATACCTCCATAAAATGATAACTTACCATCTTTTGCAGTCACATAGAGTGAAAACTGAAGGATTCTGTTTTCCACGAGTGGGATTATTTTAACTAGCGTAATCGCCCCATCATTCTCATTAATGCTGAAAAAACCATCCTCATTTCCAAACTCAATGGAGTAGCTGATTTCACCATTTGGACCTTCATCCAGGTCTGTTGCTTCAACCTTAGATCAATATAGTACAGTATGTTCAATTACTAACTTTTTTCTAATGTTTATGGTACAGTAGTAATCTTATAATGACATAATGGTTCCATAATTTCCAGAAATGTACTCAAATATTGATTGTGCTGGAAAGCGATTAAATGACTCAACAAAACATTGAATTATCACCTTGACAACCTGCATTCCAGTTGTCTGATTGCCGAAAACTTTGCCCTGATACTTAGAAGTTGTAAACTCTGGACTATTATCATTCTCATCCAGCAGGACGATGGTCACACTGGCTGTTGCTTTGTTGGTGGAAGGAGGGTTTTCTTGTGCTTCAACCTTTAGTTTTTGGAGAGAAAATTGCTTATTACGCAGTTGTGTATGAAAACACAGTGTGATTATTCATTTCTGAAGAATCATAGTGATAATGATAAAATGAGTCTCATTGTTACCTGAAAACTGAAGCTGGTTGTGGTTTCTCTGTCTAGGTCCGCAGAACTTTTCACCAGAATTGTTCCATCAGTCCTAATGGAAAAAGGTACGGACTCTGGAATAATCCGGAATGTTCCTACAAATCCTCCCTAGAGAAGAAGTCACGTGGTAAGTTCTTTTGTCATGCATTTGGGCGGAATCTCACAATAATTATATTACTTTACAAAGAGACAGTGATGTTTTTAGGAACTGTACCTGGTCTAGATCAGTGACTCTAGTCTGAAGCACAAACTGATCCTGTGGTGAGTTTTCAAGAATAGATACGGTGTACTCATCCTGGTCAAATTTGAGAGGGTTGTCATCCACATCCTCAATGGTGACGGACACCACAGTGTTAGCCGTCTTACTGGCATCATCCTGCTGAGTTGCCTATTTATAAGGAAATCATGAATAGAAAATATAAAACACACATTACTGAAACCCCTTTAGATTCATGAATGTCTTCAGAAACGTCTAATACCTGTATGTGAACCGTTATCTCCTTCGATTTCCTCTCGGTCTAGTGCCGTTGTCACAGAGATGACTCCACTGTTTTGATCGATGTCAAAGTTGCTCTGATATTCATTTGGAAAGACTGGAACAGAAATGTGGATATTTGCTGTGTTATTATCAGAAACTTAATATAGAATATGACGATATTTATTTATTCAAACAAAGTACTTGTTTTAGCACAAAAACTGTGCTTGACTATAGTTAGGTGGAATTTTCTGTATTATCAGAGTGTTTCACTCTTGCTCTCACACATCTACAGAGAAACTTTATTTGGAAAAAGGTGGAGGTGGTTATTTATATTAACAGAATAATAACAGTACAATAACAGTACATAACAGTACAACAGTACCTGCTGTTATGCTGTAAAGTACAGGCTCGTTGATGCCCGTGTCGCCATCTTGAGCTTTTATGGCCTCAGGAGTGACTTCTGAAAACTGTCCTTCCTGTGCATGGGCAGAAAAGACATGAAGGGTTCATATGTTTGGTCTGACATGCGTTTAAATATTGATCATGACGTCATTTACCCGATTTTCCTCAATGGATGCCTTGTAGAGACTGTGATCAAAATAAGGGTTTAGATTGTCAAAATCTTCAACTGTTATTGTAACTGTTGTGGTGTCACTGACATCTCCTATATCCTGCAAGGAAACATAGGGTTTTTATTATTATCTACCTTTAAATTATAGTTCATCCAAATTGAAAATTGTCATTTTGTCACATTTTTTCCTGGTCCCAACCACTTTTACCATATGGAAAAAACAGACATTCTGCTAAACATCTCCTTTTGTGTTGCTCAAGATTACATTTTTGCCTGAACTGTTCTTTTTAAGAGAATAGACTACTAAAGCAAGTTTGAAGTTTAGTGATCAAAGTGATCTGGAGGTTAGTATGTCAGAGAGTTTGTCTTTACTTTAGCTTGCACGGTGAAGATGTACTGTTGAGCATTGTTGTAGTTCAGACGTTGTTTCAGCCTGATGTTTCCGTCAAGTCTCACTTCAAAATCATCTGGTACTGGAGGCTGTTAATGAAGATGAAATGATAAATTAAGATGAAACACTTACTGATTAACTATATATTATTTAGTTTATTTTCGTTTGAAATAAGTATCAAAACAACACTCTACGAAGAAATGGTTCTATTTAGAACCAGAAATGGTTCTATCCCCCGCTTCATAAATGGAACTCCAAAATGGAACCATTTTTTGGGGGGTAAAAGGTTCTGTTGGCCAAGAATGGAACCCCAGGGTTCTATATGGAACCCAGAGGAACCCTTTTTTTAAGAGTGTATAGAACCTTTTAGGGGTTCCAAATACGTAGCAGCTGCCCTTTTGTAAATTTAACTTACAATTAAATTCCATCTAGTATCTGATCCGTGTTAATATTATATAAAATATATGGGAATCATTCATGACTTACAATTATAGAATAATCAATTCTGTTGTTTTCTGAAGAAACATCTGCATCTTCCGCTTTAATCCTGAGCACATCTGAACCCACAGCTGTCGTCTGGAGCAAAAGACACAGTTTACAAAGAGATGTGAGTCTCTGAGTGACCAAACACACTTTTGCTGTTTACAGATGTGACGTTACACACACCTCTGACACATCTGGCGCTGTATGTTTTACTCTGGAAGATCGGAGGATTGTCATTGACATCCTTAACTTCTAACGTCCGGGTATTTTTCAGCTGAAATGGAAAATGAAGTGACGGTTATAGTGAAGGTGTATGTGCTCAATACTTTGTCTTTGTCAAAAATTTGATAATGTTATATTTTAAACTTACCGCCTGGTTTGGGCAAGTGAGTGAATAATACAAAACCCCTCCTGTCTAGAAGAAATAAAACACACAAAGAGACAAGTGGCACTTCCTTTATTTATGAGATTAAAAAAACAAAGTGTAATACTACCAACCAACTAGCTATTGTTTGTTTGTAGTTAATGATAAATTCCATTGAAGATATAAAAATTGAGAAAATGGAATGAGATGTGGATGTGTAACCTGTCTGTAAATGTGTATCAGTGAGAGACAAACCTCCTTTAGTACATCAGCATCCAGTGGTTTGACAGTTCGCAACGTTTGGGTTGAGTCTTCATTAGAGTAAATCAGCTCCAGAAATGTTACACCAATGGGAAAGAGGTATGACTCCAGCACCAGAAGATTATCAGGTCTAATATTAGTGATAATCTCTACATCTCCTGAAGGCCAGATAAGATACATATTTAAATACATATTAAATACTGGATAATTCCAATTTTGTTCTTGCATTAGTACTCCTGTAATATTCCCCAAGCAAAAGCATTGACCACAGAGGGGTTTTGATCAAATATCAATTATTTTGTTTTAAATAACCATTTACAAATGTGAAAATAAGCATCTGATATTGTGGAAATTTCTCACCTTCATATCCCTCCTGGATATTCCCAATTTGGCCATTGGTTCCAGTTGTACAGTCTATTGGTAAAGTACCTTAAACAGAAACAAGTCATTGGTTTGAGGATTTAACAAACCGCTTAAAGCCTGAACACGCCACACACAAAATGCCCTAAATCACACAATTCAGTAACAACAAGATGAATAACAATTTAAACATGGGCATTTTTACTGATATGCTGGTGGATGGTACAGTTGTCTTTCTAATATCTGATTGGAAAACTAATATTACTCAAATGTGAAAACTCATGTTATTTAATATTAAATAATTTCAATTATATTATTAAATAAAGCAGTTTCCAATTAAATCCTGACTTTTACTTAATTAGAAGACCTCCAGTAAAACTCGTTTTTTAACAGTATAGACAACAGCTAGAGCTAAATATATAGATGTAGTTGTATCTTATAAAAGTAAGTTAAGCCTCACATACAAATGTTTGAAGTTAAAATTCATACTTCAGCTGGTTATGAATAAATTTTGACTTACCAATAACACTCCTAGCACTGCGGACATGAAGACAAGCTAAAATAAATACAACCGAGAATAAATGCATCTTTTCCATAATTCACTGTCAGTGCCGCCTGTGTTATGAAGACTGGCAGGGGAGAGAATGAATGTTGCTTGTTTAATTTCCCGAGCTGTTCCTTATTGTATGCCATAAACAGTTATTCTCTGGTGTAGTCAAGTATCAAAGGTGCTTCATAAAGGCCAATAATGAGGAGTAATGTGGGAGGGATTATACGGAAATAGTTACGTTACACATTTATTTGAGGATATCTGAGATTTAAACCGATAGACTTTGCTATTGACCTTTACTTGGCTTCTTGTATCACCTCTTTCTTTCACATAATGGAATCATTTTAACTTGAATTATTTACTTATTTAGTAAGTGAGCGGATTAAAAGGAAGGATAATAAAGCTGCTCATAACAACAAAATAGGATGATTTAAAGATACAAGATCATGTTTATTTGTAATAACTGTTACACTTACATAATTTCCTCCTTAATAATACGCAGTCATTTATTGCCATAAATCTAAAGACCTTTTTTGCCGGACTTTGGCCTGAAATTGATCAGGCTGTAAAGATATGTGACAACAAAGAATAATTCACACCCTCTGCTCGATAACTAAACAATTTGATATCCTTTATTTCATGTTGCTACTGCCAACACAATCTTATCACTGCTTACAAGTTATGAGCCTTGCTTATCAGAACCAGCGTTATATTCATTACAGCAACATTTCAGTGACATCACGGAACAAATCAAAGGTCACACGCAATAACACTGTACATAAAAGATTATTATATCTTATGATGATGATATATGATGAAAAAAACATGCAGATGAAAAAGTGTGACAAACTCAATTTTGTGTCTCTTAATCTGTAAGGGATCAAAACTGCAGGATTAGACAGTAAATGGATCAGTTTACACATGAGTGCAGAGGACTATAACCCTGAGCCACTGTCCTGCAGAGTTTACAACCTGTGTGTGTTTCCTAGTGATCCTGAAGATCTTGATTGGCTGCTTCTGAGGTATATAACTGCAGACCAGAGATCTCCTAAAGTGGGCAGAACCTCTGCAAGGGGGCGGAGTCTCCACATGCAAAGACTTTTTCCATTAACTCTGGCTTCAGTCAATCGTCATCAATTTATATTTCAAAATAAAAGTTCATAAATTGAACTTAATTTCTAGTTGTTCTAAAATAAAAAATGAGTAAAATATGCTATATGGATGGCCCGGCTCAGCGATCTCATGTTGCATGTTTGTCAATTTAAAAAATAATTATGAAAGTCAAGAATGTCGCAGTTTGTCATAAAACAGAAGAGTAACAGTTTTATGTGAAAATCGCTCAAAGAACTACATCTCCCGGGAAGCGAAACAGCGAGCAAGATCCATTGCTCGTATGTGTGCAGTCTGGTACAAAACACTCAGGCATGACGGTGTAACTTTTACGATTGTAACGTAAGATTATAGTAACAATGACCGATGTTAGCTTCAGTAAAGTTAGCTTCATTCATTGAGAGAAAATGTGCGCCTTTGGGATTGTAGTCTTTACGTATTTTCACAGTCTTATTCCTCAACAGTTTTACATCAAACTGCAACTTTCTTGACTTAATGCATCTTTTAAATTGACAAACTTCATATGTGTATTTCAGGACACAAACGAGATCAAAATATTTGTCTCTCGCCATTGAATACCATACAATATTATTTTCGACATAAGGTCCCATGGTGGTCGACGGGAAGGGGAGGGACTTAGGCCCACTATTTCTCATTCAAGTGAACTATATAAATAGAGTAATGTAGGGAATAGTGAATGAGGGTATAGGTTCAAACACAGCCCGGGCTCCAGCTATAACTTACCCTTCTCGCTGCTCCAGTTGAGTTTGATTAGGGTTGGAGCTAAATCCTACAGGGCAGTGATGGTGTGTCCGAAACGCATTTAGGTGCATTTGTGCAGTATGAATGAAATTCGAATGTACTACATCCACCATGGTGTTACTGTCACGTGACCTACTGTCCCAGCTACATTGCTTTACTCCCATTCACAAATCCTCTCCCTTCTGTGGCCTCATCATGATCATGGGACAGAAAAGTGTCCATCAAGTCCCTATTTTGAGCATCAAAAAAGTCCTATCTGTTTAAAAGGGGGAATCTTTAAATCTGATAGACTCTCAATTAAACAACATATTTCAAATCTGCAACAAAATCTGACATTAACTGCCCCACAAGTTGTTTTTTTAATGCTGAAATAACGTTAAAAGCCTTATTTTTCAGGCTAGACCAGTCAATGTGCGTGTAGGTTTCTATGGGAACCGGAGATTTTAAGGGCAGCTGCAGTGACGCATGACTTTACTAATCAGCGATTGGCTCTTTTACTTTGAAGGCGGGAGGCATTCAGTTTTTCCCATTCAGACGGAGAGAGTCGTCTTTGTATGTCTAATTACTTCGTCCCAATTTGCATATTTTCCGTCTATTTTGCGACATTTCTCCCTGAAACGGTAGGAAATTAAATTAAATGTGAAGGATTTTAACTGTGACAAGATGGTTGACAACTAGGGCAGCTTAAACTGTGACCGGATGCACGTAACTAGCGTCAGTAGAAGCTGTCCGTTAAAGACGCAGTTAATTAACAGAAAGTTGAGCTCACAGCTTCATAATTCCTGTTTACACGGTGCACATATGGCTTTCTCATACACGGCTTTTTATTTGTTTTTACAGGTGATCGTCTCTTTGAATGTTGAAGCACTCTGCTCCGCCTGACCTTCAGATGGTGCTGTTTCCCTCCAGGAGTTATGGTCTGTAAATTGTCTTTTTGTACATGTACTGAAAAAAAACAACACTTTTTAGTTCTACATAGAGATGTGTGTATCTCCTGTCCAAGCCTAATCAATGAAAGCAGTGAGGCTGATTAAACACAAACACTCTTAGAAGACCACTGTCCACAACAATAGATGTTAATGTTAAAATCTTCCGGCCGCCAAATTCCTCCATTAAGGGCCCTTTTATGAGTCCGTTATTGAAATTGAAAAGCCATGGTCACTTCTAAGTAATTATTAGTACAATTTATCTGATATTTTATCTAGAAATATCTAAATATCTGTAACATAACACATTTTTAATGCTTGATAGTTTTTACCAAATGCCAAATCAATGTGAATTAAAGACACAGAGTCTACATAAAAACAAAAACATTTATTTACATTTATACATTTGGCAGTTCTTGTATTCCTTGGGAATCAATCCAATGACTGGCGTATCCAGCACAATCTCTCCTGTTTGCTCTACAGTGCTAACTTACATCTGTCTTAACATCTTAGGTGTCATTATTAACCACAAACTCAGTAGGAAATCCCACATAACCTAGATATAAAGTCAAAAATCTCATAAACTATCCTGTCTAAAACAAAACACATTCTCGATTCAAAGGCCTTATATACTGAACCAGTATTGTAAGTCGAATTTTTGTATCCATGTTTGTTTGCAAATTGCTTTTTCTTTTCTTTTTCCCCTTTCTGTTGAGGTTGACCGAAATAAAAACTAACTAATGCCGAGTTCAGACTGCACGATTTTCAAAGTAGTTCGGGTCGCTGTTGTTTTCACACTGCATGACTATCTTGGCCAGCATTCAGTCGCTGCTGTGTTCACACTGCACGATGGATCGCCAACAGAAGGTTTCACGCTGCATGAGTTTACAATAGGAAAAATCGCAGACAACTCTGTCTAACTGTGTAAGTTTCCCAACAAACACACGTGAGATGTGACAAGGAAACAGCGCGACATCAAACGTTCAAGACCGGTGTTCTCACGCTCATTTTTTCTTTTTTCGAACCCGGTTGTGGTACGGCTCAGATAAAACGTCAAACAGACATGAGTGCTCCTGCCAGATTTCTACTAATTTTTCTTCCATTTATTAGGTCCAAATAGACCGAGAAGAAGCCTTTTTCTGAAACAATGCCATGCTTGTTGATATGTGATCTATAACTCCTCCCCAAACTCCCCGCTGCTCTGTATCTTGCTCTCGGTATGTCGGTAATCGCCAATGTAGTTTTCAGTCAGAACACTTTTCACACAGCAGGATTTTGAATTGTCGACAGGTCCAGATATTAAGCATGCCAAAAATCTCTGCGGGCGTCGGTGATTCTCTCAGATCGCGTCTTTGCTCATTCACACGTGCGTGATTGCGTGATTGTCACTCACATGAACGAGCACTGATATGCCTGTGATTTCGGGGCATTTGTCGGCGATTCTCAAAACCAGTCGGCGAGCCAAAATCGTGCAGTCTGAACTCGACATAACTTGAGTTTGTCATTGTGAGAGTCACATGACGACTGATCCTAAGGACACATGATCAGAGATGTTAATCCTGCAATGCTGAAGCCCAGAGACTGATTTCTGTCTTTAGAAGCCCTGATGCTTGAGTTGTTTCCTCCATTTTCAAGGAACCCTTAACAGCTGCCTACACCTCAAGTTTAGGATTAGGTCTATAAATGTTACTTAATCAAGACATAAGTTCATGAAGTCTTGTACACCACTGAGAAGAAGTGAGGGGCTTTGATCCATCAGGGTGTTTTCAGAGGGCAGAGATGCTGTTTCCACCATTATCACTTCCATTCTCAGATTCTCTGTCAAAATTTCTGTTCAACCTCATCCTGGGAAACATAAATCATGTGGAACAAAATTATAAATAAGAATTTAAATTCCATGTTTAATGACAAAATGATACTTAATGAATTATACTCTGAGTTTGCCGTTACAGCAGGGGCTTTACCTTTACTGGTTCTTGGTCTCTGTTAACAAAAGAAGAAACATGTTTAGTCAAACATCTCAGAACAAATCAGCACAGATAAGAACATGGTAACTGATGCATATTTTGTGTTTGAGAACAAACTCTTTGTATCAGATATTTAACGACATTTTTACACTTACGTGTTGAAGTTATCAAGGCGGTCGAGACTGTATTTCCTTTGAGGTAAATCAACGTCAGTACTTAAACTCTGTCTGTCAGAATCTGCTCCCTTTTTCCTGAGGCAGCAAAAATATGTATTATATACAAAAACAATGTATTATATACTGTTTATATGTATTATATACAAACATACATTTTCTTTGCCGTGAAAAAAAAATTCCCCCTAAATCATGAGCAATGTTTCAAAGTCAACATGAAACAATTTTATCACTATAAAGATAACTGGCACTACATTACTGCATTTTAGGAAAACTGAACCTACTACTGACAGTCCAGGTGAAACAGAACAGAGAATTTAAATCAATCAAATATATTAAAAATCGATATTGATATCATGACTAAGTTTCAATTAGGAATTATTTTCAGGTTAGTTGACCGCAACTAAGTTTACTCTGTGTCAAACACACACATTCACACTGAAGGAAGGAAGGAAAGAAAAGAAGAAAGAAGGGAAAAAAACTGCAGTTATATGGCCAGTAATAACTTACTTGACAAGATGGATTATCTTCAATGCTAAAGTCACACAGACTACAGCCAGCACAACACTGACAGCGATGAGAGCAATTGTGATGGTTTGACTGGATTCTCCAGAGTCTCCAGAGTTTCCAGAACTGTCCTCCACTTTGATTTCCAAACCAGGTCCAAAAACCTTCTCCAGCTCAAACGTTAAATCTTTGTTCTCACTGTTCAGTTTCCTGTGGGAGTGAAGATATTTAAATTTCTGCCCATAAACACTCTCGTCCTTATTATAATTACATAGAATAGATGTAATTAAGGCTAGCAAGCCAGAGTTATTTTTGTTAATGCACATGCATTCATTTTTCATATATAACATGAATGTACACTACCGGTCAAAAGTTTAAGATCGGTAAGATTTTTTATGTTTTTAAAAAGAAGTCTCTTCTGCTCACCAAGGCTGCAATTGTTTGATAAAAAATACACAAAAAACACACTAATATTGTGAAATATTATGACAGTTTAAAATGACTTTTTTTATGTTAATATATATTAAAATGTAATTTATTCCTCTGAAAAAAAGCAGAATTTTCAGCATCATTATCTCCAGTCTTCAGTGTCACATGATCCTTCACAAATCACTCTAATATGATGATTTTATGCTCCAAAAACATGTATGATTATTATCCATGTTGAAAACAGTTTTTTACATTTTTATTTCAGGATTCTTTGATGAATAGAAAGTTCAAAGAACAGCATTTATTTAATTAGAATAGAAATAGAAATAGTAGAAGGAAATGTCCTAATTCCTTTATATCCGCGGGACTCGTGTGTGGCACGGATATATGTCTCTCATTAGCAATTGCACCCTGCTTCACACCACAGTCATGTTAAAAACATCAATGTATTCACTCATCCATAAACATTATTATATCCTTAAGCATGACGACAAGTTCCATAATTCTGCTTAAATGCGTCATCAGCTCGCCTTTATTGAAAGAGGTTAACGACCCCTAGCGGTGAAAAAAATTACATATTGTAGCTTTAAAGTCAAAGCACCCACTGACCACAGGGCTATCGGCTCCAATCATTATAACTGTATTTATTGTGAACATGTTTTCTTGCCCATTTCCACATACTCAACTTTCACATTAGAATAGCCTTAATAAATTGGTATTAGTTCAACTTACTCTTTGACCACCGTGGCTTGCATGAGCGCACCACTGGAGTCCATGGCGATGAAACTGACGTAAGTCTTGTCTGTAGATTCAATAAGGATAGTGCGCATCTCATTCCCATCCTCAGCTCTCACACTGAGGATTTTCACAGTCCAGCCTAAAATTTTCTCCATGGAACTGAGGAAAAACACACACTATCAGATGGTCTATAGAACACAAAACAATAACAGGAGGTAACATGAAGTTAAAGTTCCAATTTAGTCTAATTTGTAAAACAAACAAAACGATTAATTAAAGGGGTGATGAACTGAGAAATCAACAAGACTGGATTTGCAGACCGATTGAGAGTAAAGAACGGTGCTATGCCGTCTATATTGGATCTGACAGGAATGGTGCAACACACGGACTCTGGGCCAAACATGTATGGGCGAATCATTCCGGTCGCCATTTTACAACATTGGACATTTTCAAAACAATTTCCCCCACGTGCATCGACGAGTGAGTCGAAACTCATTATAATATGCAAAACTGTTATCCACTCACAGCAGTGGGCGTTTACTTCCAAGTCTCAGTGCGAGACGGCCATAAAAACTAGGCTCAAAACTAGGGTAGAAAATAGCCTATTACTTATTCATTTTGATGTTTCGAATGCAAAAACCAAGCGAACGTCATAAGTTGACCTCAAACAACAATATAATAAAATGTAAAAAGCCAGTTCAGTGACCCCTTTAAGAACTGGCTTAAAACAACATTTAGTTCACGACTCTATCCATTTTTTTTATTTGACACCCTGACTTAACTCACTTGAAGGGAAGCTTTTCAGTAATTTAAAAAAAAATTCATTTTTTTAATTTATTTTTTTGTGGAAAAGAACTGTATGACATTTTCTTTGAGAACATAGCAGAACACACAGATTAGGAACCCCATTAGGGTGAGTAAAATAATTCATTTTTAAATTTATTTTTGGGTTAATAGCTGGGTTTCAGTCACGTGATTATGATAACGCGGAATTCAGATGGAGGGCAGGGTACTACCTCGTCTTAGACATGCTTATACTTTACAAAGTTCGGAAACGTTACACGTTACACAAACAGTCACTTAAGTTGTATTAACTCACCTTTGACGAAGTGATCACTAACGTTACACACACACGCGCATTTTACCATTCGGCTCCTCCCGACCACAGACGTAAGTTTGCAAGACGTTTTCCAGAGTTTTCGATCAATTTCTTGCATTTTCAAACAACTTTTGGTACACGATAAAAACTCCTTGTGGTTTTATCAATTCAAGTAACTATAAATGACTCAAAACACAGGCATTTTGAGTTTGTTAGTGCTTTCTAAATACAGCAAATCACTTCTTGCCCTCCATTTCGCGTATTCGCGAATTTCGCATATTCGCGCCATGGCAACACAGTGGCGTGACATCATATGAAAACAAGCTATTAATCCTCAAACATGTTTCCTCTCAGCTCAAAACACATTAACACTTCACAAATGAAATGCTCTTATTCTGTCTTAATAAGGTTCAATAATATTCATTTTCAATATCAAATAGATTACTCACTCTTCCATCTCTGGTATATTCTTCTCCACTATGTATACGGGCTGGTTTAGGGAGATTACTGAGACGCTGTCATGATGTACACTTTGTTTTATTTCGATCTGCATGTGGCAAACACAAGAAGCCAATCTTTGTAAAGTTGTTCTCTTCATTGGTCATTTGAAACAGTCTTACAAAGCTTTCTCTTTTTTCTCTCTCTGTTTCTGCTCACCTGTAGTGTTGTAGTCGCGAACAGCCCATGTTTATCAGTGGCTTTAACCAGAAAGGTCAACTGATTGTCTCTAAAACTGGATGCTTCCAGTACGTAGACCTGACCAGTGCTTGCCTCCACATCCAGCAGAGTTGTGGACTCCAGCAGGGAATACTTCAGTTCTGAGCTCTCGCCCACATCAGGGTCTGATGCCTGAGGGACACAAAAGACAAGTAAAGACAAAAAAAGTAAGTAAAGTCCGGCACTTCATACATAGATTTTTTAGGGGTTCCCATGGGGTCATTTTAAGGATTTAATAAATTAGATGTTATGAATTAAACAGCTCATAGACATATATTTAAATTTTAAATATAACCCATTAAACATAAAAGTGTTATTCAATCATTTGAGATATTTCTCCTTATATATTTTTTTTTAGGATAAAGGGTTCTATAAAATTGAGTTAGTTTTCTATATAGAACTTTTTTGAAGAGTGGCTCAGCTCCTTTGGGGTAAATATTTCAGACTGATATCTCCTCAGATGGCATGGGAGGAGTTGCATGTTAAAATGTATTACTTAAGGTTAAGTGTTTGAACAAATCACTAGCCCTTTAGAATGAGCAACACTAACAGTGATGTTTGCTTCACTACTTATTACAAAATAGATCTGAGTACATCCATTGCATGTATATCTGATGAATATGCCAAGCCACACTCACCTGGATCTTCACTATAGGATATTTGTATGGAGAGATGCTGAAAATCTCTGCTTTATATATTTCAGCGTCAAACACAGGAGCCTCATTCACGTTCTCAACCTGAACACTGACCTGAAGATTGTAAGATAAAGAAAGTCAAATACAAATATAAATGAGCCTTGGGACAGCCTTCTTTTTAAGAAGAAAAACTTTTTGTCTCTGAAGTATTTGAAGAGTAAGACTTTAAAAGTAAGAATAAAAACATACTCTAGGTAAGTACAGAGAATGGGGCATTAACATACATTTTTAACAAAATACACTATGCATGAACATAAATTGTGCACTTGTGTAGAGTTTGTTTCTGCATGGCCTTAATTTGAAGTAAGGATAATACCATTGTCTCTGCAGTGTTTGCAGGAGATCTGGAGTCTATGGCTTCTACTGTGAGGATGTACCACTCCTCTTCCTCCTTGTCCAGTGGTCTCAGAGCTTTTATGGTTCCCTCACCATCCACAGAGAAGACATCCTCATGTGACTTCATGTTATAGCTGACCGAAACCAGTGGACTTCCTGTTAATGCATTGACCTTCCCCACTATTGAGGCCTCAGGTACATTCTCCTTTATTGTGAACTTGTAGGAGGAGTTTTCAAAACCCACACTCTCATTGTTAGGAGCAATTTTGAAGTGGATCAAGACTTTGGCTACAGAGAGAAGAAAGATGTTAGTTTTGACATGTTAGTTCTACTGAGATCAGGTTAATTTTTTTAAATGCAAACCTAGGGCACAGCGTTTGAGACACAAATGTACCATAACGTGCACAAGATGCAGGACTCAGCTTTAGATTTAGGCAGAGTTTTACCAGATTTAGAACAATTTGTGCTGAAATCTAAACAAAATAGATCAAAAGCCCTAAAGTGAATATATACCCCAAAAAAGTGCCAAAGCTGTTGGGTATGGAGCTGAAATAGTCTCAAAATGTAAAATATGGTGTAAAAAACATAATTCACACACACAAAATTCACATACAAATCCACAGTGATCCACACACACACACGATTTGCAAATGCAAATCCAACAATCAATTTGTACACATAAAACATAATATACTTATTTAGCGTATGTCAATTTTGTTGTACATGTTTTTTTAATTTAAATGAAGTGTTTGTAAATATATCATATATATGCTTACGCATTTGTGAGCCCTATTTTGTTAATACATTCGTTTTAAAACTATTGTAGCTCTGGGGTGCAGAGCAAAATATGGTCGCAAGTTAGTCGCAATTTCCATTGAACTCTATTGGTAACGCGGAACTTGCGACCATAGTTCGGCTAACGATGCTTTCGGGAAACGCACCCTCTATGTTATTTCCAATCATGTGAAATGAACCTCCAGTTTTAACTCTATAAAAGCTTTGTGCTGGCATAAACGGCATTAACACTAGTAACACTACTAGAACTAGCCCTTTTTCTACCTTTTTGTGGACATATTTACAGTATTTAGGTGGGATCACACTACTCTAGAGAGAGCTCCTTAGGAAGAACAACAATGTTGTTATGAAGCCCAAACCTTCATCAGATTCTGGTGGTGTTCCATAATCTGTCGCTATAGCAGTGAGGGTTAGCAGCGTGTCTTCTGTGACCTCTCTAAGGTCAGAGGTCAAAGTGATGTCTCCTGTGTCAGCATCCAATGCGACCATTGGGGAGCCTTCAGAGAAACTACAGAAACACAACATTCATGCATCTGTCTTAAAGGAGTTATGTAGGTAAGTGTGTTCATGGTTTAGCCTTCATGTCATTGATCCTAATGGAAGTTTAGTCTTAAGCTTACCTGTAGCTAATTAGCGCGTTGTTTCCAGCATCTTTATCTGTGGCCGAGAGCGTCAGCAGCACCTCTCCAACCTTGGCATCTTTAACCAGAATGCTTTTGCTGTATGTGTCAGAGCTGAAAACTGGAGTGTTGTCATTGACGTCTGTGATACTGACCCTCACTGTGGTGATGTTCTGCAGAAAATGAACCCAAGCAACCCTTTGTAGTGCAGACCAAAAGTTCATATTTGCAATGTCTAGAATCCACAATTAATGTGTGGAATTGCCAATAATTTACTTGTAAGGACTGAATTAGTATAAGATATACAGCCTTTTTTACAAACGCATAAAATCTAGTACATAGTGCAGCTTCTTTTTGCATGTTTGTGTGCCATTTAAGGATGGATAAATGCCCGCTTCAAATTAGGGACGAAATGAATGCCCCAGCCAACATTTCCATGTGGATTTTTGTTGGGCTGTCACTTGTGCCCGGATATGGGTAATCCAAATGGGGCCCAAAATAAAATTCTCCATCAGCTCCATGTGGGCCCCCATGAACGTTGGGCCCCATTTATACAGTATGTTCATTATATGGGCTAACTTGGGTTGCAAATGGGTGCGAAGGTTTTTAACAATGTTTTATTTTTCCCACTGGAATCCTTAAAGAAATTAAGAAATGTGCCAAATTTTTGCATCAGCCAATCTGTGAACAATCTGAGGTAATGCCATTGTGAAATGGCCCCCCCAGTTTTAACTCTGTAAATGTTTTGTGCTGGCACTACATTAGCACTAGAATTTATCTGCCTCTTTGTGGACATATTTACAGTATTTAGGTGGGAACACACTACACTTCACAATCAATACATTCACAGTTTGTCTGGAACAACACACATTTACAATAATACAAATGATGTACAATGTACATTTCTCTGAGGGATTGCATGATCCACAGCAACAATGACCACATCATACACATCCTGTGTCTCCCGATCCAGCTCCTCAATAGCTATTAGAGTCCCGTCCTACAAGTGAAGGAATAAACATGTTTTTATAAGATCTGAACATTACAATGTAATGTTTCTAAAAATATCATATGATAGACTATAGATATCATGTACTGATTAAGTCTCCTCACCTCTCTGAATCTGAATATTTCACTGTGTGAGAAAGTAGTGATGTTGACACGACCATTATCTCCAATGTCGGCGTCTGCAGCTGAGAGTTTGCACACATCTCCAGGTGATGAGGGTGTGTACACACCTTCCTGAATCTCAATGGGCTCTGGGGGATGAAGGAATTGTGGGTTGTTGTCGTTGACGTCCAGAACAGTGATGATGACCTGAGCTGTGGAGCTTAAACCATCGACAGGCTGGTCTACAGCTACAACCTGAGAAAGACAATGCAAGCGTCCAATACAGAATGAATAGTCATCCTGAACATTTGGTAAATAGCTGGATTTAAGAAATTAATGTGATTGCTTTGTACCTGTAGGATGTAACTGTCTTCAGTTTCTCTATCCAAGGTAGCGTCGCTCCGGAGTGATATTACTCCTTGACTGTTGATGGTGAAGGTATCGCTAACCATGATAAAGTGACCTTTAGAGAACCAACCCTGATCGGAGAGAAAACTAGAAAAGGTAAGTACATTAAAACAAACTTTGAATGTTGGCTTGACAAAACCTTAAATTGAAGTTTAAATCAGCTTGGTTTAAGTAGTTGGTTAAGACTTGGGTAGTTAGAAGAGAGTTTTAAAGGTGCAGTGTGCATAGGGTGACCAGAAGTCCTGAAAAATTCATGACAGTCCCGAAATCTAAGCAGCTGTCCCAAATCCCGAAACCGGCCTTAATTGTCCCGAAAATTATACTAAAGCAAAATCTTGATATAAAATATTAAAAAACTGTCTACGGTAGTTGAGTTGTCCTGTAGCCAGACACCTCAAGTCGCAGCAGCTGTGAGGACAGTGAATGTGCAGGCAGACAGTATAAACTTCTGTTGTTTTTTTGTTTTTTTTAAACAAGCGGCAATTTTGCTCATGACGCGTGAATGGATTCAAAGTGTTCACGAGTATAACTAGACGCAGTAGGCTTGAATTTGACGTGCTATTCGCGTCTAGTGTGAACGCAGCATTAAATGAGTGATTGATTGGTCGCTGTGTTGAACCAACCTGCCAAATCCTGACTGACGAGAGGAGGAGCTGGGGATGGAGGAGGGTAATGAGCTCCTGAGAAACGTGATAGCTGCTGATATTACTGAGGAGCTTATATATGTGATAGGCGTCATATTCCTATTGGTAGATGTGGATCAGCTGAGAGTCAGGTGATGCAAGCTTGACTAAGGTGACCTGCCAGAACTGGTGCTACACTTGATTTTTGGGTGAACTAGTGTTTGAATTTGTTAATTTGTGGTTCCTGTGGTTGGAGTTTTTTGCTAAATGGTTGCTTAGTTTTTTTAACGTGTTGGGATCTCTGGATGATTGGATCATCATTTGTGGTGTTAAAAAACTGTATTCTTTATTTTTGTGTTTTTGATCTACTTTACAAAGAGACAGTGATGTTTTTAGGAACTGTACCTGGTCTAGATCAGTGACTCTAGTCTGAAGCACAAACTGATCCTGTGGTGAATTTTCCAGAATAGATACGGTGTACTCATCCTGGTCAAATTTGGGATGGTTGTCGTTCACATCCTCAATGGTGACGGACACCACAGCGTAAGCCGTCTTACTGGCATCATCCTGCTGAGTTGCCTATTTATAAGGAAATCATGATTAGAAAATATAAACAAACACATTACTGAAACCCCTTTAGATTCATGAATGTCTTCAGAAACGTCTAATACCTGTATGTGAAACGTTATCTGCTCGATTTCCTCTCGGTCTAGTGCTGTTGTCACAGAGATGACTCCACTGTTTTGATCGATGTCAAAGTTGCTCTGATATTCATTTGGAAAGACTGGAACAGAAATGTGGATATTTGCTGTGTTATTATCAGAAACTTAATATAGAATATGACTATGTTTCTTTATTAAAACAGAAGTGTGTTATTAGCAGTGTAAAGTACATGTTTTATCACAATTACTGTGCTTGACTATTAGGTGGAATTTTCTGTGTTAAAATCAGTGTTTCACTCTTGCTCGCACACATCTACAGAGAAACTTTATTTGGAAACATGTGGAGGAGGTTAATTATATTAGGACTCATGTCAAATCATGTCATGTAAGTGTGTTCTGTTAATAGCACCTGCTGTTATGCTGTAAAGTACAGGCTCGTTGATGCCCTTGTCGCCATCTTGAGCTTTTATGGCCTCAGGAGTGACGTTTGAGAACGGTCCTACCTGTGCATGGACAGAAAAGACATGAAGAGTTCATATGTTTGGTCAGACATGTGCAGGGCTCTCAAGTTTTGAAGACAGGCAAGAGTGACATTCCCCGCCCCAATGGGGGCGGGTGTTGTTGGTTGTTGGGGGGGTCGTTGGAATGTGGGTGTTTCATTAATAATATTAATATTAGTGTTTTTGTGTTGTTATTAATTGCTGAGACTTGCAGAAAATGTATGACACATGGCACCGTCTCCTCCTCTAATGGGCCTACCCTTTTGGCCACCTTCTCTGGGCCAGCATCCTCTAACCTAGCCTTTTTAGGGGGCTTTCCTCTCAGGGCGAATGAGAGGATGCTCGTTTGCCTTTTACCTGACATCTTTGGAAGACATATATGCAATGATTAATGCATCCATGGCCAGGATAATTATAAAATATGATTCTCTAACAGCAGTCAAGTTGTCTTTGTTTGTGTCAAACAATTTGTAAATTTGTTGTAACATTAAAACAGGAGATCTCATGACTTACTCTGCTCAGTGATATTCGGAGCTCCAGTCGTTTCCTCTGCGGGTAAACGAAACTTTTGGAAGAGATGTTGTTGCAGAATCACGTGAACAATTCCTTGAAATGCTTTTTATTGGTTGTTGCGTTAAATCTTACCCAGATACAGTAGTGCTATTTTCTGATTGGCTAAAATTGTGTAGCCCTTTCCTTTTTTGATTGGCTGATAAAGCGACAGGCTGCGAGAGCAGGGGAGACAGCGCGCGCTTGCGTTCCACTGACGAGAGTGAAGCGGCTAGAGACAATTTGGCGCTGCGACATGTAAATATATGATAAATAGTTTTTCTGCGTGAGAAATACAATGTGTGGCGGGAGTGCGTGACAAAAGACTGAAATGAGTGACTGTCACGCTAGATGCGTGACGCTTGAGAGCCCCTGCATGTGTTTAAATATTGATCATGACATCATTTACCTGATTTTCCTCAATGGATGCCTTGTAGAAACTGTGATCAAAATAAGGGTTTAGATTGTCAAAATCTTCAACTGTTATTGTAACTGTTGTGGTGTCACTGAATTCTTCTTTATCCTGCAAAGAAACATAGTGTTTTAATACTATCTACATTAAAATGATAGTTCATCCCAAAAATTTTTTTCAAAAGCAGTTTGGACAATTCTACTAAACAGAAGAAAGTAAGTCCTACGCTCTCAAAAAAAGGGCAGTTGAGTGTCACCCTTTCAAAATGTATTACATGTCTTTGAGGTCAATGAGCCCGTTCTCATCCCAAGATATGGTCAATATGAGACGCAGATGGGCCAGAAGGCGCCTCCTAGTGGTCTAACCCTAACCCTACCCCAGACCTAAACCTACCCATACTCTGTGCGTGTTATATTGATGCTAAATGGTGTCATGTGCGTTAGATATATACACATTGTCAAAAGTGTCACATATGACGCCCAGTGATGAGAATGCGTTGTAATAATAGTCTATGTATGCACCCTTTAGGTGTAAAGAAGGATACCAAAGGTGTACCTTTTGTAAGGGTAACGCCCCAGTGACAGCTCTTGTGGGTGAGTAAAATAATTTTCACTCTTGGGAAACTATTCCTTTAAAATGTAAAGCAATGCTTAGTAAAATGGATGTGGGACTGGTATGTCAAAGTTTGTCTTTACTTTGTCTGTAGCTTGCACGGTGAAGATGTACTGTTGAGCACTGTCGTAGTTCAGACGTTGTTTCAGCCTGATGTTTCCGTCACTTCTCACTTCAAATTCATCTGGTGCTGGAGACTGTCAAGACAAGTGATATAAATGACACAAACTGAGCTCACACATTATTACACTCAAATATTTATGTATTTTCTAAAAAAATAACGGAATATATTAGTATTAAATTTGATCTGTATTAAATATTTTAATAAATTGATTAACCGCCATATAATAAAATTAACTTCAAAATCATAGAAACTTAAATTAAATTAAAGTTTGCTGTAAACAATTTAACCAATCACAGAGTGTGATTAACAGAGCGTGACATGTTAGTCATCGTGAATCTATTTTGATGTGTCTGGCTTTATCCTATAAAGATTGCTGTATTCTGCTTTCGGTGATTCTCTGAGAACTGCTCGAGAACATCTGGCCGTAATAATGAGCATTTAAAGGACAATTACTCAAGTCTGTCTACGCAGAAAGAAAACAAGTAAGTTAGAATTACCGACTTCGGCTGTAGTCGTCTGGATATGGCAATATATATAGATGTGCTAGCGTATGAATTATGGTAGTATAGTTCATGTTAGGGAAACAAATCTATAATAGTTGGTTTGAGTAAAAATCTATAACAGTATCTATATGGTAGTCTTCTAAACAAAAGTGAGCATACACATATAAAGTATATCCAATTAAATCACTTAAATTTAGTTTTTCTCTTTTGGGAAAATGGATCAAACATGTATCATTATTTTTGCTCTTTTTGTCCAGCTAAGTAGCAAATCATAGGTCAAGTTTTCAGAGAAATGTAGTCCCAGAACCATATCTACTATCACGGTTATCTATAATTTTAGCTTTGTGAAAGTCTATTATAATTTATGTTTGTATTATATCAAATACATTAGACTCACCAGTATAGAATATGTAATATTGCTGTTTTCTGAAGAAACATCTGCATCTTCCGCTATAATCCTGAGCACATCTGAACCCACAGCTGTCGTCTGGAGCAAAAGAGTTTACAAAGAGATGTGAGTCTCTGAGTGACCAAACACACTTCTGCTGTTTAAAGATGTGACGTTACACACACCTCTGACACATTGGCGCTGTATGTTTTACTCTGGAAGATTCGGAGGATTATCATTGACATCCTCAATATTTAGCGCCCGTGTATTTTGCAGCTGAAATGCACAATGAAATATTTGTAATGAAGATTTATGTGATGATACCTATTTCCATCATTCTTATTGAATTATTGGATTATGCTATTGTATAAATAGACATACCCCTGTGTTTGAGCAGGTCACTGAATAATACAAACTCCCTCGGACTGGAAGAATTAAAACACACAAAGAGACACACAGTATGTGGCACTTTCTTCCATTATTAAAGTAATATGTATGGTTATGTTCTTTTTATATTTATAGACTTAATCTAACAAATATAAAAGTGAAACAAACCTCCTTAAGTTCATCAGCATCCAGTGGTTTGATGGTTCGTACAGTAGCGGTTGTGGCTCCATTAAAGTAGTCCAGCTTCAGAAAGTTTACAGCATTATTGGAATTAAAATATCCCTCCAGCACCAGACTATCATTAGATCCGATATTAGTGATAATCTCTATATCTCCTGAAGGCCAGATCAAATGCATATTTTAATACTCTTCATAGACTGTCTAAAACATAATGCCAGTATTGATCATTCATTACTACTTTTACTACTTGTAATACTGCTCCCAGAAGGAAATGTGTTTCAAATGACCACAACATTAAACATTACAGTACATTAATAAAACATTAAGAGACAAAAAGACAAATAAAGATTCCCCCCCCCCCCCCATTTGCAATGCATTTTATTTCAAAATAGTTTTTAATGTAAAAATCAGAGTAATGTAATAAGTGCACCTTTGGAAACATTCTAAAATAATAAATGCAGTTCATGACCCCTTTAATATTACATTAATCAAAAAACAAATTGTTGCTTGTAAATGATAAACTAATATTGTAGACTAGTTTATACATAGTTTGTTAAGTCTTGTGGACATTTCTTACCTTCATATTCCTCCAGGACACTCCCTACATACTTATTAGTTCCAGTCACACAGTTTATCTCCGAGGTACCTTAAACAACAAGTCATTGGTTTAAGGACTTAACAAAAAGATAAAAGGCTAAATCTAGTAATACACAATATATTGAAAAACAAGAGAAATTAAGCATTCTTTACACAAAATTATTATGATCCACTAATAAATGTAAAGAGATTCACAAACATTAAATATTCACAAATGAATATAATGAGATCTACAGATAATCTTTAGGAGTATCACAAAAATTAATTAAATTAACAAGTAAATAAAATGAGATTTGCCAATAAAATATTCACAAATATGTTTTATGTCCCAAAAAAACTCTGCCCACTACGCAATTGTGGATTTTGAAATATTTTTCTGGAGTCAAGACCATAGACTAAAAAATCAAGACGCACAGAGTGCAGACAAATTTACAAATAAGTAGACTCCACCCACCATCTACTCAGGCCAATCAGACAACAGCCACATTGCGCAGACCAATCATACTGTAGCATGCCCTCGCTCCAACCAATCACGATTTGCTTTGCACTTAGTCAACCCACCCGGAAATAATTTGCTTATTTTAAAGTTTGTCCCAAGGCAGTCGCCACCAGTGATGCAAGTGACTGCAAGAGAGCCAAACTAAAAGTCTGTATAATGTTCTGGTGTTTAAATATGGCTAATTCATGATGTTATGTGGTTGCTAGGGTCCTCTAAATGGTTGCTAGGGTGTGGCTCACACTGTACAGTGGACCAGCAGAAACTCCCTCAGTGCCGCTTGCAACAACGTCTCCACTTTGGGGTGTGTCCGTGGTAAGTGTGTTTAATGTATGTTTATTTAATTATGAGGGCAATATAATCGATTACATTTGGAAATAGGCCAGCTTTGATCCCAAATTCCACAAATATATCCCGTCAATTTTATATACTTTTGTAAACCCAGCCAGTATAATCACAACGAACACATCCAAACTGCATTTTTTTTTAACATAAATATTACAAATGCAAAGCGTCCAATTTGTAAACAAATGGATTTACGCACAAAATCCAGCATATATTTCCTTATGGGGTCAGAATTGTTGCATTATTTCAAATAAATAGATAAAGATTCACAAACAAATGTAAAGAGATTCACAAAAATGAATCAAATTCACAAATAAATAGATTAAGATCCACAAATAAATGTAAGGAGTTCCACAGAAATGTATAAAACTCACAAATAAATAAAATGAGTTAAAAAAATATTATAAATGTGTTTTATGTCACAAACACAACTCTGCCTGGCATTCATTTGTGAACAGCTTTCTGTGCATTTGTAAATCACTGCACACATTTGTGGATTGCTTCTTGTGCATTTGTAAATTGTGGATTTTTAAACACTTCTAGCGTCGATGTGCAGACAAATCCGAGCCTGGTTAAAACCAGACCTTCTCAGTTTCTCAGTTGTAACTGAGTTATGGTCTGGCAAAGCGCCACAGACAATTGATATAGAGGGGCTGTCACCAACGGACGTTGCGGGTAGACTTAAAACCAATCAGAGCGATGAAGGAGATAAGAGATAAACGTCTAGTTTTGTTCTTTGCTCATTTTTAACAAGAAGGAAACGTTTAAATCGCTTAAACAGATTTGATGGCTGATTCGAGTGAGTGATGTTTGACGGCGGCATCCATCTTTGTAATTTAGGCTACAATATCTGCTTCAGCGCTGTCGTCATCGTGTAAACCCCGGCCCAACGTTTCTGATTGGTGCCGTGATTTCGACGGATTGGAAATGGGCTTGATTGAGCTCTTTACCAGACTAACTTTCAGAGCAAATCTAAATTTGCCGGAAGTTGGCTGGGTTTTCCCAGACAAGACAAATCCACAAATAAGTGGACTCTACCCACCGTTTGCTCAAGCCAATCAGATAACGGCCACATTGAGCTGACTATCTGTTTGTGAATTTAGTCATTTTAATTTTTGTGAAACGACAAACGTATATTTGTGGATCTCATTCTATTTATTTTGTGAATATGTCTAAATGTTAATTAATTTATTTGTGGATCATAATCTATTTATATGGAATAAAGCAACAATTATATCTACTCAACTGCTATTCTCAAATCTTCTCCTTCAAATTATTTTCCACAACGGCAGCAGTTCAGAGAATGTAAGTTGTTCAGAGAGTAAGCTCTCAAGTCAAGTTAATGAACAGTGTGTAGACTTAGAATAGAAAATATAAATTATGTAAACAAATCAACATCATCATGAAAAGCATTTTACTTCATTAAGACCTTTGTCCCGTAAAACATGTTTATAAACAACAGGCATGTACCATAGATAGATAGATATTAAAAATCTGGATATATGATAGTCGCATTTCTTTTTGGTAAACAACAGTAGTCAAGCAAACAAAGTTCCAGTTCTGCCCATCTATAAGCTTCAGCTGGTTATGAATAAATCTGACTTACCAACAGTACTCCTTACACTGCGTACATGAAGACAAGCTAAAATAAATAAAATGTAGAATAAATCCTTCTTTTCCATAATTCACTGTATTATGAAGGCTGGCAAGGAAGAGAATGAATATTGCTTGTGTAATTTCCTCCTTGAGCTGTTCCTTATTGTATGCCATAAACATGTTATTCTCTGGTATCAAAGTATCAAAAGGTGCTTCATAAAGGAACACAGGAGTGATGTGGGAGTAATCTTCTGGAAAGAATTTGATGTTTCAAGAAGTTGACAAGAATTTATTCAATAGTTTATATATTATAACTATATAGTTCAGTGGTTCTCACTAGTAGACCAATTCAACAGTAAAAGTTTGTATCCCAAATCTGAGTGTAATTGTATTTCAAAACAATTAACTACAGTTACAGTACAATTATAGTTTATACCTTATCATTATCAGGAGTATTTGCCTTTTTCAAGCCATGGACACTTTGGTAGAAAGATTGAGCAAGGAATCCTATTAACATTGTATAACATTGAGTGTTGCATTTTACACTTGTATTTTTAATGCATATTATTATTTTTTAAATCTCTCAAAGACTAGCCTTCAACTCAAAAATGACTTGTAAAGATATTTTTACAGTCTATGGTAAAGATGCATGAATATTTCACATTCTGCACTGCTGGATAACTCAGAAAAGTTTTTATTTTGTTTTATTTTTTTTCATACTCTTTTCATTTCAGGAAGCTTTCATTCCCTTGTTGTGTTTCCAGTCTCATTCACTTTCACTTTTCCATTTGTATGCATGATTTGTATTTGTTTAGATTAGTTATATTTATGATTTAGTTTAAACTTTTGTGCACACCTCACATGTGCATTTCTTGTCATTTAACATTTGTAGTAAATGCTTCTTTTGATTTAAGAATTTTAAATATTTGGACTGGAAACAAGACAAAAATACTAAGTAAGAAAAGTATATATATATATATATATATATATATATATATGTGTGTGTATATATATATATATATATATATATATATATATATATATATATATATGTATATATATATATATATATATATGTAATATATATATATATGTATATATATATATATATATATATATATATATATATATATATATATATATATATATATATTTATTTTATTTATTTTTTGCAGTGAGGCTAGAAATCCACCACAAAACACAACTCATCCCACCTGCAGGAAAATAGATTCAACAAATACTAAATTATGAATTCCAAAAGGAATTATATAACATTATTATTTACCCCTGAAGTTCACATATAATGATACTAAAGTTGTTTATTTTGAGTTCTCTCATGCATAAACATGTTATTCTCTGATATAAGGTGCTTCATAAAGGCCAATAATACAGGAGTGATGTCATTAAAATAATTAGGGGGGGGGGGATAGGTTCAACCACAGAAACCGAAAATTCTGGGACAGCAACATGTGTCCAAATTTCAATCTTAACCGTTCTATTTCATCAGAAATGATCTTGAACAGGGCTTTAAGTATAATCGAACTTGTCCTTTAACGCCCACACAAAACAGTGATGGTGTCTCTCGAGAATGCACTCCCTGAAATAGGCTCCAAGGTGCAAAATGGAAATTAGATGCATTTCAGGGTAGGATCAAGTTTCTCTCTGTGAAAAAGAATGTTGCAATATTAAAACAAGTTTGTGTTTGTGTGTGTATTCGACGCATGTACTCGACGCACAGATCCAAGGCCTCGATGTTTGCAAGCACACATGTAAAACTTAAGCCGAAGACAAATTTTTACTTGTGGACAGTAAAAGAACTAAAATAAACCTGAAAACATACACTAATGTCAAACATACAATGTTCTTGGTACGACTCATGTTTTGAAAGAAGTCTCCTTATGCTCAACAAGACAAAAATAATTTATTTAATTCAAAATACAGTAAAAACAATACTATTATGAACTAATAGTGAAACACTTAAAAAACAGTTTTCTATGGAGAAGGATCACATCATCCTTCAGAAATCATTGTATGATGAAACATGATTGTCATTAGTGTTGAAAACCGTTGGATGTTTTTTCAGGATTATTATATATTATTAGAAAGAAGAAAAGGCATTTATTTGAAATGTTTATTATTTGGTATGTTTACTCTCTCTTCTGGTAAATTTAATCCACTTTACTGAATAAAAATTGAGCCCAATCTTTTGAACTGTAAACAACCGTTTATATGTTGGGTCTATTTACCAATGAATCATGGGTTATAGGTTAGATTAGGAGAGAGAGAGCTGGAAGGGCTGTTACCTGTGACACTGTACAGAAAAATATTAATCTGCCCAACTGTTCACAACATTGATACTCAGAAATGTTTAGGACGTTTGTATTGTAAGAATGTATAGTACACTGTTAGACCTTACCCTGTTAGACCTTACCCACCGTCCTCACTCGAAATCGACGCTTATAGCGTGTGTATGACACGCCAATTTGTATTTCCATTTTTGGCGTGCTATCAACATGCATACTCGCTTTTCAGCGTGTTTATAAACGCCGTTGACTTAACGTTATTACTGTATATGTAAATATATGACTTACGTCAACCCTAAATCTACCTGTCACTGGGGTTGATGGCATTTATGACTGTTCCCTTACCATCCTAGGAAAGAAAAAGGTAGCTCCCAGATGTAGATGTACATTTTGCTTCGTTTCGCTCGGACATTTGACGGCGTTTACAGACACGCGGAATGACGCGGACGTTAATGGCGTAGACATACGCGCATACACGCGGATAGCTCAAAATGCGTAGAGATAACACACCACTTGACTCAAAAGTGGCGTGTATGTTAATGCAAACGTCATGATGTCATGTTGCTACAACTGACTTCCAGCCATTATTACACATTATTATTCTTTTTATTCACCAGTATGATTTTTTTTCTGTCATACATTTGCTGACTAATAAACTGGAATATCTCAGCACACGTAACTCAGAAAAAGAGAAAACATTATTAATTTACATATTACCAACATTGTAAAAATAGCGGGTTGAAAATCTGCAAACTTGCACTTTAAAAATGAGTCTGTTTAACTGAACATGACTTTAAACTCATGACTTGTATTATCTTATGGCGGTTATTTTGTTGGCAGAAGATGCTCTCCAGTGAGTAGCAGTCACCTCTGCGCCGATTGTAACCTTGAACATGCATTTTCTGTAAAGCTGCTTTGAAAACTATTTGTATTGTGAAAAGCACTACTATCTATGGCAAAACTGTACCAACCATGTTTGTTTTTTTCCAAACCATGGTTCAACCAGTAATATTGCTGTATTACTAGAGTAAAATTATGGTAATCATGACTATAACCTGGGTAGCAAAACCTAGTTCAACCGTGATCAACTCCAAACATATTTTATAATTTGCCAACTACCCAACTCCCACACCTTTATTTCTATTCAGCACTAATAATTATAGGCAACTGTTTGTTTAGTCATTATAACTGTCAGTCACGGGTGATTGTTGGAAGGCGTACGAAGATGAAGCATAAGTTCCAAATACGAAGTTTAATAAGAGTAATACATATACAGTAATTCTTGGATGTATGCCATTCTATGTGCCAGGTTGAAGAGATGTGTTTTTAGTCTAGATTTAAACTGACAGACTGTGTCTGCTTCCCGGACAATGTTAGGGAGACTGTTCCAAAGTTTAGGTGCTAAGTAGGAAAATGATCTACCGCCTGCAGTCGATTTTCATATTCTAGGTATTATCAACTGGCCAGAATTTTGAGATCGCAATAGACATGTAGGACTTGAAGACGTGAATCTAGCCTTGAGGTCATGAACTCATGAACTAACTGTTCATTTTTCATTTGAAATAATGTGTCATGTAATTTAGATATATTTTTAAGATGAAAGAATGCAGTTTTACAGATACTAGAAACATGACTTTCAAATGAAAGATTGCCATCAAAGAGCACGTCCAGGTTCCTAACCGAATATATAGAGAAATATAAGCTGAGTATCATCTGCATAGTGAAAACTAATGCCATGCTTTCTAATAAAATCACCCATAGGTAGCATGCACAGAGTGAACTGCAACGGTCCTAGTACTGAGCCTTGGGGTACGCCATACTGAACTTGTGATCGATAAGACATCTCTTCATTTACTGCTACAAACTGATAACAGTCAGATAAGTATTATTTAAACCATGCTAGTGCAATTCCACTAATGCCAACATAATTTTCAATTCTATTTAATAGAATATTGTGGTTGATGGTGTCAAAAGCAGCATTAAGGTTACTTAAGACATATCTTGTTAAAGTTGCTAATCAGGATAACAATATGGTGTGGAGATGTGTGTAAGTCTGTTTTATGTTTTATTTTACCTTCTGATTCTGAAAGAAATTTAAAATAAGTTTTATTTATATTTTATATTGATATATTGAGGTCAAACTCCTGCCAATTTCTTTATTTTACATTGTGAACCTTTTATAATTATTTTTATTGTTATAGATCCCATGCAGGAGGTTTTATAAATTTCATAAATGTTTTCTATGTTTTTTAAAAACCATCTGTCAAAACAATTGTTTATTTCTAGAAAGAGCTATTCAAATGACTGTGCCTTAAGCAAAACCACTCATGCACTGTCTTAATCATAGGCTCCACCCTGATGACAAATCCACCCAAAGAAGAAAACAGTAAAGATTTATAAAAAAAGTATCTTCTCCTCTTGATCATTCTTGTGCTCTATTATATTCAATTTAACTCACATTTATTTGTATAGAGCTTTTCATAGTACATATGAGCAGTGCAGTTTGGATATCCAGCTGTAAAAGATCAATTACCTTCTTGTTTTAATTGGAATTATTTTGGTTATATGTCTTTTGCGCACTTATAAAGGAAGTAACTCAACCTGCCTGAGCTGTTTTCTTTGTTCCAAAAACTGTTTTACAGAATTTAGTGCCTTAAAACACCTGAACGGTTGGTTTGGGTGGATGAAGAAGAAACCTTGGGAGGAACCAAAACTCAGCAGGGAGAGCCCTTTTCTGGAACATGTTGAAATAATTTCAGTAAAAAGTCAATAATGGTGGGATGAACCAAAAGCACAGGTGCAGCTGCAGGTGGAGGCGACTCTAACATATATAAGTCTGATGGGTCACAGACAGTGAAGACTGAGGAACAGTTAAAGACTCTTCATTCATCTGTATCTACAACAACAAAACATCTGGTAAGACTCATTTAAATATGGTTTTTGCCCTTGTATGATTGCAGGTTCTTTGCCCAAATTGTTTACAGATGTAATTTGTCTAATAACACAGTTATTTTTGAAAAATGTATACTTTTTAATCTATTTGACTATGTATATCTTTATAGAGCTAAAATCTGCTATTTTTTCCCATTTCATTTACAAGAAAAGGCACCAAAGAAGCTCGATATACAATCACATTAAGGTGAATTCCCAGTAACCATAAGTGAATATTGCAAAATACAAACCGACTTATAGATGTATGTCAGAAAAAAAGGTATGAGAGGGCTAACACAATTTTAAAATGTATCTCTGCTTTCACTTTCCTGTTTAATTTACAGATATCAAGAGAGAGAGATGAAGAGTATAAACCCAGTGAAGATGTTGGCCGTGTTGGCGCTGGTTCTGCTGGTGTCCAGTGTGATTGAGGGACGGATTTTCAGGAAATGTGAGCTGAAGGCAAAGCTGGAGGCAGCTCGGCTTCATGAGATTAAGGTTGTGGGAGAAAAAATTAACATGAAAGATCTTGTAGCTAGACGTGAGTAATAGAGTTACTTTTCTTTCAAATTCCCTTTTTTTCTTGCTCAGTCTTCAGATGCCATATTGACATGTCACATAATGGCTTCTAAAACCTTCATTACCTTCTTCCATTTGTTTTTGTTTTTTCTATCTGAGGCAGTTGTCTGCATGGCCAAAGACTCAGACTTCAACACCAGCTTTATTAAAACGATGAATGAGGACAAACCTGATGACATCCCACTTCAGCCATCTACCTCTACATTAAGCCCCAACCCTGGCTCCACCACAAGACCCACCACTGGCTCCACCTTAAGATCCACCACAAGTCCCACCACAAGACCCACCACTGGCTCCACCTCAAGTCCCACCTCAGGATCAACCACAAGACCCACCACAAGCCCCACCACAGAGACCTACCACTGGCTCCACCTCAAGTCCCACCTCAGGATCAACCACAAGAACCACCATAAACCCCACCACAAGCCCCACCACAAGCCCCACCACAAGACCTACCACAAGTCCCACCACAAGACCTACCACAAGACCCACCACAAGCCCCACCACAATACCCACCACTGGCTCCACCTCAGGATCAACCACAAGAACCACCACAAGCCCCACCACAAGACCTACCACTGGCTCCACCTCAAGTCCCACCTCAGGATCAACCACAAGAACCACCATAAACCCCACCACAAGACCCACCACAATACCCACCACTGGCTCCACCTCAGGATCAACCACAAGAACCACCACAAGCCCCACCACAAGACCTACCACAAGTCCCACCCACAGGATCAACCACCAGACCCACCACAAGCCCCACCACAAGACCTACCACCAGTCCCACCACAAGACCCACCACTGGCTCCACCTCAAGTCCCAACTCAGGATACCAACCACAAGAACCCCCACCACAAGCCCCACCACAAGCCCCACCACAAGCCCCACCACAAGCCCCATCACAAGCCCCATCACAAGACCTACTACAAGCCCCACCACAAGTCTCACCACAAGTCCCACCACAAGAGCCACCACAGGCTCCACCTCAAAACCCACCTCAATCCCCACCACAAGCCCCACCACAAGTCTCACCACAGGCTCCACCACAAGACCTACCACAAGCCCCACCACAAGTCTCACCACAAGTCCCACCACAAGAGCCACCACAGGCTCCACCTCAAGACCCACCTCAATCCCCGCCACAGGCCCCACTACAAGTCCCACTACAGGATCAACCTCAAGCACCACCACAAGTCCCACCACTGGCTCAACCACAAGACCCGCCACTGGCTCAACAACAAGCCCCACCACTGGATCCACCACAAGCCCCATCACAGACTCCACCACAGGCTCAACAACAAGCCCCACTACAGGCTCAACAACAAGCCCCACCACAGGCTCAACAACAAGCCCAACCACTGTCTCAACAACAAGCCCCACCACTGTCTCAACAACAAGCCCCACCACAGGATCAACAACAAGCCCAACCACAAGCCCCACCACAGGCTCAACAACAAGCCCAACCACAGAGCCCCACCACAGGCTCAACAACAAGCCCAACCACTGTCTCAACAACAAGCCCTACCACAAGCCCCACCACAAGCCCCACCACTGGCTCAACAACAAGCCCAACCACTGTCTCAACAACAAGCCCAACCACAAGCTCAACAACAAGCCCAACCACAAGCCCCACCACAGGCTCAACAACAAGCCCTACCACAGACTCCACTACTGGCTCAACAACAAGCTCCACCACAGGCTCAACAACAATCCCAACCACTGGCTCCACCACAAGCCCCACCACAGACTCCACTACAGGCTCAACAACAAGTCCCACCACAAGCCCAACCACTGTCTCAACAACCAGCCCCACCACAGGCTCAACAACAAGCCCCACCACAGGCTCAACGACAAGCCCCACCCACAGGCTCAACAACAAGCCCCACCACAGGCTCAACAACAAGCCCCACCACAGGCTCAACAACAAGCCCCACCACCGTCTCAACAACAAGCCCCACAACAGGCTCAACAACAAGCCCCACCACCGTCTCAACAACAAGCCCCACCACCATCTCAACAACAAGCCCCACCACAGGCTCAACAACAAGCCCCAACACAGGCTCAGCAACAAGCCCTATCACTGTCTCAACAAGCCCCACCACAGGCTCAACAACAAGCCCTACCACTGGCTCCACCCCAAGCCCAACCACTGTCTCAACTACAAGCCCCACCACTGGGTACACCACAAGCCCCACCACAGACTCCACTACAGGCTCAACAAGCCCCACCACAAGCCCAACCACTGGCTCCACCACAAGCCCCACCACAGAGTCCACTACAGGCTCAACAACAAGCCCAACCACAGAGTCCACTACAGGCTCAACAACAAGCCCCACCACTGGCTCCACCACAAGCCCAACCACTGTCTCAACAACAAGCCCCACCACAAGCTCAACCACTGTCTCAACAACAAGCCCAACCACTGTCTCAACAACAAGCCCAACCACTGTCTCAACAACAAGACCCACATCAAAATCAAAGCCTATCATAACCCTCCCCCAAAGGAGTTCCTCACCCAAGAGCACCGCAGTGATTCCCCTTTCTACCGAAACCCCATTTTTGAGAAGGAGCCAAAGAGGCCTGTCTGGCGCCAGTATGGAGTGTTTCAGCTCAGTGATCAGTGGGCCTGTGATTCCGGCCTGGTGCCATCATTCAAATATTTGCAAAATGAAATGCACTGGTAAATTAGAGTGAAAAAAGCCATATCAAATGTTTTTTTAAAAAACTTACTTAATACAGATATGATTAAAAATGAACTTTAAATGAACTTTTTTTTTCTACCAAAGCTTTTTTGGATGATGACATCACAGATGACATTGCCTGCCTGAAAACCCTGATGAACACAAGTACTTACTTGTAAGTACGCACAAGCTCAAACAAATACATTAACAAAACACAAAAACATGCTTACATTCTTATTTTAGCCACAGAGTGTGTTTTAAAATTTAATTTCAAAATAGGATAAAATTATTTTATTTATGATAGTTCTGTATATATCAAATGTGTTTACACTTTAATAAATTGTCAGAAAATTAAAGAAATTTAAATTGTAAAAAGTACATCTTCACTAAATATAACATTCATGAGTCTCTGCCTTCTTTTGTAACAGGCCACCAAAACCCAAAGTCAACCCGTCTGATATGAAGAGGATGTAAGTATTTTTGTAAGACTTTATGATTGTAGTAATTATGCTGCGTTTCCATGTAAACCTTCAGTAGATCGAACCACTAATGGTGTCTCCTTTCAACTTAGATCACAATGCTTTTGAGAAATACATGCTTATTATAATAATACACAAAATATATTAATAATTATAATTATTAAGTTAGAATAATTAATTATTATGTTATACATAATAGGCTTAAGAAATCAAATCATGCCTGAATGTGATTGTATTCTGTGTGTTACAGCTTGGATATGTTGTTGGTGAAAGGGTGCCGCTTTGTAGTTCCATCATTGTATTTCACCGAGTGTTTTTAGAGAAATATCTGCTAACTTTGATTGAATGGTAATCAGGTCAAATAAAGGTTGACAACTGTGTGAGTTTAAATATCTAAAGAATCTTAAAAGTGTTGTATTAAATTGTGTATTAAAGCACTTTATTGTTGTTACATTTTTTATCTAAGCATTTAATGAAAATATCTTTGTTCCTTGTATTTTATTTACGGTAATAAAATAAAAAAAATTACAAAATTGTAATATTCAAAATGACCTTCCTTTCTGCACTTGAGCTGTTGATTCATCCTCATGCTGATGACAGTTTGATTCTATGCTCCTTTTTTCGGCTTTTGAAAGTTCTGTACAGAAACACACACATTCACAGTAACATGTCCATTTTAAACAGAGAAATGCTGCCGTAGGGCCATTACATTTTTATAACTACTTTTTAAAAAGTATTTTCAGGTCGATCTTTTGGATGGGTGGAACTAGTAATTAGGCTACTTGATCAAATTTGTAAATCAAAGTCAGCGAAGCACACATCCATCATTGCATTGTGTAGTGCATAAGAAACAATTTTTGAAAATATATATATTTTTCATGTTATGCTATATCCTCTGTAGAGCACACTAGGACTCAGTTCACATCAGTTCACATAAAATGACAAAAACAATGGGATTTTTTTTTCATTGCCCAATCAGTTTCAGTTTTTTTTTAAACCAATCTTTGTATAAAGATGATTCTCAACAATGTTCTGAAAGATAAGCTTTATCTAATTTGCATATCAATCTGTTCTTGGGCCAACATGTTCTGAAAAAAAAGAAGTGTAATAATGGGAGTAATAATTGGCATCATTTTCATAATCTAATATTTCATAGGAATATTGATTCCTAATTTATTTCCCTATTCACTTATTGTCTCCAAAAATGCCTGATTTATGTCCTGTGAAAGTTGTATAAACTTAACCATTATGTTAAGGCTGTGTCTTGAGATCTAATATGACCCATTAGCAGTTAGTCAAGGGAAGTTAGTCTTACATTTCGGTATCAAATTAGGCCAATGTACGTTTTTATGTAACTGACTTTATAAAACTGAACTTATAAACGGTCTTAAAGGAAAAAAACAAAAAACTTGTAAGACTAGTCTAAGCGGTTTAAGCAACAGGCCCAGGGCTCTCTACAGTGACATATGAAACGCCTTGTTTTGTAACAGAAATATATTTTCATAAGAAACCCAACAGTTTTTTTTGTTGATTTATGACAAGCAATTAAAAAATCATATTTAAATTATAATTACGAAACATAATCATATTTCCATAAGAGTGCTACATTTGATCGCTAAATGAATGTCAGTCTTTTTAAAGACCAAGGAAGTTGGTCATTGAAAGTTGTGCCATTTGAAATTTTCTTCTAAAATGACAATTTTTATCAAGTTTGTATATTTAAGTTCAGTAATTTCACTCAAATGACAATTAATAGGTAATCTTCATTGCCATTTAAGTGAAATTACTGAACTTAAATATACAAGCTTGATAAAAATGGCCATTTTAGAAGAAAATTTCAAATGGCACTTAGAGGCTTTTGCATCTGAACTCTTCATACAGATCCAGACAACTGTCAACCTGTTAGGTGTCAGATCAGTTCACTAAAATATAATGTCCACTACAGTACACAAAAGTCAATTTCTGGGTCCCAGGATGATTATCTTTATGTTTATATCATATTTAACGGTTCTGGTAAATAAACAGAAAAATACCGGAAGTGAACGCGCGCTGCTCGTGACGCGGATCACATGATCCCCTGTCAACATCCAACATGGCGGACGCGGACAGCCAGAGATGTGTGAGCGCTTTATTGAACGGAATCGCACAAAGACTTTATTACGGCAATACAGAAATCACAGAGGAGTTTCTGAAGAATGAGCTTTACGCCGAGACGACGCAGGACGAGTTCCGCGCGCTGCATGACAAGATGAGGTCGCTCCTCAAGGTATCTAACGTATACACTCACTCTCTTTATAAGTTTTACATTATAACGGGGACGTTTATTGATATTTCTGCATCAAAATTTCAAACGGAAACATATCATAGAGAACTTTAAAATGTTTTAAACTAAATGCTGGTGTAGTTTGCATTGTCTGTCCACCGCTAGAGAGCAGCAGATTTCTTGCAGCACCAATGCTAGTTTGACAGGTCGTTAAATGTCACTTATCTCATTAATTTTGTTTAGTAGTGCATACGAAACAAATGTAAGGGGAAAAACATTTTTGAAAAAAATATATTTTATGTGAACGTCATTACACAATGCGTTCATTCCTCAGGTAGTATTCAGAGAAAAATACGGTATACTAATCGACGTTATGAATGTTTTGATGGATGATAATATAAAGCATATTATGTGATATAGACCATTTTGCAAGATGTAAACAACACTGGTCCAGAAACACATCCTGTTTCAGTTTGTAACTGTTTTCTTTATTTCACATGTAAATAAAACATATTAAAAATGTTTATTTAAGTTTTTGATTCAGTTTTATATGTTCTGTTGGTTGTATTTTATCCCAGCTTTTATGTAATGTTAAAAAACTGAAACAGGAAGTGCTTCTGGACCAGTGTTGTTTACATCTTGCAAAACGGAAGATAGTAAATAACTCGTATATGCATAACAATTGTAGGGCCCTATAAAATCCGTTTTATTTTTTCCCAAATTCCATTCTATTTTTTCCCAAATTCCGTTTTTTCCCTTTTAATTTTTGCAAATTCCGTTTTTTCCGTTTTAATTTTTGGGAATTCATTTTTTTTTAACTTTTACTGTTATTTTAGTTGTAAAAAGAGTGTGCTTTTTATTCCAGTGATCGCAGAAATTATAGGGCCCTACAATTGCTGGCCGCAATACGATTTATATTTCTTTTACATAATTACTAAATTACAAACAATTAGATAAAAAATAAATGTGTAAACATACTTTTAAATGTGTAAAACATACAGATTTATACTTTAGAAGCATTTTGGTTCTGTAACCCTAATATACATCTTTTTTTAAATAAATAATAGTTTGAAAAAAGTTACAATATTGTAATTTTTACTAGCAGTAAGGCAGACTCTATAATACATGTCATACAGCCTACTGTTCATTTTCTTTAGTAGTTCTTGTCTAGTATTTGGTCTTATTCCATACATGTATACAAAATTACTTCAAAAAACAGTGAAGGCAGCAACAAATAACATAAGAACCGGTTTATATTATATAACGTTATGTTATATCGCAAAAGTAACTTACTTTAAAAATTAATATTAATTAATTAAATTAATACTTTAAATTAATTTAGTGATGGGACCATGACCAACTTTAAAATATTTTGCAGATTATTCCAAGTAACACAGGCATTATACAGTCTTTCCCAAGCTCTGTTCAGACCTGAGAAACATTAAGAAATAACAGGTCATATGAGAGAAGATTATGTACATTAGTGTTAAACAAAGACGGTAATCAAATGAAGACGGAGAATGAGCTCCCGTGTATCTGCGTCTTCAGCGCTGTCAAAATAAAAGTCTGCATCGGACTCCTTTCAGCCAAACACTAAAACTTGTCGGCCGATACTGATAATTAAAAATGCCAAATATCAGCATTTATCACATATGACCCCCATAACCTGATCTGTCTGTCCCCTGCAGTCCATGGCATCAGCGGACATGGATCAGGCGCAGCTGGAAGCGTTCCTCACGGCGCAGACGCGTAGGCAGGGTGGCGGCGGCGTGAGCCCGGAGCAGGCGGCCGCTCTCGGACGCTTCTGGAAGACCCACCGGACTCGGGTGCGAGAGAGTCTGTTGGCTCAGAGTCGCTGGGAGCCAGGCCTCAGGGGCCTGAAGTGGAGGGTGGACCTGCACACGTCCGCCAGCAGGGGGCAGGTGTCCAACAGCCCCGTGGCACTGGTGGAGCTAGAGCTTGGCCGCACCGGAGAGGTGAGTCATCGCCCAGCTCTAGTGAAATTAAACAAGAAATTAATATATTTTAGACATTTTAGACAGTATTGCCTTTTTTTTGCCCAACAAAAATAGCTTCTGTGTTTCATTTCTGAATGAACTCGAAAGTTCATGAAAGAGCTCGAGCCGCACCGGAGAGGTGAGAAATGTAAAAAAATAGTAAAATCCCACGAGATGATACCTGAAATTTCTTTTAAAATGACCAAGTTTGAAAGTTGAGACTTTGAGATTTTTTATGAAGTAACCTGCTCTGTCAGCACCTTCCAGTTTCCTCTTTAGTCCGCGATGTATTTTGACTGTGCGAGAACATGTGCGGCGCGGAGATGGGCGTGGCTTGTCGGACGTAGCAACAGTAACTAAAGGGGGCGGGTCTTTGCGAACGGTCAGTTGTCATCTTGTTTTGCGGCAGGACAGCAATTGCGAGGAATTTAATATGAAAAGTCTACAAAGGAACAATAATCTCTAGTAACACTTTGAAAGTAAATAGCAGGCACAACAATGGCGTGTTAAATACATTAATACACATAACTAAGGGTTTTGAACACCTCGTGGTGAATGAAAGGCTAAAACGGAGAGACAAAACTTATTAGTGTGGACAAAGACATGAGAGTATTGATGATGATAATTTTTGACAATCGCTTGGGGAATTGATGGTACTCAGTCTGGTGTTACTTCACACACCTATGAATATGTGTAGACATGTCCCGAAAATATGAAGTCACACCCGTTTGTGTTGTACTGCACATGGTCCTTAGTTGTGACATGTTGGGTGGGTGTCCAGCGATGTGTGTGGAAAAACCTCAAAGTTGAAATCTGAGAGTCTTTTAAGAGTTTACATTGATGTTAAACAAATAGCGTTATACTGTAGTGAAAGTATTTTTTATTTATTTTTTTTGTTTATCTTAAGCCCATAAAAAGATTTTATACCAGTTGTGACTTTTTTTTCTTTTTCTTTTTTTTACATGTTTTTATTACATAGTACAGGTAAGTTTTTTTCCATTCTTGATCTTGATTGACAGCTGTTCCGATGTTTTGAATCATCTTCTGGGAATTGCACAGCTTACATTGTTTTATGTATTTAGCACCAATAATACATAGTATAATTGAGTTGAACAGCACGTCATGTTGTTGCATGTGCGTTAACCACTCTCCGGACAAATGTTGTATAAGCACTATTTATTCAGTCAGTGTAATGCAAACTGGCCTGTTGTGTTTATGTATGATAGGCTAGTGCAAATTGCAGGTGAAATGAGAAGTTATTTTTTATTGAAATGATACCATGGCACAGTTCAGTTCTTGTTGACTGACTGATGTTCAGAGGTTTTGATTAATCTTCTGTAACTGCACAGCTGTGCTTTCCATGATGACGGTTTTCCTGAAACTGCTACATTGAATATCTATGGAAAGCATAAATTAATAATTATGAAAATATATTACTGCAGTGTAAGTGGAAAAACACTCTTTTTTCCACCTTGGGGTTTGATTATTAATTATGTATTATTGATAATATAAATGCCTTTATATTAGGGCTGTCAAAAGATTAATCGCAATTAATCGCATCCAAAATAAAAGTGTTTACATAATATATGTGGGTGCACTGTGTATATTTATTTGGAGATATATATATATATATATATATATAAACACACACACATGCATGTATATTTAATAAAAAATATTATTTATATATAAAATATTTATATTTATATATAATATAAATTAAATATAAATCTATATACAGTATATACATGAAAATATTTCTTAAATATTTATATTTATATATAATATAAATTATATATAAATCTATATACAGTATATACATGAAAATATTTCTTAAATATATTCAAGCATGTGTGTAAAATATATAATTATACACAGTGCACACACATATATTATGTAAACACAAACTTTAATTTGGATGCGATTAATCGTTTGACAGCCCTAATTTATATCATAGTTTGTTAGTCAATATTTGACAAGTCGATCAAAAAAGTTCATTCGAATTTGTCCTAAGACAAGAACGAGTTTTGTTGTAATTCATGTAAAGCTTTGATGAAAGGTTTTGATCCACTTAAAATGTTTATTACTATATATATATATATATATATATATATATATATATATATATATATTTATATGCATTAACATTTATACATTTGTTTATTATATATGTAATTTTAGGAATTTATTTATGATTTTTCAGTAGTTTAGCAATCATTTATTTGTCACCATTACAGTAAAACTATATTTGTTTTCCATGCACATTGTGTAATATACCTCTAAATTGATAAATCACACTGGACATCATATCATAAACTGTTAGTTATTCACAGAAACACCCTCATTAGCAAAGTGTGTAAGTCCTCAAAATGTTCCTGAACTGCCTGAGGTTTTGGTGGTGCTCTAATCCATGTCTTTATTTCCTCTGTTATCAAGAGGTCTGGGTTACAGGAAACAGAAAGCCATTAGTGACATTACCCATCATTACTCGGCCGTTAAATCTTTCCGATCATCATCCGCTCTTTCCGATCAAGGCCATTTGGGGGTTTTACGTTTGCAAATTTTAGATGCTTATCTGAAATATCTGCTGTATGTTATCATTTAATCTTAGCGGGGCAAGACGAGAATGTCAGCCTTCTTTTTCTTTTTGATTTTCTTATTCTTTTGATTTACTTTATGGGTGGGTGTTGTATTTATATGCTTGGACCGACTGTTCACTTGCCTTTAAGAGTGTTTGCACTTTAAGTTACTTTAAAAGTTTATTAAATGTATTATTAGTTTATTAGTTAGGCTAGTGGTATAGGAGTACTTAAAGTGTGCTTTTAGTAATAAATGGAAACCAAAGATACAATACATTTTTTTCTAGCTTATCCCAAAAATTGTCTGATATGTGACTCAAAAACCATAATATGATCCGAACTGTGAGTTTTGTGAACCATTGAACCACGTTGTTTTTCAGGACTTATTGCACTTAATAACTCATTTTAACATCAAGCAAGTCCATCTCTTTGTCTCTTTCATGCGTTTCACTGTGTCCGTGGTACGTGTATATTGGCAAAAACTCTAACGATAGACGTTTTATACTATAAATAATGTATTCATATTTTTGTGTGAATTGTGCAGTGTAAGAGGATCCTCCTTTCAGCTGTAAGTGGCTCTCAGACTGTGTTTGTCTGAGTGCTCTGATTGTTTGGCATCATTGGTGCCGTGTGCAGAGAGCCGTATGATTCATGCTCAGAGAATAGGGGTCTGTTGGGTGTTCAATTCTCTTCGGAGCAGCTGGAGAGTGTAAGGGTCCCTCATCACGGCCACAAAGATGCTAAAAGAGGAGATTGATTCTTCATCCTGGGTCACGAGATCAATTACTGCATGATAAAACCACAAATCATTCTCAGTGCCGTGTTGTGTTTGGCCGGCAAGAAGGAAACGAGATTTTCACACATCCACAGTCCAATATGGTTATAAACTGTTATATACCTTCATCATTTTTCAGGATGGTGAATGTCTGCCACATCCGTAGTGTGAGATATCACATCATGTTTCTGTTTTCCTGCAACTAGATTGCACAGATGAATTTGCTCCTTAATTGAGCTTGTCATTAAAAATCGTTGTCAATTGTGCTTTCCGTTGTAATTATATTTACTTTAGTGGTTACGGGTTGTGATATGGCTATTGTGACTAAACAAAAGGGGTTTGACAGTAGGGTTGGACGATATGGCCAAAAAGAAAAAAGATTGACTGCGTAATCTGCTTCTGTTCCCTTTAACTCCTCAGTATTTTTAACCGATCATCAGTATTCGGGACCTGGTTGCACTTCACAATAGGGTTTTTTAATTGCTGCATAACCTAATTACGGACACAACTTTTATTGCATCTGTTAATCTAGGTTGATGTATTTCCTTGTTTTATTAATCAAGGGTTATAATACATTTTTAATAATGCCAGTCACATAATTTAACATTAGTCAATAATGTATTAAGAACAAACATGAATTATCAATGAACAATAATATCAGTTATGAAATATTTATGTAATTAATTATAATTGTTAATGTGTATATACATGAGTCAGTCAGATTCATGTAATATATCTCAAATAAATGCTGTTCTTTTGAACTTTCTATTCATCCAGAAAAAATATATTATCAGTTTTCTCAAAAATATTTTTTACATTGATAGTAATTAGAAATGTTTCTTGAGCATCAAATCATCATATTAGAATGATTTCTGAAGGATCATGTGACACTGAAGACTGGAGTAATGATGCTAAAAATTTAGCTTTGATCACAGGGATACATTTGAACATTTATTTACATAGAAAACAATTATTTAATTATTTTAAATTGTAATAATATTTCACAGTTTTCAATGTCTTTTTGATCAAATAAATGTAGACGTAAAAAAAATTAAATTGTACGAACCCCAAACTTTTGACCAGTAAATTGGGGTAAATTTGCCTTTCTGAAAGAGACACCAGTGCATGTGTTAAAGGTGCATGTTAGTTCAGGGTTATATGATGCTCTGGTTCTGTTCTGTGTGAAAGACACTGCATAGAAGCCGCTGCGGTGACTGATGATGTCATAATGATCTGCTGCTGATGTCATTCCCACTCTTCATCAGTCCCATTCTTCAGCCCTTCTGGATAATTTTACCAAAGACAAAAAAAAGACTTTAACACATTATTTTTTTACTGCCCTGTAATTAAAGGAATTGTTCACTTTGAAATACATTTTTGGTATGTTTTATATACCTCAAGGGCATCCAAGAATATAGGTGTCATTGTTTCTGCAGTATTTTTTAATCTTGATATTTTTAGGTTAAAACCGTTGTTGTCTGTCAGTCATAATGGAGGTCTATGGTCACCACCTCAAAGAGCATGCACAGAGAAGTCCAAATTAAACATGATTTAATGACTCGTAAATGTAAGTACTCATTGATGGCCTAAGACACGAAACAAGCGGTTTGTGTGAGAAAACAAACAGTATTTATATCGTTTTTACCTCTTGTAACCACAGCCACCTCCAAGTGATCTGAGGGCGCTGGCGCTTCTGTTTGAAAGAAAGCGCCGGATCTGATTGTTTAAAAACATTCTACTTATTGATTCTAAATAACAAGTGCAGAATTCCGAGGATTGAAGTGGATTCTCTGCGTTCAGAGTGCTGTCCGTGCAGTGAATCGGACACCGCCGTGTGGATGCGGGTGGACTCTGCAACAGCCGTTGTGGAAAATGATTTTGGGTCACTTCAGCTTCACCATTCACACTGAACGTAAACTTCTCTCTCTCTCCTCTCTCTCTACTTCAGAGCTCAGAGTTTGTGTGTTTGGAGTTTGATGAGCAGAAGGTGAATCTGGTGCTGAAGAAGATGGCAGAGCTTCAGGAGAGCATTGACAGCGTCGTACATCGCAGCTAGAGCTCATCTGCATGTTCATAGGTGTGTGTGTGTGTGAGAGAGAGAATGTGTGTTTAAGACCTGTATTGCTATTTTCATCATAAATAATCATTGTTATAAAAAAAGTTCTCACAGTGTTTTAGGTTCTGTATTATTTCAGTGTTGGTTTTCCACTAATATAGTGTGATAGACATGACTATCGGAGCCCCTGAATCTTTGCGCGCAAAAGATTTTAAAAAAGGAAAATCTCCTATACCAATTTTTTTCCACCACCACGTCCCTTTAGGGGCTCAAACATGACACAGGAAGATTGTGAATGATGCGCTTGAATGGGCCTGTCTAAAGTGTTCCTTATGTTTTGCAAGCTCTCAAATCCTAGCAACCACCGCAAACCCTTTACACACATTATGAACAAGTCAAATCTTGAGCTAATCTGCTCTTGAGTGTAAACTCTTTGAAAGAGCCAGTTTCATTGATCAGGATGCAATTACCGACAAACCCACTTATTTCATCATGTAAACTCATTTGTAGTCCATACTTGTTTGAATTTTTATAATACAGAAATACTTCCTCTACTTTTGAGCTTTAAAGGAGAACATTGGTACCTTGTCAATTGTTCTCTGAGATTTGTTTTCATGGTAATTCGAATGTAAAGAGTTTTATCTCTAAAACTTTTAAGCGTATACACTAGTAATGGGGGCATTCAATATGTAAAAGAAATCGCTAGTTTATACCACTAACAATGCTCTAAATAGCCCCACACTAACATAGTAACATAATGAGGGTCCATACATGCAAACCGAAGCATTGAGAACTTTGTAAGTGTACAGACCGTTTAATAAGAAGATACTTTATAAAGACAGTTCACTTCATGTATACAGGCGGCGCCATCTTTGGAAAACAGTCTCGACAAGTCGAACCACGAATGACGTGCCAAGTGAGCTCAACTGTATGAACGGCGTTCGTGGTTCCACTTGTCGAGACTGTTTTCCCAAGATTATAGTTTAGATTATAACCATTATAAGCTAAACAGTTATTAGAGATAAAACTCTTTACATTCGATTATCATGAATCAAATCTCAGAGCAACGATTGACTAGGTACCGATGTGTAATTAGACCAAAGGTTCGAACTCTGGTGTCAATTGCTCTGTTAGTGTAGGGCCCTATAATTTCTGCGATCACGGATATAAAAAGCACACTCTTTTTACAACTAAAATAACAGTAAAGGGTAAAAAAAAATTAATTCCCAAAAATTAAAACGGAAAAAATGGAATTTGCAAAAATTAAAACGGAAAAAACGGAATTTGGGAAAAAATAAAATGGAATTTGGGAAAAAATAAAACGGATTTTATAGGGCCCTATTAGTGCAGTTCATTTGAATAAGTGTGAACGCTGACGTCTGAAACCCTGGTGCATTAAAAGCTGAAAAGATGAGTCTCATTTCGCCCCCAAACCAACTCTGGTGCAGTTTGACTGCAATATGAACACAAAACGGACCAAACACATGTAAACAAACCAAAAACGGGACGTGATGTCACAAGATGCGACCATAAAAAGGACCGAATCCTCGAGCGTTCCTGTTTTCTCGTACTCAGTACAGGCGTCAGAACCACACTGCATTGTTTTGGATGTTCGCTAAGTTCTGTTGCAAAATTTACGTAATAAAAGCCGACCAATCAGGTAGTGAATGAATCCCTGTGCCTTTGGGTTCGTTGTTAAATTGCCAATATGTACGCTAAGAGGACCAGGACTAAATGTTCAGACTGATCTCAAGAAATGGCGTATGCATGACGTGCCACTGGAACAAAGGAACCAAGCAAACTGAACTAAGTGTGCACTAACCTGTCAAGTGTGAACACTCCCTTACTCACTTCACAGGGATAATTGTGCTTTTACATAATCACTTAATAACTAAATTAATTAATAACCTTAAATGATCTGACATGACCTGTAAATCTTCTCATGTATGCAAGTTAATATTTATTATGTGTGTGCGAAATGATTTAGTGTTCTAGGAACAGCAGATATATATTACAACAGTCATGATCCGTCTTTATTACGGCTGTGCTTTTGAGCGAAGGTCATCATTCTGAAATTCAAATCAAAGTTATGTCGTTAATCTCTACTTTTTTATCATTAAGACCACCGTTCCCATATTTAAAAAAGGTAAATTGTATGTTGTTCATGATTAGGATACAAATAAGTTCCAATTATGATACAAATACCATTTGTTTGTTTTTTTAAAAAATCTGTTTTAGATAAACCATAATTTAACACACTAAAAAACATTTTTTTTGTATATATATAAAATATATATATATATAAAATATATTTTAATTTACTTTTATTATATATTTATAAATATATAATAATATATAAAATATAATATATTTATATATATTTAATATATTTATATTTATATATATATAAAATATATTTATATTTTATAAAATATATATTAATGTACTTTTATTCAGTGTTTATTGTTAGAAAATAAAATTGCCAACCTCATATAAAATGAATAGTAAATAAAACAACTTTAAATATCTAAAAATGTCTTATTTTATAAAGATATAAAGACAAAATTCACTGACTTTTGATGTTAGATTTTGGATGCTCTTTGTAGCCCTTCATCTTTTATTTTTCTTCCGTCTGTGTTTGGAGACTCGGTATTTACTAATGAACTGCGATGCCACCCATTCTGTTTAAATATTGAAGAAGAGTTAACACCCATCAGGTGAACGGGTTGAGACGTGTCACGTCACGCAGGTGTGAATATCTGGACGTGAACCAGACGAGGACTGTTGTGTGTGTTCATCATAGACCAAACACATCAGTGTGCTTTTGTTGCTGCCTGACCTCAAACGGCTGGTCCTCGTTCTGTCATTTACAACAAATGTGTGGTTTAAACAGCCTATGAGCGGTGAACAACCAATCAATTATTCAGATGAGAAGACAATGGGTGTAATTGTGGCCTTTGAAAAGTATCATATGAGTTAACTTGTGATAAATGAAGACAGGTAAACATCTCAGAATAAAGCTATGGCGGTGCGCAAGTTTAAACAGTGAGGCAGAAGCTGACGCTCTTATGTGAATGTGCTGCTAACTAATGATTTCATTTGAATACTGAGTCATTTGTTTGTTTTACAAGCCTGATACTGACAGAACCAACGGCTTAATGCCACTCTGAGTTTATTGTGCAGAATACAATACTATACAATACTGTTCGGTTGAGATGGGACTAACAAATATCAGGAGAATAATTGATTTGACAATTGAAAAAAACATTTGGTCTTTCTTACATTAAATGATGCTCATTACTAAAATAACAATAGCAAAGAATCTTAGTTGTTTTTGTAGTGAAATGAGTACCTATATAAATTTTTGGGCTGTCAAACAATTAATCGTGATTAATCACATCCAAAATAAAAGTTTGTGTTTACATAATATATGTGGTTGCACTGTGTTATGATTTTTATATGATATATGTATGATATATATATATATATATATATATATATATATATATATATATATATATATATATACACACACATGCATCTATATTTAAGAAAAAAATATTATTTATATATAAAATATTTTTATTTATATATAATATAAATTATATATAAATCTATATACAGTGTATACATGAAAATATTTCTTAAATATATACAAGCATGTGTGTGTATTTATATATATATATATATATATATATATATATATATATATATATATATATATATAAAATAATCATACACAGTGCACCCACATATATTATGTAAACACAAACTTTTATTTTGGATGTCGATCTAACGTTTTACAGCCCTATGTCTAATATTAAAAACAGGAGAGGATGACTTTAATACATCATGCTTAATTTGATTTTACTTTTACTTATTAAAGCCTTAGGGATACATACTTAATGGACAGATCTTTTAATAATGTGAAATATATAAATAAAAATGACATGACAACGGCAATTTTGTTTATGGTGGCTGCATTTATATTCCACTGCTTTTAGGTAACAAAGCCATTAAAGGAATTCTTCATACAAAACAAATTAAGTGAATCATAAAAAGAAATAGACTTTAAAATGTTTTCCTTCCACGTAATACAGAACATATTTTAAAATGACTGCTATAGTGTGACAGAAAAAGTATTTAAATGTTTAATTAAATGTCATTCCTTTATTATTGGCCCGTTTTGCATGTAAAACATTGTATAAACTTAGAAACGAAAAGTTGATCTACCTTAAAAACATGAGTAAACTCAACTTGAAAATAACCTTTGTTTCAACTCACACATAGTCAAGACAATTAAGTTTAATTTTTGAAAACTTGAGTTCAAAATCCCCTGCTGTCAACGACAATTGGAGTTAACAGTATGAAATAAGTTCAAATAGGCCTAACTGAATGGGGTGTATATGCGTAATGTGCTTTCAAGGTGAAAAATATGAGTTTGTTACCCTGAGGCAAGTTTTAGGCAGTAATCTGAGGAATAGACAGAGAGAGAAAGAGACATTCGTTGAGGGACATCTTCTCAGTGGTAAATAAGCAGGTGATGATATAGGCTCAACCTTAACCCCACCCCCAAACCTCTTGATATCAGTACATGTAAAGCTGATCATAATTTGTGCACATCGCAAATAGTAACGGGCGTTTTCGCCGTGTTTAACTCTGTTTGTGAGATTATACCAATTTTTGCATCGGCATAGCTCAACCTGTGCACGTGCGTGGCCGTGCCCGTGCGCGCGGCCGTGGTCTGAGGAGACTCTGACCTGCTCGAGGACACGCGGTACCGATCACTGGCACGGCTAGCATGGGAGACGAACTGTTAACCGGGCTTTTAAGTTTACTAAAGAAATAAACAACAGAGGTTCCGTTCGGTGGAAATAAGAGCAAAGGACAGAGGAAAATGTTCCTTCATTGAAGAAACATCAGTTGTGAGTCGCTGTTATACAGGTGAGAAGAGTCGCACGTACCTACATGTACAGGTAAATCAGACTAGATAATAAGAGTTGCGAGTTTGAACAAATAAAATGCCTTAATAGATAGAATGCGTCTATTGAATTAAAAAATAACGACGGTGATCGTATATAGACTAACGTTAGCGTACTACGCATGAATGTTTTAATTTAGGTCTGTTAGTCACTTTCACCGCCATGATATTTATTAGGGGAAATAAACTGTCGTTTTATTATTATTCATCATTTCAACAAGTAATCTATCTATCTATCTATCTATCTATCTATCTATCTATCTATCTATCTATCTATCTATCTATCTATCTATCTATCTATCTATCTATCTATCTATCTATCATCTATTAAATACGTTTTACATAGATCCTTTGACATAGCCTACTGTGACCACTGAATGTTTATAATACAATGCTATATCAGATATGTTAAACAATTGTAGAAAAAAATTACAATACATTTTAATAGTGTATTGAGAACTCATGTTACATCAACTATAGGCCTATCTATAAATTAACATCATCTGGATATGTTTTTCATTTTATCTGTGAGGATAAATTGTTGGGGACAACATCAACTCTGTCAAAAAGGGGTGGAGACGTGTCCCACCCGCAAACTATGCCTATGAAAACATTATAATCTGTAATATGACTCATGTGAAAAAAAAAATGCAGCTAGTTGGACCAATAATATTTTTTATTGATGTCCACCATATTTGAAATTTTGGGTAAAAATGTCAGTCTGTTTCTCACATAAAGCTATGCATGAATAAAGTGGATACATTATGGACCACATTCATGGTGCTTTTGGCTTTTCCTTGTTTCTTTCATAAATTATAGGCCTATCTGTTGAATATAAAAAACGTGTGTTGGGAAAAAATTCCATATGTATCTAAAATGTCATGGAGGGTGAAAAAATACAGAATTTTTATTTTAAGGTGAATTATTGCTTGAACTATTACTACTGTACTCCGAGATCTAATGAACACACCCTTCATTGCTGTTTACAGTAGAGTGAAGCATTATCTATGCCTCCAGGATGTTGACTACAAATGTTTTTCTTTTCATGTGCCAAGTTGTTAACTTAGAATTCGAGTCTACACGCTTTAAAATTTAGTTCAAATAAACTGTCTGAACAAACAACCTGTTGGTGCAATGTGTCATTCACATATGATTGACCAATACCAAATCACAACGATGGACAAAATTAAGTCCCGCCCTACATTTGTTCTTTGTTCCATTTGTTTGTTGTTTCACTCACAATAGAGAAGAAGACTATCTCAGCTTCAGGTGCATGCCAACTTTAAGTGCATGAAATTGTGGTACATTGCAATTATTACGAATTCTATTACAGATATCATAAGAAGCCTATATCACAAAATACTTTAAATAAAGGAATGGTAATGCCCTTTTCATAAGATGTAAAATAAGTCTCTGATGTCCCCAGAGTGTGTATGTGAAGTTTTCGCTTAAAATACCCCACAAATAATTGTATAGAGCAAGTTAAAACTGTCACTTTTTAAGGTTGAGCAAAAACGCATCGTTTTTTGTGTGTGTCCCTTTAAATGCAAATGAGCTGCTGCTCCAGGCACAGGGGGCGGAGCTTCAACAGCTTGTGTCCATTCACTGATAATTTCAAACACTTTTGCAGTCAGACAAAGATAGAGACTCACGAATTCAGAAGATTAGTCGATGCATTTATGTAGCTTATGTTTTAGTTATTTTTTAGTCATTGATTAGCATATTCAGTCATGATAATCTATATATTTGTTCCTCGGGGCAGGGTTTATGTACATTTTAGAGTTCATGATGTCACTAACCCGGTAGGAAGCTTGTGTAGTCCTTAACAGCCATTTGTTGTAGTCCTTAAAAAGCAATTTCTTTAAAAGCAAATATCTCCCTTTGCTTTAAACTTTAAGTGTTGTAACTTTGCAGATGTTGTTTATGCACAAACAGCAACATTAAACACTAACTAAAGTTAGAAAAGTGAAATCATAATTAACCACCCCTTTAAAACCACCCAGTTTGTTTAAAAAACAGTATTTTAAGAGATTAATATGCGTGCACTGTAATGGTGCGTGACACTTTAGTATGACATTACATTTAAAAAGTGATTGCATCCTAAAAATATGTAAAATTAACCAATTTTATTAATTATTTTTAATTTTCTCTGTTGCATTGTGATTTCCATTGCCAATCTAGCAGTTGCTCAGTCACTTATGTGTTAGTCACTCTTAAATGCTGCATGAAACATGCATGTGGCCTGTAAAGAAGAGGGCTGAGCCGACAGAGAGGGACTGGATTGGACTCTGCTAATGAGGAACCAAAAAAGTAATGGGATTGAGTCTCAGTGTGGAAAGATTTCCTTGTTGGAGTGTAGGTAACGTCATGCTTTGGAAAATGTTAAATTACACTCATATAATGGACCTGTTGCCCTGCAATAAATATTTTCGACACATCATGTGATGCCTTCTGATGTGTATTGCTGGCAAAAATATGACAAGCTGACGCCAAATCTTTGAAAACTTTCAAAGGCTGAATATCATTGGGCTTGTAATATAGACTTTTGGTCTCTATTTTGCTTTGCAACTCCATAAACCATCCGTAAACTATGGATCGATTGCTTTAACGTGCCAGTTAGACGTCTCTTCCGGTGATAGTGAGACAGAATAAACTGAATACCAGAGCTGTTTAGTCAAAGGTCTGGCTACACGAGAGTCTGACGCTGCACATCTGTAATTGGTGTCATGAGGAACACATGATGTGTTTGAGGAATGAGAGAAGGAAGCTTGTCACATTCAGGGTGATTCAGGAAAGAAAGACAGATATTAGGAAGAAAACATTGAAAGGGGAATGTTTGGATGCTGTGGAGACTGTGATCGAGAGAGACCTTGGTTTCGGTATGAAACATTGGCTGATATGCAGCAGGTTCATCCCTTACTGTTCAGGTACAGTCGCAGGAGAAGAAACCGTGGACGCTTCCCACCGGATTCACTCATGGATGTCACCCTAGACTTACCCTGCAGATGCCCTCGCTGTGAGTCACGGACCAACCGTTACTTTAATGCTTTACTGACATCTATGCTATAGCTGACGCTTTCTTAAAGGAGTAGTTCATCCAGAAATTAAAACTCCTGTTTTTACTCATCTGACTTTATGTAATTCAAACTTCCTGCTGTTTTTAGTGTTTTTGTGGTACACAGAAGAATAGTTTTTATTCCTGAGCCTTCTGAAAGCCTAAAAGCCTTAAATTGAGATCTTAAATTGAAATTGTAATTATTTGTGCTATTGTTTTTAGGTATGCACGATATATTGGTATTCGGCCCGATATATGAAGAGTTCAGATGCAAAAGCCTCTAAATGCCATTTGAAATTTTCTTCTAAAATGACCATTTTTATCAAGCTTGTATATTTAAGTTCAGTAATTTCACTTAAATGACAATTAATAGGTAATCTTCATTGCCATTTAAGTGAAATTACTGAACTTTAATATACAAGCTTGATAAAAATTGTCATTTTAGAAGAAAATTTCAAATGGCACTTAGAGGCTTTTGCATCTGAACTCTTCAGTTGTTTTTAATGTAATCACAATTTGCCTGATAATAAAATTTGGCTTATATATTAAAGCAGATAAATAATTAATTATTTACATCAGCCGAGGTGCTTCAGATTTGCACTGTTCGCCATGATGGTTTTGAATTGCTTGAAATATGATTATAATCACTTCAACAAAGCAACATGTGCCCGTCATATATGGCTGCATCAAAAAATCATAATGAGAGCTTTATAATTGTGTGGCTGTTAAATGGTGAGACTTTTGTTTTTGTAATCAGGCTCTCAAAAATCATATAAAAACTTGGATTTAGATTTATCGGCCAAAATATCGGATTATCGGCTTTCAAATATGACAAATTATCGGTAATCGGTATTTGAGCCAAAATTTTTCATATCCTTGCATCCCTAATTATTTAGTTTTATTGTTAAATTTTTGCGTATGTATTTGCTCTTAAAAAGTTCTTAATTAGCATCCATCAAGAACCTTTAACATCCATGAAACCTGATTTCAGGAACCCAAAATGGTTCAAAATGGTTCTTTATTGCATTTTTGAGTATATGTAGAAAAGAGCTGTAATGAAATGGGTGAGTGAACAATGACAACTTTAATTTATGGATGAAATTCACATTCCCAGGAAGCTCTTTTTACTTGTCTAACAAAATGTACACAGAAAAGGTTGCTCTTGCACCTTCCTTTTGAAAAATTAATATGTTGTGGTTAGTGTGTGTTTTTTTTTTTCTGCATTAACTTGTGCTGCTTTTTTGGGTTGGGATATAATAATGTGCTGCACTAACACCATAAACCTTTATTGCTCAATTCGGTTATCTATAAATCAATTTGTTGTGTACAGTTGTTCAGATGATGTTAAAATGTGGCCCACAACATGATTGGACATTATTTTTCAGACAATTTTGAATGCTTTTTCCTTCTAAATATGTTAAATAATAATAAATAAATTAATAAATAAATTAGCTATAAAAGTAATTTTAATTAAAAAAAAGAAAGAAAATAAATTAAAAATAAGAGCAATTTGTGACATGGAGAAGTCACTTCATTAGGTGATGACATTGTCAACAATGTAATGTAATAAAGGGTGCATAATAAAATCAGGAACCTGCATTAAGAAAATAAAGTTCACCAAGAACGATAATTATAAAGACAAGTGACTCTAGAATACAGGTTCAGTGCTATTCTATGTCTATCCTATGATTCTTGACATAATTTTAAAGAACCCTTTATGCCAAAAAGGTTCTGTATAATGAGAAATGTCTTCATTTTTACTCTAACATTTACTCTATTCATTTAGAAGATGCTTTTATCCAAAGCAACTTTACAATTGTGGAATAATGAGATCTTTAATGGGTTATTCAAAAAAAATTTTTTATAAAAATTTGTATTCATAAAATTTTATTAAAACTAAAAATGTAAATTAAAACTAAATCCATAAAATGTTTCCATTATGAAACCCCTAAAAGGTTGTATATATGAAGCACCTGATAAAACCCTTAGAGATTCTAACTTCGTCTTCTTAATTATTACTACTTAATATTATTATTACTTAATAATTATAATTGCTACTGCTTTTTATTCACTAGAGGCTCATCAACCCAGCATCTTATTTCAGAAAAGAATGAAAAACAATAATGGTGTGTTCACACCAAATGCGAATAGAGCATCTGGCAGTGAGTAATTTCAATGTTAAGTCAATGTAAAGATGCGTCTTAGAGGTCTTGCGGCGCGAATGAGGCGTTTAGCGCGGCAGACGCAAACCTAATTTTTATTGAATTTATTTTATTTTTATTGAATTTTTTTATATTTTATTTAAAATATATTTAGTGCATTCACGCGTTTGACACGAATTCAATGGTTCCATTTGGCAATTTTTTAAAAGTAAACTTTTCCATTTTGGCGTTGTAGCGCTCACCATCCACTCAAAACGTAAAGTTTACCCTAATACTATTTTGGCCGGCTCAAAAGCCCAAACAAGTGCCTGTTGTTTTGTTTCCGGTCTAGCTAGATCCGGTGTGGTGGTACTAGTTGTTGTAATGGCATGTGAAAAAACGACAAAGTTTGCTTGGCCAAAAAGAACGCTAATCTTGCGCTGAAAAAACATTGACGCCGTAATAACGCATTTAACTGACAGCACTAGTTTTAACACCTTCTGTTTGGGATGAAGTCCATACTAACTGACATTTTATCCAACGTACTACACTTTCAAGGTCATTGAGGTTGGCCCATCCCACTTTCTCCACCATTTCTGTAGACCATCCACACCTCTGTTTATCCCAATAGGTAACGGATCTTCTTCTGTGTTTATAGGTGGCCAGGGCATCTTCAAAATGAATAGGACCAAGCTGCTCGGAGTGATGATGTTAGCCAATTTTCCTCATCTTACATCATGGTGGAAATGTTCCTAAGCTACGGGAAGGAGCAGGTAATCTCCAAGCAGGAGAGAAATGATGCCCAAAGTGTTCTGGAAGATGGCAAAAGTCAGTAAGGCGTTTCTGAATCGGGAGCAGGAGCGTGGACGACATCTACTACCTGCCCCTTGCGAATGGCAGCGAGCTTCCTCACTGACTTTCGGGGAATCCCCGCATCTGGCTGAATCGCACAAGTCCGTGCCGGCCAAACGACAGGGTGCTGACGGAGATTGAAGACTTCAGTTCCCTACCACAGCGATTCCAGGATTTCCTATTGTACATGGGATGTAGGACGCCCGTCAGAAACGGATGCACCCAAAGTGTGTTTGAAACCGCCGTACCTTTTGTTTGCCAGCAAAGTCCATTGCGCTACATTTTGACCGACGGCAGGCAATCCGGGAATCATGGGGTCGCGCTGGTGTCCTCGACGGCCAGCCGCACTCGCCAGCGGTCTTCCTACTTGGGAACACGACTACGACGGACCACTTCCCGGACTTGTCGGATATGGTCAAGCACTGAAGCGGCGTTGTACGGTGACGTTGTGCAATGGTATGATCGGGACTCGTTCTTCAATCTCACCTTGAAAGAAGTTCTTTTTTGGAGTGGTTTGAGGCACGTTGTGCTTCTGCTCAATTCATCTTCAAGGGCGATGATGACGCTTCTGCGACACGCACCATGATTCTGACCTACCTAGGCAACTTTTACATCCAGCACAAATGATCTGTTCATTGGTGACGTGATCACTAATGCCGGCCCACACCGGAGCAAAAACCTCAAGTATTATGTCCCTGAAAGTGTGTTTCTGGGGTTACCCTCCGTATGCGGGTGGGGCGGAGGCTTCCTGTATTCAGGAAATTTGGGATTGCGGTTAAGAAAGATCTCTCGTGTGGTCATGTTGTACCCCATTGACGACGTGTTCACGGGGATGTGTCTGCAGAGACTGGGAACTGGTACGGAGAGACACGTGGGCTTCAAGACCTTTGACATTGAGCAGAAGAACAGAGAGAATCCATGTGCTTACAAAAGTTTGATTCTGGTCCATCCCAGAAGCCCACAGGACATGATAAAGATCTGGTCTTGGATAAATGCTCCTGAAAGTGAACTGTACCACTGTGTCTACACCGGACAAGAAAGGCAAAAAGCGACGCGGCAAAAGCTAATAGAGCTCATTATAATCAGTAATGCTGTCTACACCGAAGAGACAACGACAGTGTACTGATGTTCCTTTCTATTGCTGGCGCACTCCAACATGCTTAACCCTTTTACTTTGACACGTTCAGTGTAGACAGTGTCAAGCTGTTATGGTGCAAGACATTGCATTCGTGGACCGCAACCCCATCTAACTTTCGGAACGGCATCGTATTCAAGTAAAAAAGAAGTAGGATGGGGTTTAAAAGTGAGAGGGACTCTCACCCTGAAAGGGACTTTGTTTCAGGGGTGGAGCAAGTTATATTTAAAAGTTTCCCTGTGGTGAAAATCAAGCTTTTAATGTTGTTTATATGTCTATGTGGTGTTTTTAATACGCTTTAAGAAAAACCATGTGTAAATTCATAAGTCGACACCATTGCTGAGTATTTTCTCCTTAAAACTGCAGTGAAGCAAAGACAGACTCAAACACACAGTTTGAAATCGCGGGTGTTTCTGACGTCACACACTACCTTCGACCAATCGGATCAACGTGTGATCGTTCAACGAGTGGATCTCTGAGCTGAGTAAGTAGAGGCGGGGCTCATTTGCATATTCATAGAACCTCATATCCTTAATGAGCAATGGTGTAGAGTTACATTCAAGCTATTGAAAAAATCCAAGGAAAAAACGCTTCATTATGTAATTTTGGCGATTAGTTTTAAGAGATACCATTATTGACTATAGGGGCTTTAAATAAAGTTTCATTGGGAATAATGTGAACTGATGAATCATTCACAATGCAACCAGGAAGTGTATTTAAAAAAGACATCATGTGCATTAAACGTGCTGCATTTACACAGTACCTGCCTTTATTTACGCACAATTAAAATATGATGCATTTTGAGAAATCAGAGTGTATTTTCTTTTATAACAAGAATGAGTTAAAGAGACTGATGGGTTTATTTTATATAATTTTAATTTGTTGCTTTTCATTTATGCCTGTATTTGGGAAAAGCAGAACTGAGCTGTTTGAATTCTATCGCGCTTAAACCTCCATATTCTCAGGAAGCTGTTTGTTCGATCACCAATTACACTTGTTAGGTGTGTAACGTTTTGTTTTTTTATTAATTTGTGTGCTGTTTGTTGGAGTGAGTTGTGACCTTTGCACCATTGTTTCAGGCAATGTCCAACACACACAAAGAGCTGAATGAGACTGAAGTCCAAAGTCTTGCCAAATCTCATTAGGCTACTCTTTATCAACTCCATAGGGAGCTCTAAGGATGGGATTTCCGTGAAATATTTAGTGTGAAGTTCAGTATGTTGTTCAATATGAGTGTTAATCATGTTCACAGATTTTAAATCATAGATAAAATGAAACTTTCTGAACAGGCTTGACCCTTTATATGTGAAATTATTGTTTTTAAGTTAAGCACTCCGTGTTTTTTGTTTATCCCAATAAAGTTTTGCTGTGTCCATATTTGTCATATTTTTCAAATGAAAATAATTAAGCAGATGTGCCAATTATGGACCATCCATGAAAAAAACAAAAACAAAAAAACAATGGCTGCATGTGAAATTGAATACTTATTATATAAAGGGCGGTGATTTAGAAGGTGATTTCGGATTCAGCAGAATCATTTTTGATTACCTGATGTTTGTGGCACATCCTCACAATTCATTAAAAAACGCGAAGAAGTAGCTACACAAATTTGAGGCTATATTTGATGCAAAATGTGCTATTTGCTATACTGAAGTTTACATTCAGATTAAACATAAAGAAGTCACATATATCTTCATGAATGGGAACATAAACTTTCAAGAGTACTCTCTTCAAGCACTTTACCGCAGAATACGGTCTATACTAGGCAGTAGTGTAGTACGCTAGTACACTTCCAATTCGTAGCACGGCCAGCCGACCTGATTATATCTACGTGATCGAGCAGTGCCTCTGTTGGATCGAGATAGCGTCGCATATCATTACGTCATGCGCGACAGGTAAACTTCTCATTAACTGCAGATATAATACAGGTGATGCTGGCAGCTTCTTCCGTTTATGTTTTAAAACAAACAACGTAGAAAGTTCACTATCATAATTCTAAAATGATTAGATGTATTCTTCTGATATTAAATTTATTTGACGCGTTTGATAAACAGTGCTGAGGTGAGTAACTCGTCATCATAAATCATCTGATCGCTTTCACATCTCTCTCATACTCTCTGTTTTTGGCAGATCAACAGAAATGACGGCCACGCATTCGCAGGTAAACAGATGTCAGTCACATTTACATGATAAGTATGAAAACTTTTTGCATGATGAAAAAATGGCGCTCTTGCTTCCTAGACAATGAGTTCAACCAAAAATAAAAAAATTCTGTCATTATTTACTCAAACCCATAAGTCATTTCACATTCTCTCCTTCTGTTGACGAGTCTACTCCATATTTTGATGCTTCATAAGGCGATCATAAATATAATCCATATGAATTGAACGGTTCAGTCCATTTTCTGTAGAGCAAATGTAAACAGAAGCTCTGAACGTGCTGCGTAAAACCTCGCTGTTTTCTGTTTACAACAACTGATGTGTGAGTTGATAAATGTTTAAACTTGAATAAAAGCCTAAATTCAATCTGTTCATCATATAAAGCGATCGTATCTCATCAGCAAAATCTGGACTAAACTCATAAATTCATATGAATTGAGCTGTTTAATATCAATTCAAAGTTTTAGTTGTGTAGCCTGTCAATGGAGGGAGAGAAATCACTCAGACTTCATTAAAAAGTTTGTCATTTGTGTTCCGAAGATGAACGAAAGTCTTATAGGTTTGAAATGACATGAGGGTAAGTGAGAATTTAATATTTTTGTGAGAACTAAACTTTCAAACTTTTTGATGCAAAGGACCCCTTTCCTAAAATATGACATTATTTAATAATGACAATTGAGTGAGACGGTAAAGCTACAAATACATTTTGAAAAATTTTGTAAAATAAATAACATTTGTTTTGTTGATTTTTTTTTGTTTTTTTTTAAATTTTAATTTTTTTAATCCTTTATGTAGCTAGTAGTAGTTACACTCTAATGAAAATGTTTAGGTATTTTGAGTAGGTTTGCTCATCACTCTCTCTCTTCTCTCTCTCAGGTGGAGGGCGAGAGCAATATGCGTTCCATGCCCTGCGGAGCTGCCATCAGGTCCTGCACGCTGACAGCGGCGAGTTCTTCTCCCCCGACTACCTGTGCTCAAACCCCGGCGTGTGGTGCAACTGGACCATCCAGGTGCATCCTGGGAAGCGTGTGGACCTGTACCTGGAGGACTTCGCGACGGCGGACTCCCTGTCAGCTGAAGAGGGATCAAATCCACCTGGATGAGTCTCCGTCGGCCTGTGGGGGGGCAGAGGGTCCTGGAGAGGTGCTGGAGGAAGGCCAGGTACACCTCAGGTGTCCAACACTGTCCAGGTGGTGCTGCTCATCGACAGCGACCAGCCCGCCCCCTACAGGGGCTTCTACGGGCGCTATAAAGCTTTCGGACCTCTGAATATTCCTGATCTCATGTTTGATGGTGAGTTTTTATAAAACGTACTGTTTTTATATATCACACACACACACTCTAGAATTTCCTATCCACTGTCCACTATGGATCAGAATCTAATCCACTGTAATATTTCCTCCATTAGAATATTTATATATTTTGGAGGCTAAATGTGATTTATTTTTTTATTATTTATTTTTAAGATTATTATTATTTAACACTTTTTAAAAATATTTTATAAAAATATATATTTATTTTATAAAATATATGTTAATATATATATAATTATTTATTTCCTCTTCATTGAAAATGTTTGATGTTTTTGAGAGGCTAAATATGCTAAAATGCTTGTTCTCATTATAATAATAATACAAATAAATATATAAATATAATACATATAATAATATAAATAAAAAATATATAAATAATAAAATAAATATAATAAAAAGATTTATTTATTTTGTATGTATGGAATACACAAACACACACAGATGAATACACATTATATATATATATATATACATACATGCATACATGCATGCATGCATACATGCATACTGTGTATTCCATAAGATTTCTAAAAAACACATACAAAATATTTAGATATTTTATATAAAATATATAGATTTTTGTGTGCAAGTTTTTCTTCTTCAATTAAAAATAAATATGTATGATGGCGAGTTTTTATTTATGTATTTTTCAGTAGACTGGTGTGTAGATGTTGACACCAGCTGCTCTCTGTTTCTCTTTACATGTGTCCCTGTAGGTGCGGTAGAAGCAGCATTAGATGGAGATGAAGCGGATGCAGTTACGGATGCTCCGCCAGGTCTGAACAACCAAACCACTTCTCCTCTGACCGGGTCAGGGCGTGTCCGAGACCCCCTCAGAGACCAATGAACTCCATTATGGGATAAGGGAATCCTGGGAAGAGTCCCGCGGATTCAACTATGGATTCAGCTCCTCGCGCTCTAGCGTCTGGCTACGACGGTGAGGATTCATCCGATGATGATGCATACTATGATGATAATTTTTCTCCAACGTCACAAGGAGGAGCTAGTCGGTGGGCCCCTGAGACCCAGCAAAACCAACCGGGAAGTGGACCGTCTCGAATCGGCTCCAGATACCAGGCAGCTCACACACACCTCGCAGACACACTCCGCGCACACACTCGCATGCCACACATCTGGACCGAAGCTGTCAAACCCGTCGCTCGCTCTCCGTCTGCCACGCGCAGGAATGTGGACGCACAAGCACACGCTTCCGATGAGACCAAGCCGGACAGAGCCAAAATGGCGTCTGGTGTTGGGAAAGTGAGGTGGGTGAGAGTGGGACAGCGGGATGATGGGGAAGACGTTTCTATGGAGACGACAGGGACTGAGAGCGGCGACACACAACCCAAATTACACCGCAGACCTAAAGGTGCACTCACATTCTTCACATTTAAAAAGCATTACGTTTGGCATAGAGAGAGACTCTTTTGTGACCATCGCTGGGGAGTTTTCCTTTTGTAATTATTGTCATGACAATCAAGCACACCAACATTTTCTAATTACTCAAAGTATTAAAATAAACTAAATTATTATTATGCAAGGGGTAGCATTAACTATTAATTATTTTATTAATGCTTACAAAACGATTAATATTGCACAATAATTTTTTTATATATGTTTTATCAAATTCAGGATTTGGTGGAACATAATTATCATCATCATCAAAGGGGCAGTAATATTAATAAGGTTATCAATATATAAAAAGTTAATAATCCACTTGGATGTTGATTATTATTATTATTGTTAATAAACATATCATCATCAAATGGTTAATAGTTATGATTTTATTCATGTTAAAAAAATGTATAATAATAAAAGTAGTAATCATCTTCCAAGAGGTAATTATTAATTTGTTTAAAAAGTTAATCTTTTTTATTATTATTTTTATCATCATCAAAGGGGTAATATTACCAAATATTAATGATTTTATTGTTACTTAAAAGTTAGTAATAATAATTATTTAGTTTTGTTGCATTAACTGTTGTTTGCATCCACAGAGAAAGCTCACTACCAGCAGACCTCAGGAAATCTCACACACTACAGTCATTTACCTGGTGGTGAGACAGACAGAGTACCACATTAAACTCATCATTCAGCTCCATTTATCATTAAAATCATAATAAAGTTCTATATGTTGCCATAACATCATCTGTCCACTCAGAGCTGCTGCTGGAGGCGGGTGTCGAGCTCCGTCTGGAGCCTGAACATCATGAAGGATCCTCTTCCCTCAGATCTGCTCTCGAGGACATGGTAAAGCTCACCATTATGATTCATTCTATGGGAATGGACCACAAAACCAGTCACAAGGGTCAATTTTTGAAATTGAGATTTATAATTGAGCTGAATAATTAAGGTTTCTATTGATGTACTCCTGTATGTTTGTTTGGATAGGAAAAAAAAATCTGGAATCTGAGGGTCCAAAAAAATCTAAATATTGAGAATCACCTTAAAGTTGTCCATTCATGTTTGTGATTGGGCTGCGTCCACTCAAAAATATATATTTTATATATTTACGGTAGGAAATTCTTCATGGAAGAATTCTTTACCGTAAAAAAATCTTTACTTAATATCCTAATTATGTATGGCATAAAAGAAAAATCGATAATTTTGACCCTAACCCTTATTTTGTTGCTGATTGCCACAAATATACCCGTGTGACTAGTGACTGGTTTTGTGATCCTGGATCACATGTATTCCCTAAATATTGCGATTCCCTGATATGTTAAGAATATTGCTGTCAATCTGGCTAATTTTGGGCTCAAAAATGGTTTACAGATACGAGAAGCATGTGGACTTCTCACCCTGAAGAGCCTGGACTTCAAACGACTGAAGAAGTGAGCACTTCCTGAAGCATGTTCAATGGGATCTTCTAGAAGGTCTGCAGACACTGTTCATGGGTTTGTTTGCAGGTTGAGTTCTGGTGTTTTCTTCATCGTGTGGCTGAGGTTTCAGAAGGCCACTGTAGGGGATGTTCACTCGGCTCTGCAGGAGCTACAGGACAAAACCATCAAATCCCAAACCAGCAGGACTCAGGCGTCATTGCATCGGTCTCTACTGAAGGTGATCGCACACTTGTCACATGACTTTTCAGGTTCCTCTTTACTTTCAGAAACCTAGCTGTGACTAATTCACTCAGACACTCACTCACTCTCGCATTCATTCACTCACTGACTCGCGCACCCACTGACTCGCGTACTCACTGACTCGCGTACTCACTGACTCGCGTATCACTGACCTCGCGTACTCACTGACTCGCGTACTCACTGACTCCGCGTACTCACTGACTCGCGCACTCACTGACTCGCGTACTCACTGACCGGACCACTGACTCGCGTACTCACTGACTCGCGTACTCACGCATTCACTCTCACTCACGCTTTGACTCATGAATTCACTCACTCACTCAGGCATTCACTCACGCATTCACTCACTCTCAACCTGGGGCCGGTTATATAAACTAATATTTGTCTTACAAGTTACTCATCTAGTGACTGAGGCCTCCAAACTCTCATAAGACTGCATTTAAGAGCTAGTCTAGAATCAGTCTGTCAATTTCTGTGTGTGTTTGAACAGACATCAATGAGTGTGAGACACAAATGGTGGTGTGTGACGCTCACGCCGAGTGTGTGAATCACTTCGGCTCGTACTCCTGTCGCTGTCTCCATGGTTACCGCAAGGGAGCGAGCGTTTGCGTGGCGTCTGCCGAACCTGGTAAGAGACTGATCTTCAGAAGTTTATTTTGACAGATCCACACTGTTTATGGGTGATTAGTCCGCTCTCATATTAAATAATAAAAATATATATTTTCCCAAAAACTGTTCTCTGGTTGCCTTTCATAACTTAATTTTCCTCTCCACTCACTTTCTAGACTGTAACGATACATCATCTCCCACAATCCTCCGGGGTGTTTACGCCATCTGTGGCCTGCTGGTGTTGCTCATCTTGCTGATGCTGTTGGTGATCCTTTATCTATACCGTCGACACTTTAGGCGGGTGTTCCTGCCTCGCTGTCAGAAAACTAGCATTAGCAGTGTCGTGAATGCTGTTGCTAATGGCGATGACAACAACAACACAGGAAATGATGACGGCAGTGGTGCGAACCCGTCCAGATTCCCGCCTCCACCCCCACCTCCACCCATGAGGATCCCCAAAGATGGCCACCGCTCTCCGGACCTGCCATTATTACGCTTCAGCTCGCTGAGTGCCCACTGATGGATATAGAAGTAAAATACATGCAGAGAACCACAAGTTTTAATTGTGATGATGTTACTCTGGTCTGTCACTAAATGCACTGCACTTCACAGGGTGTGTGACTGGTCTGATTTGTACTAGTGAGATATTTACTTGCTTTTTTTGTTTGTATTTGGTCTGTTGTATTTTTGTTCACAGAAGACTTCTCACTCTAAAAAAAATAGAACTGAATAGAACTAAGTGCTTTCTGTACTTTGTTGTTTTCAGTGTTTGGGTTACGTAATCAGGTTACGTACAAATTTCTTTTTAAAATTAAGTAACTTTTTTTTTTAGTTGCGCATTACTTTTAAATTTACAACACAAAATCAGTTACTTTTATAACGCAATATAACTAACACATTACTTTTACAATTAGCTTTCCCCATCATTGGTGGCTTTGTGCAAAATTAAATTAAGTGTAAAATGAAGTGGATACATTTTACTAGTTATGCTTATGCTCAGTTTATAAAATTGTTTATTGTAAGTGCAGTCTCAATTAAAATATATTTGGATATTCAAAGGATGTGGCAACATGTTTTCAATAACATGCTATAAAAAGCTTAGATTATGGCAAGCCATATCTTAAAATGTTACTCATTGAAATTGCATTTTTAGTTGTAAGAATTAAATTGGAGAGCTTGACCGTTCATACAATTGTTTTTGTAAGTGCAGTCTCAATTAAAATATGTACAGATATTCAAAGGATGTGGGAACATGTTTTCAATAACATATGGTATAAAAAGCTCAGATTATGGCAACCATATCTTAAAAACGTTTTTACTTTACTCATTGAAATTGCATTTTTAGTTGTAAGAATTAAATTGGAGAGTCTCGAACAGTTCAGTTCTTATTAGTAACAATTACAATTAAAACATTTTCAAATTCAATTACCAGTAACAGTTACTATAGATCTGTACAAATTTGTACTAGTCATGTCTCCATTGACTTCCATTCATTTGCACAGAGCTCTACAATTCAATTCTTATTAATAGGCTAACCATTACAGAGAGAGCTTATAATTAAATTTTTACTAGTCAAAGAAAACTCATCAAAGATATGTACAATTGCAGAGCTCTCCAATTGCGTTATTAGTAACAACTTAATTTGAGCGCTATCTAATTCTTAGTAAAAATACAATTAGAAGCTAAGCGCTGGGAAGATAAACGGCTTGCCATTATATTAATAATTTCCTCTGCTTGCGTTGTCTGTAGTTTTTTTGTCTTTTGAAATTTCTTGATAAGATTATTTTGCATTGTTTTGTCAGCAGAACAATTCAAAAACACATTAAACAACAGTTAAGCCCACTGAGGAGATTAATTCATGTCAGTCAGCCTCGCTTTCAAAGATGGCGCGCTGTGAATAGATCAGTGATTCTTACTGTAGAACACTTTTCAAAACGGGTAGTCTTTATATATGCCCTAAATGATCGATGTATATGATATAGTAAAGATTAAATTATATGTATTGAGAATAAAAAAATGACTTTATTCAGAAGTGCGCCCTCTGGGTTATTCTGCGCATGCGCACCAATCCGAATCATTTCCGGGCGAAGTGACTGCTCGTAAGTGTGATCCATACAATTACTGCACTTTATAACATTTTAGTACATTTTATTGAATACTAGAAAAAGCAGCGACTCAACGTGTAGCAGTATAAACGGAGGCATTGTCACGTGAATTGCTTTATCGGTTGAATTTAAGCGGCTTATTAGTGTTTTTTGATGTCTCGTGCATGAGCTACCTGTTGTGTTGTTGTCCGGCGTAATTTTTGTGTTGTGTATAAGCTATATTAGTCGTGTAGTTGAAAAGTTTGTGTGATTTCCGATGGCTGATTTGATGTTGGGCAGTGTAAACAATCATGCACAGATCTCATTGGTTAATAGATTACTAATAATGCTTATTCCTACCAGAATGATTGAGTACAAGGATCAGCAGCTCATTTGCATTGATGAATGGTACATTATTTAAATGTAGGCTTAAGTTACAGACAATGTAAGAGCTGTGTGAATGAGCTTCCTGCAGTTCAGTCTAAGAAGATGTATGGAAACTGTGCATATTGTGGACGCTGCTTTCCTTCTGCGTGCCTATTACTGCATGTGGGGGAAAATGCCATAGCTAGACTGAAACTAACGGATTATGTTTGTGTACAGAGGATGTTTGGGAATGTCTGGAAATGTCTCTATTCCTCCTGTCTGCGCTTGTGGATGAAATGGGTCCTCCGGATTCTCACTGGGAAATGCGAGTTACAGCGCATTTGTGCCCAATGCAAAGCCGGAGCTCTGAGGACATCACAGATAGGTGAGGATATCTGTGGACTAGACTTGTATGTGTCTTAAAAATTAATATATGGTGAATAGTTAAAGGGACAGTTCACCCGAAACGAAAAATTCGGTCACACTCACCCTCAGGTTTAACTTTCGCTCCAAACACAAGATTTCGGTCCACTTTAACAGTTCAGAAAGTTCATAAAGACATCGTAAATCAATATGAATTTAGCTGTTTAGTCAAAATTTTATCAGGAGGGAAAGTTTTGTAATAAACAGATTTAAGTTAGGGTTTTAATATTCACACTATGGTAATTTGTCTGTCGAGAACTACTGTGGTACCAATATGTGAATAAAAGCCAAAATTCAATCTGTTTGTCATATAAAGCGATCGAGTCTCTTTAGAAAATTTTTACTAAACCTCTAAATTCATATGGATTATTTTTACAATCTCTCTTTATGGTATTTGAAGCGTCAAATCGGTAGTTGCATTGCCTGTCAACGGAGCGAACAGAAATCTCTCAGATTTCATTAACAATATCTTGTTTTCTGAATATGAACAAAGGTCTTACAGGTTTAGAACAACATGGGGATTTTTTTTATTTATTTTTTGGGTGAACTATCCCTTTCAAGGTATCATTTAACCAAAAATGTAAGTTGTGTTCATGCCAGTTTGTAGTGATTATAAATGGTTGAAATGTGTGTTTTTTTTTAAGACTGTATTTGAATTGCCATGCATCACTTTTGCAAACCTGTCGTTGTTGCCTTTCTTTGTAGAGTATTCTCTGAAGTCCTCCAAAAGCAAGGTATGTGTAACAACAATCTGTTTGCTTCAACACTTTATTATCTCAGTGTCGGCTAAACATTGATGTGGACCACAATCTTTTGACAAGATCAATCTGATTAACTCACTGTACAATGCACTTTCACCGTTTGTGTTTGATCAGGTATTGCAAGCAGCTTTGTCGTTGAAGGAGGGTGAATTGGAGGACCATCTGGCTAAAATACTCTGGGAAAAGAGAATCAAGGAGCAGAAAGATCCTACGTGAGGCTCTATTAAGATTGTTTTAATAGATTGCTCTTCACATTTATATTTTTGCTCTGAAATGGCATAAACTGTCATTTTAATGATTATAGGAACCATAATTTTGACTAAATAGCCTCTTTTGCCAAGTTTGTTGCAAAATTTTTATGTAAGATTTAGTTTTTACCTGTATATTTATAGTTATTTATATATATATATATATATATATATATATATATATATATATATATATATATATATATATATATATATATATATATATATATATATATATATATATATATAGATAGATAGATAGATATAGTTATACAAATAAAATAATCCTTCAATTTGAAATAAAATTTAAAGGAAAAAAATGCTCGGAAAGGACAACATAATATTTTACAATGTATTTATGTAAAAATCTAAGTTAAAATAATCAGTTTTCCCTAATTAAAACAAAATGAATATTAAAATGGCATTTTTAATACATTCTTCACCTGTATTTGTAGTCCATTTGTGATCCGATCAACCGAAATGCATTTTAATACCAGCTGCATATCCAACTAACGATATGTGTATGTTGTGGATATGATCTAACAGCAGTTTAACATCTCTTACAGGTTTAAAGCGAATCTTCGCCAATGCTTGTTGCAAATCAACGGCTATAACAATCTGTTCGAGGCGGTTGAGGAACTAAGAAAACAGACGTTCGACTCTGAAGCCGAGGAACATGAGAACATGCTTCTGAAGGTGATCGATAATTTACAGTCTGATATCATACCAGACTATGATTTGAGCTTCAGCTCTGACCGCTGTGTGTGTGTGTTTGCTCTCCTCCAGTTGTGGGAGCTGTTGATGCCGTCAGAGAAGCTGGAATCGAGGATCACAAAGCAGTGGGGAAACATCGGCTTTCAGGGTGATGACCCGAAGACTGACTTCAGAGGGATGGGGATGCTGGGACTCACAAACCTTCTGTATGAGGAAGCTTTCTGATTATGATAAATTACAGGAAGGACATGTTTTCATCCCAGTTCTTCCTTGATCATTCATGCTTTTCTTTGTTTCCTCAGTTTCTTCAGTGAGAAATACATCCGGAGCGGCCCGCCACAGGTCCTGTCGCATGCGAATCACCCCACGCTGAGGGTAAGTCCTCTACGTCAGACACTCAAGGTGTTGCCAAAGTCCTTTTAGGGCAAGTCCTGCCCTTTGGCCCCCATCTTGGCAACTCCTCTGGGCAGCTATTTCAGAATGAACAAGACCAGGCTCCTATCTAAATGAATGGGCAGAGAGTCAGAGCTGCTCTTTCACTGGTCACCAGGACATAAAAACTGCATAGAAACAGCAGTAAATCATGATACAAATCGCTGAAAAAGTTTGACAAGTCAAGACGAGCATTTGAGCTTCTAAAACTTAAACTTTGTAATTTATTTTTTTAATGAGTGATCTTTTCGCCTTGATAAGACCCTTATTCATCGTCTGGAATCATTTAAAGCCATTTGAACAGTTTGTACTGAAACGGTCATTTGGACATTAATCGTTTGGTTCCCACTGAAGTCCATTATATGGACTGGAAATCCGGAATGTTTTCATCAAAAACTTCAATTTCTTTTCGACTGAAGAAAGAATGACATGGACATCTTGGATGACGTGGGGTGAGTAAATTATCAGCAAAAGTTTTTTTTTAAAAGTGAACTACTCCTTTAAATGTTTCCCGGCTTAACTGTTAAAAGCAGACGATTGGCTGTCCAGCGGGAGGGGTGGGGCATGTGCATACAACCGCCATCTTTGGCATTACAGGTTTTCCCTATATAGTTGTATTGAGGATTTAGGAAGTGGCATGTCTCTATATAAATTGTCTCTGGTGTTACTCCGCATCATCACTCACATAAGTTAGTTGATATTTAATTGATAGTTGTTGTAATTTCTTTGTCATTGCAGGTACTCGTATGCCATAGTGGGCATCAATCTGACTGAGATGGCGTACAGCTTGATGAAGAGTGACGCTCTGAAGCTTCATTTCTATAACACAGTCTATGGAAAACCACAAATGCAGGACTTCCATCAGTTCTACTGTGAGTACACACACACACACACACACACACACACACGTTATAGATGATGGATAGATTTATATTTGAAAATATATCAAGATAAAATCACTTCCATAGTAGTAAAATAGTTTTAAACTTTTTTAGAAGAGTGAGAGACAAAATTGGTCAAAATCATGGTCCAATAATATTTCATTCTAAAATTCAATTTTGCTATTTTTTTGCATTACATTTTCTTGTCCTTGTTACTTTAAAAACAAAAACAAATTTTAAATTCAGCACCAATGTAAAGTCTATGTTGACAAAAATAAACAATTACTTCACAATTTTGTGTTAATCATACCCCTGGTAAATATGATAAAAATGGCAGTAAAAAAAAAATCTGGATCGTTTATCCTTTTGATCTTTCATTAAAAAAATTGGCAAAATCCTAACCTTTCGTTTAAGTAAAAGAATTGAATGTGGGGGCGAAGTCACATTATAAAATAAATGTTTTTCTCCAAAACATGTTGGCCACAATTATTCATACCCTTTTATTAAATACCTTTTTGCAATCTCCTTTTGCCAAGATAACTGCTCTGAGTTTTCTGCTATAATGCCTGATGAGTTTGGAGAACACCTGACAGAGATCAGAGACCATTCCTCCATACAGACTCTCTCCAGATCCTTCAGATTCCCAGATCCATGTTGGTGCTTCTTCTCTTCAGTTCAGACCACTCATTTTCTATATGGTTCAGGTCAGGGTCTGGGATGGTCATGGCAGAAGCTTCATTTTGTGCTCTCTAACACATTTTTGTGTTGATTTTGATGTTTGTTTTGGATCGTTGTCCTGATGGAAGATCCAACCACGGTCCATTATAAGATTTCTATCAGAAGCCGTCATGTTTGATTTTTTTTTTTTTTATCTGTTGATATTTGATAGAATCCACAATGCCATGTATCTGAATAAGAAGTCCAGGACCTCCTGCAGAAAAATAGGCCCCCAACATGAAAGATCCAATGGTATATTAAATTGTACACATGGGGTACTTTTTATCCTCATGTCCACCAAGCCCATCTAGTGTGCTTTTCTGCCAAAAAACTCTTTTTGTAGTCTCATCTCACCACAGAACCCTGTGCCGTTTGAAGATCCAGTCGTGTCTGACCACTGAATATGCTGGAGTTTTTTCTTGGATGAGCGAGGAGGATTTTTCTTGAAACCCTCTCAAACAAAACGTGGGAATGTAAGGGTTGTTTGATCTTTTTTTTTTTTAGGCTTTCTGACCCCCAAGACTCAACTAATCTCTGCAATTCTCCATCTGTGATCCTTAAAGAGTCTTTGGCCACTCAAACTTTCATCCTCATGTGTGTCTATAAAATATAGTCTAGAAAATATATCCTCTTCCTGGCGGAATCGGTAACATCTTTAGTTGATTATAACTTCTTACTTATTGCCCTGATGGTCAAAATGGGAATTTTAAATTCTTTAGCTATTTTTCTTACATCCACTTTCTGTTTTATGAAGCTCAATCTTTTGATGCACATCAGAACCATGTTCTTTGGTTTTATTCATTGTGATGAATGATTCAGGAAATTTGGCCTTTGTGCTTCCTCATATTTAAACTCCTGTGAAACAAGAAGTCATGACTGGACAATTTATGTTCCTAGTCACCCTAGTACGCTAAAAAAAGGTAAATATTAATGGGAATCTACTTCATAGACTTTTTTTTTTTCACTTTCAATTATTTTACTTAAACGAAAGGTTAGAATTTTGCCAATTTTTTTTTAAATTAATGATCAAAAGGATAAATGATACAGATTTATTTTTTACAGCCATTTTATATCATATTTTTATATAATAAAAAAACGTATCAGTTTTTTTTTCTTTGTTGGAACTATTTTTTTATGGAAGCTTGTTTCCGCCATAGAATGAAAAATATAAAAGGTAATAGCGACTTTTCATCTCACAATTCTGACTTTTTTTCTCACAATTGCGAGTTTACTTCTCGCAATTCTGACATTATTTCTCAGAATTGCGAGATGGAAATTCAGAATTGCGTGTTATAAAGTCAGAAAATGCATGATAAAGTCAGAAGATTTAAACTATTCTGAGGGGGAAATAATTGGTCTTTTTTTCCCTCAGGTTCCCTGAGAATTGGCCTGATAAGTCGCAATTCCGAGTTTATATCTCACAATTCTGAGAAAAGATGTCAGAATTTTCGACATATAAACTCGCAATTATGTGTTATAAAGTCAGAATTGCAAGATGTAAATTCGCAATTGTGAGAAAAAAGTCAGAATTGTGAGATAAAAAGTCACACTTCTGTCTTTTTTTTCTGACTTTATATCTCGCAATTCTGACTTCATATCTCACAATTCTGACTTTATATCACGCAATTGCGACTTTATATCACGCAATTCTGACTTTATATCACGCAATTCTGACTTAATATCTAGCAATTCTGACTTTATATCTCGCAATAGCGACTATATCACTCAATTCTGACTTTATATCTCGCAATTCTGACTTTATAACTCGCAATTCTGACTTTATAACTCGCAATTCGACTTTATAACACTCAATTCTGACTTTATATTTCGCAATTCTGACTTAATATCACGCAATTCTGACTTAATATCTAGCAATTCTGACTTTATATCTCGCAATAGCGACTATATCACTCAATTCTGACTTTATATTTCGCAATTCTGACTTTATATCTCTCAATTCTGACTTTATAACTCGCAATTGCGGCTTCATAACACTCAATTCTGACTTTATATTTCGCAATTCTGACTTAATATCACGCAATTCTGACTTTATAACTCGCAATTGCGACTTTAACATCGCAATTCTGACTTTATATCTCACAATTCTGACTATCACGCAATTCTGACTTAATATCTTGCAATTCTGACTTTATATCTCACAATTCTGACTTTATATCTCACAATTCTGACTATCACGCAATTCTGACTTAATATCTTGCAATTCTGACTTTATATCTCACAATTCTGACTTTATATCACGCAATTGCGACTTTATATTTCGCAATTCTGACTATATCTCACAATTCTGACTTTATAACTCGCAATTGCGACTTTATAACACGCAATTCTGACTTAATATCACGCAATTCTGACTTAATATCACGCAATTCTGACTTAATATCACGCAATTCTGACTGTATATTTCGCAATTCTGACTTATATATCTCACAATTCTGACTTTATAACTCGCAATTGCGACTTTATAACACGCAATTCTGACTATTTTCGCAATTCTGACTTTATATCACGCAATCGCGACTTTATATCTCGCAATTCTGACTTTATATCTCGCAATTCTGACTATATCTCACAATTCTGACTTTATATCTCGTAATAGTGACTATCATTCAATTCTGACTTTATCACGCAATTCCTGACTATATTTCGCAATTCTGACTTTATATATCACAATTCTGACTTTATAACTCGCAATTGCAGACTTTATAACACGCAATTCTGACTTTATATTTCGCAATTCTGACTTAATATCACGCAATTCTGACTTTATAACTCGGAATTGCGACTTTATAACACGCAATTCTGACTATTTCGCAATTCTGACTTTATATCTCGCAATAGCAACTAGATCACTCAATTCTGATATCACTCAATTCTGACTTTATATTTCGCAATTCTGACTATCTCACAATTTTGACTTTATGACTTCGCAATTGTGACTTTATAACACTCAATTCTGACTTTATATTTCGCAATTCTGACTTAATATCACGCAATTCTGACTTTATAACTCGCAATTCCGACTTTATAACACACAATTCTGACTATATTTCGCAATTCTGACTTTATATCTCGCAATAGCGACTATATCACTCAATTCTGACTTTATATCACTCAATTCTGACTATCACTCAATTCTGACTTTATATTTTGCAATTCTGACTTTAACACGCAATTCTGACTATATTTTGCAATTCTGACTATATTTTGCAATTCTGACTTTATATCTCGCAATTCTGACTTTGTATCTTGCAATAGCGACGATATCACTCAATTCTGACTTTATATCTCGCAATTCTTGACTTTATATCACGCAATTCTGACTATATCACTAAATTCAGACTTATCATCGCAATTCTGACTTTATATCTCGCAATAGCGACTATATCACTCAATTCTGACTTTATATCACTCAATTCTGACTATATCACTCAATTCTGACTTTATATTTCGCAATTCTGACTTAATATCACGCAATTCTGACTTTATAATTCCCAATTGCGACTTTATAACGCGCAATTCTGACTCTATATTTTGCAATTCTGACTTTATATCTCACTATTCTGACTTTATATCTCACAATTTTCGACTAACTCTGCAAAAATTGCGACTTTATAACACGCAATTCTGACTTTAAATCTTGTATTCTGAACATATACTCGCAATTCTGACTTTATAACACGCAATTGCGACTTTATAACACGCAATTCTGACTTAATATCTCGCAATTCCTGACTTAATATCCCGCAATTCTGACTTAATATCTTGCAATAGCGACTATCTCACAATTCTGACTTTATATCACGCAATTTTGACTATCACGCAATAGCGACTTTATATTACTCAATTCTGACTTTATATTTCGCAATTCTGACTTTATAACTCGGAATTGCGACTTTATAACATGCAATTTTTACTATATTTGCAATTCTGACTTTATATCTAGATATAAAGTCACAATTGTGAGGAAAAAAAGTCAGAATTGTGAGATAAAAAGTCACAATTATTTATTTTATTTTTATATTCAGTGGCGGAAACAAGCTTCCATAGTTTTTCGCTCAGAAAATCCTCTCCGTCATGGTCACATGTTTCCTCTGTGTCTGTTTCTAGGTTACCTGGCGTACGAGTTCGATAAGTTCTGGTTGGAAGAAGAGCCGGAGAGCATCATGGAGTTCAATCGCTACAGAGAGAAGTTTCATGACAAGGTCAAATGGCAACTTCAGGTGCCAGAGGTCAGGCTCACCATGAGCGTGGACCCGAAAAAGTGACTTCAGCATTCCAGCATCATTTTAAAGACAATGGGAAACCGCAACAGTTGATTTTGTTTTCTTTTTCCATTGACTTCATGATAGTTTTTAGTTGAGAAATGTACAACGTGCATGAAACGTTATTTTAATATAAATAATTAAGGAAAAACTGTATAAAGTGTACATCAAGGTTGTTTAGCTACATTTACCCGGTAAATGGGAAAAGGCTTACACTATTGTTAAGTATTACTAATAATAATAATACTTTAGAAGTGATATTTTAGACTTCCCCGTCACACTTGAACGTTTTAGTCGTGCACACATGACTCCTGCTTCTTAATGTTGACCCATCTCAGGAAGTTGACGTTTCTGTTCACAAGATGTTAGGAAGGTGTTTCCGTTCTGTTTGCAGATGATTTAACCTCTTTGCTTGTAATGCGTTTAAGTTGTATTAAACCCTCACCCGTCGTTATCCTCCGCACAATTATTTGATGTGGCCTAAAAACACGTATTTAATGTCTAATCTGTTCTGTGAATATTATCACATTTTTATCACATTATCTGTGAATATTGACCTCAGTTCAATTCCAAAGTACAGCATTTTTATGCACAATTGTCAATGTAACACTGTGTTTTATTTATAAACGGTGTTTGGTTTTGAAGATGTAACTTTTTATTCCTTATTACCCAATACATTTTATAGTGTTGGATTCATACCTGATGGTGAAGAATAAAATTAGTGATTGAACATTATTATGCAATGTTTGCTTCTTTTTATTAGAGCTTTGGCAACAACAATTAGTTAAAATATTAGAGTTTTGAAAAAAAAAAAATTAAATTAATGCAGTTAATGATTTTTTTTGCACGTCTTCTATCCTATAGCTGGTCACAATTTCATGTAATCATTTTTGACATGGATATCCTTTTTTCCTTTACTAGATGATCTTAACGTATCCTGTGATGTAAGATTTAAATATGGTCATAAAATCTGCATGGCTAAGAAGCAAAATGCTACTACATTGTTGTCACAAAATGAGTTTAACCAATGAACATCATGATATCATAAACATTATGATATCATGATGTTCATTGGTTAAACTTTATAAAGTACTTTATAACGTAAAATAACAACAGGTGTCCTGACATTCCATCCTACCCGTCAGATTGTCCTACCAAGGCTTACTGCGCATGCGCACATCAATATCGTGTCATTTTTATCACGCTGAACAACACGCCCATAATATTTTGCTACTTGCGTGAGATCTTCTTCATCTGAGGCAAGTTTTTCACTATTTATGTTAATTTTTATAATACAAAGATATATAGCAGTAACGAGAACTGTTTACTGTCACATTCATACAAAATCAGCCAGCACCATTGATCATATTAGCATTTTTCATGAAAAGTTAGATTATGGTGGGGCCGGGGCGCATATGATTTCATTCGTCCGTTTTGTCGAGTGTCCCCATAAGATCAATCTTAAATTAATTAAATAAAGTATCAAATGATCGTTAAGTGTGTGAGGCGTGTGAGATCAGCGTCTCTCTCAGCAGCGGCAGGTTTCATAAAAATATGCCATTAAACAAAAAAATTACATTATAAAATGTAATAAAATATATATTTTAAATATGTATAATGTTTGTAATTACAATTAATCACATACAAATTTGATTAATCTAGTTAATCCAGCGTACATCTCCCACCCACCCCATCTATTTTTTCTTTCTTGCTTTTTTTGACAGCAATGGAAGATAAGTGGGACGCACTGTATAATCTTCTGTCAGTGGGATCGTACCCATCAGGGTATGATAGGTCCAAAAGGCAGAACATTAGAAGATATTCACTTAAATTCAACCTAAAGGGTAATTATTTTAACTTTTCATTTCAATTATGTTTATTTTATTATTCATTTGTTCCCATCTTGATTTTCTTTTCCAACAATGCCAAATGTCCTTTTACATCTGTCATAGTCATGTTTTCTCTTTAATGTAGATGGAGAGCTTTTTTATGGAAGTAAAAGAGTGATCAAAACCAAAGAGGAAGCCAGGATGGTCTTTGAAGAATTCCATTCCTCGCCCATTGGTGGACACAGATTTTACTGGCAAGGCATGTCAGTTGACATTGAAAACTGGGTAGGCCTATGTGTTATTTATTTTATATAGTTATTTTAGTTTATATTTATAGATATATATCAACTCATCTAACTATATGTAACTAATATATATAATATATATATTGTATATATATTAACCGGCCAAAAGAACATATGGATTTGACTTAAGGGGCGGGTTTACTGCGATTTCACTTTTTTGATTTTAAATAGTGTGTAATGTTGCTGTTGGTGCATGAACAGTATCTGCAAAGTTGTAATGCTGAAAGGTTAGTTTAAGCAGAGATATCATCTTTTAAAAATCAGGAAGTATAATTGCCTACAAAAACGACTCGTTTTGGACTACAGCTGGGTTATGGTACGTCACTAACCCACACATTTGCATCAACCACTCCCTCCGGAATATGCAGGAAAGGCCATGACCATATTTCAGCAGCTCCTCGTCGAGTGTGTTGTTGTTCACGCAGATGTCAGGTCTTCTGTGTTCGAACTTCCCACAGACGCTGTACTTCGACAACAATGGATACAATTTATGTTTGATTATGTTCCTGAAAGTGACGATCGTAATCTAGCTCTCTGTGCAGCGCATTTTACGGAAGACAGCTTCCAGAATCTCCACGAGTTCAAAATTCAACAAGAAACTGTTACTAAATATGAAGCAGATCCAACTTTAAAACAAGAGGCAGACACAACCGGACACAACCTGTAAGTAGGCTAAGACTTAATCATTTTAAATGTATTTGCATGTATAATTCCAGACGTAGCCTTGTGTTTTATTATTTTTAAAATGCCAGTGCTGGCTTTATAGGCTTTTTGGGCTAGCAGTTATGCTATTTTGTGTCAACGACAAACGCGTACAAACATTATGGACCTGAATTTTGTATAAGTAAACGTATTTTTCATGTTAAATATGTTTTATGACGTTATTTTTGATTTGATCAAGAACGTAAACATGCTAACGCTGTTTGAGTATAACATTAGTAGCCAGTCAGTTGCTATTGTTGCCAGTCAGATGCTATTATGTAAAACAAACGTGCATAAAGTTAAAAAATATAGCAAATTATCATTCAGAAACCTTTATTAAGAGCCGTGTGTGGTGAGGTTCTGTTTGACTCTTCATCGCGGCTTTCTCGGTCTGATTCTGCCTCAAACTGAGACTGCAGTCTCGACATATATTTACTTCTGGACCGGAGCTCGCGTCTCCCGTAAAAGCTAATGGGCGTTAACCTTCCGGACAACGTGAGCGACAGTTTAGCCAATCACAACACACCGGCCCAACGAAACCAATCTGAGCCCACAACGTCATTCTGAGGGAGTGTTTTCATAGAATCAGGAAGTCATCCGTCTCGTCAGGGGACAGAGGAGAGCGCGGCTGACAATAAAGGTGAAATTTATGAAAATAAGACTTTAAAAAAAAGAAAAACCACAGATACATGTTATATTGCACCCCATAAACACAATCATGCAAAGAAAAAAAGCAGTAAACCCCACCTTTAAATCTAAAGCGCAACTTAAATATGAATTTTCTAAATATTTTAGTATTAATATATATATTTTATGGATAGATGCACTTGTATCATGGATATATGCACTTTTATGAACTTTCAAGACAGAAACAACCATTTGCAGCCAGTATAAAGCTTGGAAGGGCCAAGACATTGTTTATTGTAAGTCTGATTGTTTCTGTCTGAGAGAAGAATGTCATATACACAGAGGATGGCTAGAGGCCAGGTTGATTAAATCATGGGCTAATTTAAATTTTGGGTGAACTATGCCTTTAAAGGTATAGTTCAACCACAAATTATATTTGTCATCATTTACTCACCCTCATGTTGTTCCAAACCTGTATGAGTTTTATACCATTTTTATACCACAGGACACCATCCCTCCTGCAATCTATTGAATGGGGTTTCGGGTAGTATATTAGATAGACATTTCAACTAAAGTTCCTGTCGTGATGAAAACTATTTTACTGCACTCAGCAGGCCCCCCGGGGTCCGTAGCACCAAAGCGCTGTCCCAAAATTCCAACGTCCGTGAACCCACTATTTTTATTATAGCATAAATGCTAAGTGGATCTCAATATCTCAGCTCTGGAAGGGTCTAGAGCCTTCAATTTTGCACTCAGGTTTAAGTATCATGGCCCTCTATCAAAATCCAGAGTTTCAAGAAGATCAGAGAAACTCAAAATTTTACCCCCGAAAAAAACACAGTGGTACCCCTTTAGTTTTTTTTTGGGGCAAAATTGGAATCTCAATATGTCAGCTCTGGAAGGGTCTAGAGACTAAATTTTGCACACAGGTCTAAGTCTCATGACCCTCTATCAGAATCCAGAGTTTTGAGAAGATTGGAGAAACTCAAAATTTCACACCCCAAAAAACAACAAAAAAAAAATGACAGTGGTGGCACCCCTTTTAGTTTTTTTGGGGGGTGAAATGGGATCTCAATATCTCAGCTCTGGAAGGGTCTAGAGACTCCATTTTTGCACTCAGGTCTAAGTCTCATGGCCCTCTATCAGAATGAGAAGGTTTTGAGAAGGTTGGAGAAACTTATTTTTTTGCACCAAAAAAAAAAAGGGGTACCACTGTTGTTGTTTTTTGGGGGGGGGGGGTCAAAATTTTGAGTTTCTCTGATCTTCTTGAAACTCTGAATTCTGAAAGAGGGCCATGAAACTTAGACCAGAGTGCAAAAATGGAGGCTCTAGACCCTTCCAGAGCTGAGATATTGAGATTTTTATAATGGCATAAATGCTACATGGGATCTTAATATTTCAGCTCTGGAAGGGTCTAGAGCCTCCATTTTTGCACTCAGGTCTAAGTCTCATGGCCCTCTATCAGAATCCAGAGTTTTGAGAAGGTTGGAGAAACTTATTTTTTTTGCACCAAAAAAAAACATAAGGGGTACCACTGTCGTTTTTTTTTGGGGGTCAAAATTTTGAGTTTCTCTGATCTTCTTGAAACTCTGGATTCTGATAGAGGGCCATGAAACTTAGACCAGAGTGCAAAAATGGAGGCTCTAGACCCTTCCAGAGCTGAGATATTGAGATTTTTATAATGGCATAAATGCTACATGGGATCTTAATATTTCAGCTCTGGAAGGGTCTAGAGCCTCCATTTTTGCACTCAGGTCTAAATCTCATGGCCCTCTATCAGAATCCAGAGTTTTGAGAAGGTTGGAGAAACTTATTTTTTTGCACCAAAAAAAAAACATAAGGGGTACCACTGTCGTTTTTTTTGGGGGGTCAAAATTTTGAGTTTCTCTGATCTTCTTGAAACTCTGGATTCTGATAGAGGGCTATGAAACTTAGACCAGAGTGCAAAAATGGAGGCTCTAGACCCTTCCAGAGCTGAGATATTGAGATTTTATAATGGCATAAATGCCATTAAAAAAAAACATAAGGGGTACCACTGTCGTTTTTTTGGGGGGTCAAAATTTTGAGTTTCTCTGATCTTCTTGAAACTCTGGATTCTGATAGAGGGCCATGAAACTTAGACCAGAGTGCAAAAATGTAGGCTCTAGACCCTTCCAGAGCTGAGATATTGAGATTTTTATAATGGCATAAATGCTAAATGGGATCTTAATATTTCAGCTCTGGAAGGGTCTAGAGCCTCCATTTTTGCACTCAGGTCTAAATCTCATGGCCCTCTATCAGAATCCAGAGTTTTGAGAAGGTTGAAGAAACTTATTTTTTTTTGCACCAAAAAAAAAACATAAGGGGTACCACTGTCGTTTTTTTGGGGGTCAAAATTTTGAGTTTCTCTGATCTTCTCTGAAACTCTGGATTCCGATAGAGGGCCATGAAACTTAGACCAGAGTGCAAAAATGGAGGCTCTAGACCCTTCCAGAGCTGAGATATTGAGATTTTTATAATGGCAGAAATGCTACATGGGATCTTAATATTTCAGCTCTGGAAGGGTCTAGAGCCTCCATTTTTGCACTCAGGTCTAAATCTCATGGCTCTCTATCAGAATCCAGAGTTTTGAGAAGGTTGAAGAAACTTATTTTTTTTGCACCAAAAAAAAAAAACATAAGGGGTACCACTGTCGTTTTTTTGGGGGGTCAAAATTTTGAGTTTCTGTGATCTTCTCTGAAACTCTGGATTCCTATAGAGGGCCATGAGACTTAGACCAGAGTGCAAAAATGGAGGCTCTAGACCCTTCCAGAGCTGAGATATTGAGATTTTTATAATGGCATAAATGCTACATGGGATCTTAATATTTCAGCTCTGGAAGGGTCTAGAGCCTCCATTTTTGCACTCAGGTCTAAATCTCATGGCCCTCTATCAGAATCCAGAGTTTTGAGAAGGTTGAAGAAACTTATTTTTTTTGCACCAAAAAAAAAAACATAAGGGGTACCACTGTCGTTTTTTTTGGGGGTCAAAATTTTGAGTTTCTCTGATCTTCTCTGAAACTCTGGATTCTGATAGAGGGCCATGAAACTTAGACCAGAGTGCAAAATGGAGGCTCTAGACCCTTCCAGAGCTGAGATATTGAGATTTTTATAATGGCATAAATGCTACATGGGATCTTAATATTTCAGCTCTGGAAGGGTCTAGAGCCTCCATTTTTGCACTCAGGTCTAAATCTCATGGCCCTCTATCAGAATCCAGAGTTTTGAGAAGGTTGGAGAAACTTATTTTTTTTTGCACCAAAAAAAAACATAAGGGGTACCACTGTCGTTTTTTTTGGGGGGTCAAAATTTTGAGTTTCTCTGATCTTCTTGAAACTCTGGATTCTGATAGAGGGCCATGAAACTTAGACCAGAGTGCAAAAATGGAGGCTCTAGACCCTTCCAGAGCTGAGATATTGAGATTTTTATAATGGCATAAATGCTACGTGGGATCTTAATATTTCAGCTCTGGAAGGGTCTAGAGCCTCCATTTTTGCACTCAGGTCTAAGTCTCATGGCCCTCTATCAGAATCCAGAGTTTTGAGAAGGTTGGAGAAACTTATTTTTTTGCACCAAAAAAAAAAAAAAACATAAGGGGTACCACTGTCGTTTTTTTTTTGGGGTCAAAATTTTGAGTTTCTCTGATCTTCTTGAAACTCTGGATTCTGATAGAGGGCTATGAAACTTAGACCAGAGTGCAAAAATGGAGGCTCTAGACCCTTCCAGAGCTGAGATATTGAGATTTTTATAATGGCATAAATGCTACATGGGACCTTAATATTTCAGCTCTGGAAGGGTCTAGAGCCTCCATTTTTGCACTCAGGTCTAAATCTCATGGCCCTCTATCAGAATCCAGAGTTTTGAGAAGGTTGAAGAAACTTATTTTTTTTGCACCAAAAAAAAAACATAAGGGGTACCACTGTCGTTTTTTTGGGGGGTCAAAATTTTGAGTTTCTCTGATCTTCTTAAAACTCTGGATTCTGATAGAGGGCCATGAAACTTAGACCAGAGTGCAAAAATGGAGGCTCTAGACCCTTCCAGAGCTGAGATATTGAGATTTTTATAATGGCATAAATGCTACATGGGATCTTAATATTTCAGCTCTGGAAGGGTCTAGAGCCTCCATTTTTGCACTCAGGTCTAAATCTCATGGCCCTCTATCAGAATCCAGAGTTTTGAGAAGGTTGAAGAAACTTATTTTTTTTTGCACCAAAAAAAAAAACATAAGGGGTACCACTGTCGTTTTTTTTGGGGGTCAAAATTTTGAGTTTCTCTGATCTTCTTGAAACTCTGGATTCTGATAGAGGGCTATGAAACTTAGACCAGAGTGCAAAAATGGAGGCTCTAGACCCTTCCAGAGCTGAGATATTGAGATTTTTATAATGGCATAAATGCTACATGGGATCTTAATATTTCAGCTCTGGAAGGGTCTAGAGCCTCCATTTTTGCACTCAGGTCTAAATCTCATGGCCCTCTATCAGAATCCAGAGTTTTGAGAAGGTTGAAGAAACTTATTTTTTTTGCACCAAAAAAAAAACATAAGGGGTACCACTGTCGTTTTTTTTGGGGGTCAAAATTTTGAGTTTCTCTGATCTTCTTGAAACTCTGGATTCTGATAGAGGGCCATGAAACTTAGACCAGAGTGCAAAAATGGAGGCTCTAGACCCTTCCAGAGCTGAGATATTGAGATTTTTATAATGGCATAAATGCTACATGGGATCTTAATATTTCAGCTCTGGAAGGGTCTAGAGCCTCCATTTTTGCACTCAGGTCTAAATCTCATGGCCCTCTATCAGAATCCAGAGTTTTGAGAAGGTTGAAGAAACTTATTTTTTTTGCACCAAAAAAAAAAACATAAGGGGTACCACTGTCGTTTTTTTTGGGGGTCAAAATTTTGAGTTTCTCTGATCTCCTTAAACTCTGGATTCTGATAGAGGGCCATGAAACTTAGACCAGAGTGCAAAAATGGAGGCTCTGAGACCCTTCCAGAGCTGAGATATTGAGATTTTTATAATGGCATAAATGCTACATGGGATCTTAATATTTCAGCTCTGGAAGGGTCTAGAGCCTCCATTTTTGCACTCAGGTCTAAATCTCATGGCCCTCTATCAGAATCCAGAGTTTTGAGAAGGTTGAAGAAACTTATTTTTTTTTGCACCAAAAAAAAAAAACATAAGGGGTACCACTGTCGTTTTTTTGGGGGTCAAAATTTTGAGTTTCTCTGATCTTCCTTGAAACTCTGGATTCTGATAGAGGGCCATGAAACTTAGACCAGAGTGCAAAATGGAGGCTCTAGACCCTTCCAGAGCTGAGATATTGAGATTTTTATAATGGCATAAATGCTACATGGGATCTTAATATTTCAGCTCTGGAAGGGTCTAGAGCCTCCATTTTTGCACTCAGGTCTAAATCTCATGGCCCTCTATCAGAATCCAGAGTTTTGAGAAGGTTGAAGAAACTTATTTTTTTTTGCACCAAAAAAAAAACATAAGGGGTACCACTGTCGTTTTTTTTGGGGGTCAAAATTTTGAGTTTCTCTGATCTTCTCTGAAACTCTGGATTCTGATAGAGGGCCATGAAACTTAGACCAGAGTGCAAAATGGAGGCTCTAGACCCTTCCAGAGCTGAGATATTGAGATTTTTATAATGGCATAAATGCTACATGGGATCTTAATATTTCAGCTCTGGAAGGGTCTAGAGCCTCCATTTTTGCACTCAGGTCTAAATCTCATGGCCCTCTATCAGAATCCAGAGTTTTGAGAAGGTTGGAGAAACTTATTTTTTTTGCACCAAAAAAAAAAAAACATAAGGGGTACCACTGTCGTTTTTTTTGGGGGTCAAAATTTTGAGTTTCTCTGATCTTCTTGAAACTCTGGATTCTGATAGAGGGCTATGAAACTTAGACCAGAGTGCAAAAATGGAGGCTCTAGACCCTTCCAGAGCTGAGATATTGAGATTTTTATAATGGCATAAATGCTACATGGGATCTTAATATTTCAGCTCTGGAAGGGTCTAGAGCCTCCATTTTTGCACTCAGGTCTAAATCTCATGGCCCTCTATCAGAATCCAGAGTTTTGAGAAGGTTGGAGAAACTTATTTTTTTTGCACCAAAAAAAAAAACATAAGGGGTACCACTGTCGTTTTTTTTTGGGGGTCAAAATTTTGAGTTTCTCTGATCTTCTTGAAACTCTGGATTCTGATAGAGGGCCATGAAACTTAGACCAGAGTGCAAAAATGGAGGCTCTAGACCCTTCCAGAGCTGAGATATTGAGATTTTTATAATGGCATAAATGCTACATGGGATCTTAATATTTCAGCTCTGGAAGGGTCTAGAGCCTCCATTTTTGCACTCAGGTCTAAATCTCATGGCCCTCTATCAGAATCCAGAGTTTTGAGAAGGTTGAAGAAACTTATTTTTTTTGCACCAAAAAAAAAAAACATAAGGGGTACCACTGTCGTTTTTTTTGGGGGTCAAAATTTTGAGTTTCTCTGATCTTCTTGAAACTCTGGATTCTGATAGAGGGCCATGAAACTTAGACCAGAGTGCAAAATGGAGGCTCTAGACCCTTCCAGAGCTGAGATATTGAGATTTTTATAATGGCATAAATGCTACATGGGATCTTAATATTTCAGCTCTGGAAGGGTCTAGAGCCTCCATTTTTGCACTCAGGTCTAAATCTCATGGCCCTCTATCAGAATCCAGAGTTTTGAGAAGGTTGGAGAAACTTATTTTTTTTTGCACCAAAAAAAAAAAACATAAGGGGTACCACTGTCGTTTTTTTTGGGGGGTCAAAATTTTGAGTTTCTCTGATCTTCTTGAAACTCTGGATTCTGATAGAGGGCTATGAAACTTAGACCAGAGTGCAAAAATGGAGGCTCTAGACCCTTCCAGAGCTGAGATATTGAGATTTTTATAATGGCATAAATGCTACATGGGATCTTAATATTTCAGCTCTGGAAGGGTCTAGAGCCTCCATTTTTGCACTCAGGTCTAAATCTCATGGCCCTCTATCAGAATCCAGAGTTTTGAGAAGGTTGAAGAAACTTATTTTTTTTGCACCAAAAAAAAAACATAAGGGGTACCACTGTCGTTTTTTTGGGGGGTCAAAATTTTGAGTTTCTCTGATCTCTTGAAACTCTGGATTCTGATAGAGGGCCATGAAACTTAGACCAGAGTGCAAAAATGGAGGCTCTAGACCCTTCCAGAGCTGAGATATTGAGATTTTTATAATGGCATAAATGCTACATGGGATCTTAATATTTCAGCTCTGGAAGGGTCTAGAGCCTCCATTTTTGCACTCAGGTCTAAATCTCATGGCCCTCTATCAGAATCCAGAGTTTTGAGAAGGTTGGAGAAACTTATTTTTTTTGCACCAAAAAAAAAAAAACATAAGGGGTACCACTGTCGTTTTTTTTGGGGGGTCAAAATTTTGAGTTTCTCTGATCTTCTCTGAAACTCTGGATTCTGATAGAGGGCCATGAAACTTAGACCAGAGTGCAAAAATGGAGGCTCTAGACCCTTCCAGAGCTGAGATATTGAGATTTTTATAATGGCATAAATGCTACATGGGATCTTAATATTTCAGCTCTGGAAGGGTCTAGAGCCTCCATTTTTGCACTCAGGTCTAAATCTCATGGCCCTCTATCAGAATCCAGAGTTTTGAGAAGGTTGGAGAAACTTATTTTTTTTGCACCAAAAAAAAAAAAACATAAGGGGTACCACTGTCGTTTTTTTTGGGGGGTCAAAATTTTGAGTTTCTCTGATCTTCTTGAAACTCTGGATTCTGATAGAGGGCCATGAAACTTAGACCAGAGTGCAAAATGGAGGCTCTAGACCCTTCCAGAGCTGAGATATTGAGATTTTTATAATGGCATAAATGCTACATGGGATCTTAATATTTCAGCTCTGGAAGGGTCTAGAGCCTCCATTTTTGCACTCAGGTCTAAATCTCATGGCCCTCTATCAGAATCCAGAGTTTTGAGAAGGTTGGAGAAACTTATTTTTTTTGCACCAAAAAAAAAAAACATAAGGGGTACCACTGTCGTTTTTTTTGGGGGGTCAAAATTTTGAGTTTCTCTGATCTTCTTGAAACTCTGGATTCTGATAGAGGGCTATGAAACTTAGACCAGAGTGCAAAAATGGAGGCTCTAGACCCTTCCAGAGCTGAGATATTGAGATTTTTATAATGGCATAAATGCTACATGGGATCTTAATATTTCAGCTCTGGAAGGGTCTAGAGCCTCCATTTTTGCACTCAGGTCTAAATCTCATGGCCCTCTATCAGAATCCAGAGTTTTGAGAAGGTTGAAGAAACTTATTTTTTTTGCACCAAAAAAAAAACATAAGGGGTACCACTGTCGTTTTTTTTGGGGGTCAAAATTTTGAGTTTCTCTGATCTTCTTGAAACTCTGGATTCTGATAGAGGGCTATGAAACTTAGACCAGAGTGCAAAAATGGAGGCTCTAGACCCTTCCAGAGCTGAGATATTGAGATTTTTATAATGGCATAAATGCTACATGGGATCTTAATATTTCAGCTCTGGAAGGGTCTAGAGCCTCCATTTTTGCACTCAGGTCTAAATCTCATGGCCCTCTATCAGAATCCAGAGTTTTGAGAAGGTTGGAGAAACTTATTTTTTTTGCACCAAAAAAAAAAACATAAGGGGTACCACTGTCGTTTTTTTTGGGGGGTCAAAATTTTGAGTTTCTCTGATCTTCTTAAAACTCTGGATTCTGATAGAGGGCCATGAAACTTAGACCAGAGTGCAAAATGGAGGCTCTAGACCCTTCCAGAGCTGAGATATTGAGATTTTTATAATGGCATAAATGCTACATGGGATCTTAATATTTCAGCTCTGGAAGGGTCTAGAGCCTCCATTTTTGCACTCAGGTCTAAATCTCATGGCCCTCTATCAGAATCCAGAGTTTTGAGAAGGTTGGAGAAACTTATTTTTTTTGCACCAAAAAAAAAAAACATAAGGGGTACCACTGTCGTTTTTTTTGGGGGGTCAAAATTTTGAGTTTCTCTGATCTTCTCTGAAACTCTGGATTCTGATAGAGGGCCATGAAACTTAGACCAGAGTGCAAAATGGAGGCTCTAGACCCTTCCAGAGCTGAGATATTGAGATTTTTATAATGGCATAAATGCTACATGGGATCTTAATATTTCAGCTCTGGAAGGGTCTAGAGCCTCCATTTTTGCACTCAGGTCTAAATCTCATGGCCCTCTATCAGAATCCAGAGTTTTGAGAAGGTTGGAGAAACTTATTTTTTTTGCACCAAAAAAAAAAAAACATAAGGGGTACCACTGTCGTTTTTTTTGGGGGGTCAAAATTTTGAGTTTCTCTGATCTTCTTGAAACTCTGGATTCTGATAGAGGGCTATGAAACTTAGACCAGAGTGCAAAAATGGAGGCTCTAGACCCTTCCAGAGCTGAGATATTGAGATTTTTATAATGGCATAAATGCTACATGGGATCTTAATATTTCAGCTCTGGAAGGGTCTAGAGCCTCCATTTTTGCACTCAGGTCTAAATCTCATGGCCCTCTATCAGAATCCAGAGTTTTGAGAAGGTTGAAGAAACTTATTTTTTTTGCACCAAAAAAAAAACATAAGGGGTACCACTGTCGTTTTTTTGGGGGGTCAAAATTTTGAGTTTCTCTGATCTTCTTGAAACTCTGGATTCTGATAGAGGGCTATGAAACTTAGACCAGAGTGCAAAAATGGAGGCTCTAGACCCTTCCAGAGCTGAGATATTGAGATTTTTATAATGGCATAAATGCTACATGGGATCTTAATATTTCAGCTCTGGAAGGGTCTAGAGCCTCCATTTTTGCACTCAGGTCTAAATCTCATGGCCCTCTATCAGAATCCAGAGTTTTGAGAAGGTTGAAGAAACTTATTTTTTTTGCACCAAAAAAAAAAACATAAGGGGTACCACTGTCGTTTTTTTTGGGGGGTCAAAATTTTGAGTTTCTCTGATCTTCTTAAAACTCTGGATTCTGATAGAGGGCCATGAAACTTAGACCAGAGTGCAAAAATGGAGGCTCTAGACCCTTCCAGAGCTGAGATATTGAGATTTTTATTATGGCATAAATGCTACATGGGATCTTAATATTTCAGCTCTGGAAGGGTCTAGAGCCTCCATTTTTGCACTCAGGTCTAAATCTCATGGCCCTCTATCAGAATCCAGAGTTTTGAGAAGGTTGGAGAAACTTATTTTTTTTTGCACCAAAAAAAAAACATAAGGGGTACCACTGTCGTTTTTTTTGGGGGGGTCAAAATTTTGAGTTTCTCTGATCTTCTTGAAACTCTGGATTCTGATAGAGGGCTATGAAACTTAGACCAGAGTGCAAAATGGAGGCTCTAGACCCTTCCAGAGCTGAGATATTGAGATTTTTATAATGGCATAAATGCTACATGGGATCTTAATATTTCAGCTCTGGAAGGGTCTAGAGCCTCCATTTTTGCACTCAGGTCTAAATCTCATGGCCCTCTATCAGAATCCAGAGTTTTGAGAAGGTTGGAGAAACTTATTTTTTTTGCACCAAAAAAAAAACATAAGGGGTACCACTGTCGTTTTTTTTTGGGGGGTCAAAATTTTGAGTTTCTCTGATCTTCTTGAAACTCTGGATTCTGATAGAGGGCCATGAAACTTAGACCAGAGTGCAAAATGGAGGCTCTAGACCCTTCCAGAGCTGAGATATTGAGATTTTTATAATGGCATAAATGCTACATGGGATCTTAATATTTCAGCTCTGGAAGGGTCTAGAGCCTCCATTTTTGCACTCAGGTCTAAATCTCATGGCCCTCTATCAGAATCCAGAGTTTTGAGAAGGTTGAAGAAACTTATTTTTTTTTGCACCAAAAAAAAAAACATAAGGGGTACCACTGTCGTTTTTTTTGGGGGGTCAAAATTTTGAGTTTCTCTGATCTTCTTGAAACTCTGGATTCTGATAGAGGGCCATGAAACTTAGACCAGAGTGCAAAATGGAGGCTCTAGACCCTTCCAGAGCTGAGATATTGAGATTTTTATAATGGCATAAATGCTACATGGGATCTTAATATTTCAGCTCTGGAAGGGTCTAGAGCCTCCATTTTTGCACTCAGGTCTAAATCTCATGGCCCTCTATCAGAATCCAGAGTTTTGAGAAGGTTGGAGAAACTTATTTTTTTTGCACCAAAAAAAAAAAAACATAAGGGGTACCACTGTCGTTTTTTTGGGGGGTCAAAATTTTGAGTTTCTCTGATCTTCTTGAAACTCTGGATTCTGATAGAGGGCCATGAAACTTAGACCAGAGTGCAAAAATGGAGGCTCTAGACCCTTCCAGAGCTGAGATATTGAGATTTTTATAATGGCATAAATGCTACATGGGATCTTAATATTTCAGCTCTGGAAGGGTCTAGAGCCTCCATTTTTGCACTCAGGTCTAAATCTCATGGCCCTCTATCAGAATCCAGAGTTTTGAGAAGGTTGAAGAAACTTATTTTTTTTGCACCAAAAAAAAAAACATAAGGGGTACCACTGTCGTTTTTTTTGGGGGTCAAAATTTTGAGTTTCTCTGATCTTCTTGAAACTCTGGATTCTGATAGAGGGCCATGAAACTTAGACCAGAGTGCAAAATGGAGGCTCTAGACCCTTCCAGAGCTGAGATATTGAGATTTTTATAATGGCATAAATGCTACATGGGATCTTAATATTTCAGCTCTGGAAGGGTCTAGAGCCTCCATTTTTGCACTCAGGTCTAAATCTCATGGCCCTCTATCAGAATCCAGAGTTTTGAGAAGGTTGGAGAAACTTATTTTTTTTGCACCAAAAAAAAAAAACATAAGGGGTACCACTGTCGTTTTTTTTGGGGGGTCAAAATTTTGAGTTTCTCTGATCTTCTTGAAACTCTGGATTCTGATAGAGGGCCATGAAACTTAGACCAGAGTGCAAAATGGAGGCTCTAGACCCTTCCAGAGCTGAGATATTGAGATTTTTATAATGGCATAAATGCTACATGGGATCTTAATATTTCAGCTCTGGAAGGGTCTAGAGCCTCCATTTTTGCACTCAGGTCTAAATCTCATGGCCCTCTATCAGAATCCAGAGTTTTGAGAAGGTTGGAGAAACTTATTTTTTTTTGCACCAAAAAAAAAAAACATAAGGGGTACCACTGTCGTTTTTTTTTGGGGGGTCAAAATTTTGAGTTTCTCTGATCTTCTTGAAACTCTGGATTCTGATAGAGGGCTATGAAACTTAGACCAGAGTGCAAAATGGAGGCTCTAGACCCTTCCAGAGCTGAGATATTGAGATTTTTATAATGGCATAAATGCTACATGGGATCTTAATATTTCAGCTCTGGAAGGGTCTAGAGCCTCCATTTTTGCACTCAGGTCTAAATCTCATGGCCCTCTATCAGAATCCAGAGTTTTGAGAAGGTTGAAGAAACTTATTTTTTTTGCACCAAAAAAAAACATAAGGGGTACCACTGTCGTTTTTTTGGGGGGTCAAAATTTTGAGTTTCTCTGATCTTCTTGAAACTCTGGATTCTGATAGAGGGCCATGAAACTTAGACCAGAGTGCAAAAATGGAGGCTCTAGACCCTTCCAGAGCTGAGATATTGAGATTTTTATAATGGCATAAATGCTACATGGGATCTTAATATTTCAGCTCTGGAAGGGTCTAGAGCCTCCATTTTTGCACTCAGGTCTAAATCTCATGGCCCTCTATCAGAATCCAGAGTTTTGAGAAGGTTGGAGAAACTTATTTTTTTTGCACCAAAAAAAAAAACATAAGGGGTACCACTGTCGTTTTTTTTGGGGGGTCAAAATTTTGAGTTTCTCTGATCTTCTTGAAACTCTGGATTCTGATAGAGGGCCATGAAACTTAGACCAGAGTGCAAAATGGAGGCTCTAGACCCTTCCAGAGCTGAGATATTGAGATTTTTATAATGGCATAAATGCTACATGGGATCTTAATATTTCAGCTCTGGAAGGGTCTAGAGCCTCCATTTTTGCACTCAGGTCTAAATCTCATGGCCCTCTATCAGAATCCAGAGTTTTGAGAAGGTTGGAGAAACTTATTTTTTTTGCACCAAAAAAAAAAACATAAGGGGTACCACTGTCGTTTTTTTTGGGGGTCAAAATTTTGAGTTTCTCTGATCTTCTTGAAACTCTGGATTCTGATAGAGGGCCATGAAACTTAGACCAGAGTGCAAAATGGAGGCTCTAGACCCTTCCAGAGCTGAGATATTGAGATTTTTATAATGGCATAAATGCTACATGGGATCTTACATATTTCAGCTCTGGAAGGGTCTAGAGCCTCCATTTTTGCACTCAGGTCTAAATCTCATGGCCCTCTATCAGAATCCAGAGTTTTGAGAAGGTTGGAGAAACTTATTTTTTTTTGCACCAAAAAAAAAAAACATAAGGGGTACCACTGTCGTTTTTTTTGGGGGGGTCAAAATTTTGAGTTTCTCTGATCTTCTTGAAACTCTGGATTCTGATAGAGGGCTATGAAACTTAGACCAGAGTGCAAAATGGAGGCTCTAGACCCTTCCAGAGCTGAGATATTGAGATTTTTATAATGGCATAAATGCTACATGGGATCTTAATATTTCAGCTCTGGAAGGGTCTAGAGCCTCCATTTTTGCACTCAGGTCTAAATCTCATGGCCCTCTATCAGAATCCAGAGTTTTGAGAAGGTTGAAGAAACTTATTTTTTTTGCACCAAAAAAAAAACATAAGGGGTACCACTGTCGTTTTTTTGGGGGGTCAAAATTTTGAGTTTCTCTGATCTTCTTAAAACTCTGGATTCTGATAGAGGGCCATGAAACTTAGACCAGAGTGCAAAAATGGAGGCTCTAGACCCTTCCAGAGCTGAGATATTGAGATTTTTATTATGGCATAAATGCTACATGGGATCTTAATATTTCAGCTCTGGAAGGGTCTAGAGCCTCCATTTTTGCACTCAGGTCTAAATCTCATGGCCCTCTATCAGAATCCAGAGTTTTGAGAAGGTTGGAGAAACTTATTTTTTTTGCACCAAAAAAAAAAACATAAGGGGTACCACTGTCGTTTTTTTTGGGGGGTCAAAATTTTGAGTTTCTCTGATCTTCTTGAAACTCTGGATTCTGATAGAGGGCTATGAAACTTAGACCAGAGTGCAAAAATGGAGGCTCTAGACCCTTCCAGAGCTGAGATATTGAGATTTTTATAATGGCATAAATGCTACATGGGATCTTAATATTTCAGCTCTGGAAGGGTCTAGAGCCTCCATTTTTGCACTCAGGTCTAAATCTCATGGCCCTCTATCAGAATCCAGAGTTTTGAGAAGGTTGGAGAAACTTATTTTTTTTGCACCAAAAAAAAAACATAAGGGGTACCACTGTCGTTTTTTTTGGGGGGTCAAAATTTTGAGTTTCTCTGATCTTCTTGAAACTCTGGATTCTGATAGAGGGCCATGAAACTTAGACCAGAGTGCAAAATGGAGGCTCTAGACCCTTCCAGAGCTGAGATATTGAGATTTTTATAATGGCATAAATGCTACATGGGATCTTAATATTTCAGCTCTGGAAGGGTCTAGAGCCTCCATTTTTGCACTCAGGTCTAAATCTCATGGCCCTCTATCAGAATCCAGAGTTTTGAGAAGGTTGAAGAAACTTATTTTTTTTTGCACCAAAAAAAAACATAAGGGGTACCACTGTCGTTTTTTTTGGGGGGTCAAAATTTTGAGTTTCTCTGATCTTCTTGAAACTCTGGATTCTGATAGAGGGCCATGAAACTTAGACCAGAGTGCAAAATGGAGGCTCTAGACCCTTCCAGAGCTGAGATATTGAGATTTTTATAATGGCATAAATGCTACATGGGATCTTAATATTTCAGCTCTGGAAGGGTCTAGAGCCTCCATTTTTGCACTCAGGTCTAAATCTCATGGCCCTCTATCAGAATCCAGAGTTTTGAGAAGGTTGGAGAAACTTATTTTTTTGCACCAAAAAAAAAAAAACATAAGGGGTACCACTGTCGTTTTTTTTGGGGGTCAAAATTTTGAGTTTCTCTGATCTTCTTGAAACTCTGGATTCTGATAGAGGGCCATGAAACTTAGACCAGAGTGCAAAAATGGAGGCTCTAGACCCTTCCAGAGCTGAGATATTGAGATTTTTATAATGGCATAAATGCTACATGGGATCTTAATATTTCAGCTCTGGAAGGGTCTAGAGCCTCCATTTTTGCACTCAGGTCTAAATCTCATGGCCCTCTATCAGAATCCAGAGTTTTGAGAAGGTTGGAGAAACTTATTTTTTTTGCACCAAAAAAAAAAAACATAAGGGGTACCACTGTCGTTTTTTTTGGGGGGTCAAAATTTTGAGTTTCTCTGATCTTCTTGAAACTCTGGATTCTGATAGAGGGCTATGAAACTTAGACCAGAGTGCAAAATGGAGGCTCTAGACCCTTCCAGAGCTGAGATATTGAGATTTTTATAATGGCATAAATGCTACATGGGATCTTAATATTTCAGCTCTGGAAGGGTCTAGAGCCTCCATTTTTGCACTCAGGTCTAAATCTCATGGCCCTCTATCAGAATCCAGAGTTTTGAGAAGGTTGAAGAAACTTATTTTTTTTGCACCAAAAAAAAAACATAAGGGGTACCACTGTCGTTTTTTTTGGGGGGTCAAAATTTTGAGTTTCTCTGATCTTCTTGAAACTCTGGATTCTGATAGAGGGCCATGAAACTTAGACCAGAGTGCAAAAATGGAGGCTCTAGACCCTTCCAGAGCTGAGATATTGAGATTTTTATAATGGCATAAATGCTACATGGGATCTTAATATTTCAGCTCTGGAAGGGTCTAGAGCCTCCATTTTTGCACTCAGGTCTAAATCTCATGGCCCTCTATCAGAATCCAGAGTTTTGAGAAGGTTGAAGAAACTTATTTTTTTTTGCACCAAAAAAAAACATAAGGGGTACCACTGTCGTTTTTTTTGGGGGGTCAAAATTTTGAGTTTCTCTGATCTTCTTGAAACTTGGATTCTGATAGAGGGCCATGAAACTTAGACCAGAGTGCAAAATGGAGGCTCTAGACCCTTCCAGAGCTGAGATATTGAGATTTTTATAATGGCATAAATGCTACATGGGATCTTAATATTTCAGCTCTGGAAGGGTCTAGAGCCTCCATTTTTGCACTCAGGTCTAAATCTCATGGCCCTCTATCAGAATCCAGAGTTTTGAGAAGGTTGAAGAAACTTATTTTTTTTGCACCAAAAAAAAACATAAGGGGTACCACTGTCGTTTTTTTTGGGGGTCAAAATTTTGAGTTTCTCTGATCTTCTTGAAACTCTGGATTCTGATAGAGGGCCATGAAACTTAGACCAGAGTGCAAAAATGGAGGCTCTAGACCCTTCCAGAGCTGAGATATTGAGATTTTTATAATGGCATAAATGCTACATGGGATCTTAATATTTCAGCTCTGGAAGGGTCTAGAGCCTCCATTTTTGCACTCAGGTCTAAATCTCATGGCCCTCTATCAGAATCCAGAGTTTTGAGAAGGTTGGAGAAACTTATTTTTTTTGCACCAAAAAAAAAAACATAAGGGGTACCACTGTCGTTTTTTTTGGGGGGTCAAAATTTTGAGTTTCTCTGATCTTCTTGAAACTCTGGATTCTGATAGAGGGCCATGAAACTTAGACCAGAGTGCAAAATGGAGGCTCTAGACCCTTCCAGAGCTGAGATATTGAGATTTTTATAATGGCATAAATGCTACATGGGATCTTAATATTTCAGCTCTGGAAGGGTCTAGAGCCTCCATTTTTGCACTCAGGTCTAAATCTCATGGCCCTCTATCAGAATCCAGAGTTTTGAGAAGGTTGGAGAAACTTATTTTTTTGCACCAAAAAAAAAACATAAGGGGTACCACTGTCGTTTTTTTTGGGGGTCAAAATTTTGAGTTTCTCTGATCTTCTTGAAACTCTGGATTCTGATAGAGGGCCATGAAACTTAGACCAGAGTGCAAAAATGGAGGCTCTAGACCCTTCCAGAGCTGAGATATTGAGATTTTTATAATGGCATAAATGCTACATGGGATCTTAATATTTCAGCTCTGGAAGGGTCTAGAGCCTCCATTTTTGCACTCAGGTCTAAATCTCATGGCCCTCTATCAGAATCCAGAGTTTTGAGAAGGTTGAAGAAACTTATTTTTTTTTGCACCAAAAAAAAACATAAGGGGTACCACTGTCGTTTTTTTTGGGGGGTCAAAATTTTGAGTTTCTCTGATCTTCTTGAAACTCTGGATTCTGATAGAGGGCCATGAAACTTAGACCAGAGTGCAAAAATGGAGGCTCTAGACCCTTCCAGAGCTGAGATATTGAGATTTTTATAATGGCATAAATGCTACATGGGATCTTAATATTTCAGCTCTGGAAGGGTCTAGAGCCTCCATTTTTGCACTCAGGTCTAAATCTCATGGCCCTCTATCAGAATCCAGAGTTTTGAGAAGGTTGGAGAAACTTATTTTTTTTGCACCAAAAAAAAAACATAAGGGGTACCACTGTCGTTTTTTTTGGGGGTCAAAATTTTGAGTTTTCTCTGATCTTCTTGAAACTCTGGATTCCTATAGAGGGCCATGAAACTTAGACCAGAGTGCAAAAATGGAGGCTCTAGACCCTTCCAGAGCTGAGATATTGAGATTTTTATAATGGCATAAATGCTACATGGGATCTTAATATTTCAGCTCTGGAAGGGTCTAGAGCCTCCATTTTTGCACTCAGGTCTAAATCTCATGGCCCTCTATCAGAATCCAGAGTTTTGAGAAGGTTGGAGAAACTTATTTTTTTGCACCAAAAAAAAAACATAAGGGGTACCACTGTCGTTTTTTTGGGGGGTCAAAATTTTGAGTTTTCTCTGATCTTCTTGAAACTCTGGATTCTGATAGAGGGCTATGAAACTTAGACCAGAGTGCAAAATGGAGGCTCTAGACCCTTCCAGAGCTGAGATATTGAGATTTTTATAATGGCATAAATGCTACATGGGATCTTAATATTTCAGCTCTGGAAGGGTCTAGAGCCTCCATTTTTGCACTCAGGTCTAAATCTCATGGCCCTCTATCAGAATCCAGAGTTTTGAGAAGGTTGGAGAAACTTATTTTTTTTGCACCAAAAAAAAAAACATAAGGGGTACCACTGTCGTTTTTTTTGGGGGGTCAAAATTTTGAGTTTTCTCTGATCTTCTTGAAACTCTGGATTCTGATAGAGGGCTATGAAACTTAGACCAGAGTGCAAAAATGGAGGCTCTAGACCCTTCCAGAGCTGAGATATTGAGATTTTTATAATGGCATAAATGCTACATGGGATCTTAATATTTCAGCTCTGGAAGGGTCTAGAGCCTCCATTTTTGCACTCAGGTCTAAATCTCATGGCCCTCTATCAGAATCCAGAGTTTTGAGAAGGTTGAAGAAACTTATTTTTTTTTGCACCAAAAAAAAACATAAGGGGTACCACTGTCGTTTTTTTTGGGGGGTCAAAATTTTGAGTTTCTCTGATCTTCTTGAAACTCTGGATTCTGATAGAGGGCCATGAAACTTAGACCAGAGTGCAAAAATGGAGGCTCTAGACCCTTCCAGAGCTGAGATATTGAGATTTTTATAATGGCATAAATGCTACATGGGATCTTAATATTTCAGCTCTGGAAGGGTCTAGAGCCTCCATTTTTGCACTCAGGTCTAAATCTCATGGCCCTCTATCAGAATCCAGAGTTTTGAGAAGGTTGAAGAAACTTATTTTTTTTTGCACCAAAAAAAAAAACATAAGGGGTACCACTGTCGTTTTTTTTGGGGGTCAAAATTTTGAGTTTCTCTGATCTTCTTGAAACTCTGGATTCTGATAGAGGGCCATGAAACTTAGACCAGAGTGCAAAAATGGAGGCTCTAGACCCTTCCAGAGCTGAGATATTGAGATTTTTATAATGGCATAAATGCTACATGGGATCTTAATATTTCAGCTCTGGAAGGGTCTAGAGCCTCCATTTTTGCACTCAGGTCTAAATCTCATGGCCCTCTATCAGAATCCAGAGTTTTGAGAAGGTTGAAGAAACTTATTTTTTTTTGCACCAAAAAAAAAACATAAGGGGTACCACTGTCGTTTTTTTTGGGGTCAAAATTTTGAGTTTCTCTGATCTTCTCGAAACTCTGGATTCTGATAGAGGGCCATGAAACTTAGACCAGAGTGCAAAAATGGAGGCTCTAGACCCTTCCAGAGCTGAGATATTGAGATTTTTATAATGGCATAAATGCTACATGGGATCTTAATATTTCAGCTCTGGAAGGGTCTAGAGCCTCCATTTTTGCACTCAGGTCTAAATCTCATGGCCCTCTATCAGAATCCAGAGTTTTGAGAAGGTTGAAGAAACTTATTTTTTTTGCACCAAAAAAAAAACATAAGGGGTACCACTGTCGTTTTTTTTGGGGGTCAAAATTTTGAGTTTCTCTGATCTTCTCTGAAACTCTGGATTCTGATAGAGGGCCATGAAACTTAGACCAGAGTGCAAAAATGGAGGCTCTAGACCCTTCCAGAGCTGAGATATTGAGATTTTTATAATGGCATAAATGCTACATGGGATCTTAATATTTCAGCTCTGGAAGGGTCTAGAGCCTCCATTTTTGCACTCAGGTCTAAATCTCATGGCCCTCTATCAGAATCCAGAGTTTTGAGAAGGTTGGAGAAACTTATTTTTTTTGCACCAAAAAAAAAAAACATAAGGGGTACCACTGTCGTTTTTTTTTGGGGGGTCAAAATTTTGAGTTTCTCTGATCTTCTTGAAACTCTGGATTCTGATAGAGGGCCATGAAACTTAGACCAGAGTGCAAAAATGGAGGCTCTAGACCCTTCCAGAGCTGAGATATTGAGATTTTTATAATGGCATAAATGCTACATGGGATCTTAATATTTCAGCTCTGGAAGGGTCTAGAGCCTCCATTTTTGCACTCAGGTCTAAATCTCATGGCCCTCTATCAGAATCCAGAGTTTTGAGAAGGTTGAAGAAACTTATTTTTTTTGCACCAAAAAAAAAAACATAAGGGGTACCACTGTCGTTTTTTTTGGGGGGTCAAAATTTTGAGTTTCTCTGATCTTCTTAAAACTCTGGATTCTGATAGAGGGCCATGAAACTTAGACCAGAGTGCAAAAATGGAGGCTCTAGACCCTTCCAGAGCTGAGATATTGAGATTTTTATAATGGCATAAATGCTACATGGGATCTTAATATTTCAGCTCTGGAAGGGTCTAGAGCCTCCATTTTTGCACTCAGGTCTAAATCTCATGGCCCTCTATCAGAATCCAGAGTTTTGAGAAGGTTGGAGAAACTTATTTTTTTTGCACCAAAAAAAAAAAAACATAAGGGGTACCACTGTCGTTTTTTTGGGGGGTCAAAATTTTGAGTTTTCTCTGATCTTCTTGAAACTCTGGATTCTGATAGAGGGCTATGAAACTTAGACCAGAGTGCAAAATGGAGGCTCTAGACCCTTCCAGAGCTGAGATATTGAGATTTTTATAATGGCATAAATGCTACATGGGATCTTAATATTTCAGCTCTGGAAGGGTCTAGAGCCTCCATTTTTGCACTCAGGTCTAAATCTCATGGCCCTCTATCAGAATCCAGAGTTTTGAGAAGGTTGGAGAAACTTATTTTTTTTGCACCAAAAAAAAAAACATAAGGGGTACCACTGTCGTTTTTTTGGGGGGTCAAAATTTTGAGTTTCTCTGATCTTCTTGAAACTCTGGATTCTGATAGAGGGCCATGAAACTTAGACCAGAGTGCAAAATGGAGGCTCTAGACCCTTCCAGAGCTGAGATATTGAGATTTTTATAATGGCATAAATGCTACATGGGATCTTAATATTTCAGCTCTGGAAGGGTCTAGAGCCTCCATTTTTGCACTCAGGTCTAAATCTCATGGCCCTCTATCAGAATCCAGAGTTTTGAGAAGGTTGAAGAAACTTATTTTTTTTGCACCAAAAAAAAAACATAAGGGGTACCACTGTCGTTTTTTTTGGGGGTCAAAATTTTGAGTTTCTCTGATCTTCTTGAAACTCTGGATTCTGATAGAGGGCCATGAAACTTAGACCAGAGTGCAAAAATGGAGGCTCTAGACCCTTCCAGAGCTGAGATATTGAGATTTTTATAATGGCATAAATGCTACATGGGATCTTAATATTTCAGCTCTGGAAGGGTCTAGAGCCTCCATTTTTGCACTCAGGTCTAAATCTCATGGCCCTCTATCAGAATCCAGAGTTTTGAGAAGGTTGGAGAAACTTATTTTTTTTGCACCAAAAAAAAAAACATAAGGGGTACCACTGTCGTTTTTTTTGGGGGTCAAAATTTTGAGTTTCTCTGATCTTCTTGAAACTCTGGATTCTGATAGAGGGCCATGAAACTTAGACCAGAGTGCAAAAATGGAGGCTCTAGACCCTTCCAGAGCTGAGATATTGAGATTTTTATAATGGCATAAATGCTACATGGGATCTTAATATTTCAGCTCTGGAAGGGTCTAGAGCCTCCATTTTTGCACTCAGGTCTAAATCTCATGGCCCTCTATCAGAATCCAGAGTTTTGAGAAGGTTGAAGAAACTTATTTTTTTTGCACCAAAAAAAAAACATAAGGGGTACCACTGTCGTTTTTTTTGGGGGTCAAAATTTTGAGTTTCTCTGATCTTCTTGAAACTCTGGATTCTGATAGAGGGCCATGAAACTTAGACCAGAGTGCAAAATGGAGGCTCTAGACCCTTCCAGAGCTGAGATATTGAGATTTTTATAATGGCATAAATGCTACATGGGATCTTAATATTTCAGCTCTGGAAGGGTCTAGAGCCTCCATTTTTGCACTCAGGTCTAAATCTCATGGCCCTCTATCAGAATCCAGAGTTTTGAGAAGGTTGAAGAAACTTATTTTTTTTTGCACCAAAAAAAAAACATAAGGGGTACCACTGTCGTTTTTTTTGGGGGGTCAAAATTTTGAGTTTCTCTGATCTTCTTGAAACTCTGGATTCTGATAGAGGGCCATGAAACTTAGACCAGAGTGCAAAAATGGAGGCTCTAGACCCTTCCAGAGCTGAGATATTGAGATTTTTATAATGGCATAAATGCTACATGGGATCTTAATATTTCAGCTCTGGAAGGGTCTAGAGCCTCCATTTTTGCACTCAGGTCTAAATCTCATGGCCCTCTATCAGAATCCAGAGTTTTGAGAAGGTTGAAGAAACTTATTTTTTTTTGCACCAAAAAAAAACATAAGGGGTACCACTGTCGTTTTTTTTGGGGGTCAAAATTTTGAGTTTCTCTGATCTTCTTGAAACTCTGGATTCTGATAGAGGGCCATGAAACTTAGACCAGAGTGCAAAAATGGAGGCTCTAGACCCTTCCAGAGCTGAGATATTGAGATTTTTATAATGGCATAAATGCTACATGGGATCTTAATATTTCAGCTCTGGAAGGGTCTAGAGCCTCCATTTTTGCACTCAGGTCTAAATCTCATGGCCCTCTATCAGAATCCAGAGTTTTGAGAAGGTTGAAGAAACTTATTTTTTTGCACCAAAAAAAAAACATAAGGGGTACCACTGTCGTTTTTTTTGGGGGTCAAAATTTTGAGTTTCTCTGATCTTCTTGAAACTCTGGATTCTGATAGAGGGCTATGAAACTTAGACCAGAGTGCAAAAATGGAGGCTCTAGACCCTTCCAGAGCTGAGATATTGAGATTTTTATAATGGCATAAATGCTACATGGGATCTTAATATTTCAGCTCTGGAAGGGTCTAGAGCCTCCATTTTTGCACTCAGGTCTAAATCTCATGGCCCTCTATCAGAATCCAGAGTTTTGAGAAGGTTGAAGAAACTTATTTTTTTTGCACCAAAAAAAAACATAAGGCACCACTGTCGTTTTTTTGGGGGTCAAAATTTTGAGTTTCTCTGATCTTCTTGAAACTCTGGATTCTGATAGAGGGCCATGAAACTTAGACCAGATTGCAAAAATGGAGGCTCTCAGACCCTTCCAGAGCTGAGATATTGAGATTTTTATAATGGCATAAATGCTACATGGGATCTTAATATTTCAGCTCTGGAAGGCTCTAGAGCCTCCATTTGCACTCAGGTCTAAATCTCATGGCCCTGCTACAGAATCCAGAGTTTTTGAGAAGGTTGGAGAAACTTATTTTTTTTGCACCCAAAAAAACATAAGGGGTACCACTGTCGTTTTTTTGTGGGGGGTCAAAATTTCGAGTTCTCTCTGATCTTCTTGAAACTCTGGATTCTGATAGAGGGCCATGAAACTTAGACCAGAGTGCAAAAATGGAGGCTCTAGACCCTTCCAGAGCTGAGATATTGAGATTTTTATAATGGCATAAATGCTACATGGGATCTCAATATTTCAGCTCTGGAAGGGTCGACAGCCTCCATTTTTGCACTCAGGTCTAAATCTCATGGCCCTCTATCAGAATCCAGAGTTTTGAGAAGGTTGGAGAAACTTATTTTTTTTGCACCAAAAAAAAAAACATAAGGGGTACCACTGTCGTTTTTTTTGGGGGGTCAAAATTTTGAGTTTCTCTGATCTTCTTGAAACTCTGGATTCTGATAGAGGGCCATGAAACTTAGACCAGAGTGCAAAAATGGAGGCTCTAGACCCTTCCCAGAGCTGAGATATTGAGATTTTTATAATGGCATAAATGCTACATGGGATCTTAATATTTCAGCTCTGGAAGGGTCTAGAGCCTCCATTTTTGCACTCAGGTCTAAATCTCATGGCCCTCTATCAGAATCCAGAGTTTTGAGAAGGTTGGAGAAACTTATTTTTTTGCACCAAAAAAAAAAACATAAGGGGTACCACTGTCGTTTTTTTGGGGGGTCAAAATTTTGAGTTTCTCTGATCTTCTTGAAACTCTGGATTCTGATAGAGGGCCATGAAACTTAGACCAGAGTGCAAAAATGGAGGCTCTAGACCCTTCCAGAGCTGAGATATTGAGATTTTTATAATGGCATAAATGCTACATGGGATCTTAATATTTCAGCTCTGGAAGGGTCTAGAGCCTCCATTTTTGCACTCAGGTCTAAATCTCATGGCCCTCTATCAGAATCCAGAGTTTTGAGAAGGTTGGAGAAACTTATTCTTTTTTTGCACCAAAAAAAAAACATAAGGGGTACCACTGTCGTTTTTTTTGGGGTCAAAATTTTGAGTTTCTCTGATCTTCTTGAAACTCTGGATTCTGATAGAGGGCAATGAAACTTAGACCAGAGTGCAAAAATGGAGGCTCTAGACCCTTCCAGAGCTGAGATATTGAGATTTTTATAATGGCATAAATGCTACATGGGATCTTAATATTTCAGCTCTGGAAGGGTCACAGCCTCCATTTCTGCACTCAGGTCTAAGCTCATGGCCCTCTACAGAATTCCAGAGTTTTGAGAAGGTTGAAGAAACTTATTTTTTTGCACCAAAAAAAAACATAAGGGGTACCACTGTCGTTTTTTTTTGGGGGTCAAAATTTCGAGTTTCTCTGATCTTCTTAAAACTCTGGATTCTGATAGAGGGCCATGAAACTTAGACCAGAGTGCAAAAATGGAGGCTCTAGACCCTTCCAGAGCTGAGATATTGAGATTTTTATAATGGCATAAATGCTACATGGGATCTTAATATTTCAGCTCTGGAAGGTCTGAGCCTCATTTTTGCACTCAGGTCTAAATCTCATGGCCCTCTATCAGAATCCAGAGTTTTGAGAAGGTTGGAGAAACTTATTTTTTTTGCACCAAAAAAAAAACATAGAGGGGTACCACTGTCGTTTTTTTTGGGGGGGTCAAAATTTTGTAGTTTCTCTGATCTTCTTGAAACTCTGGATTCTGATAGAGGGCTATGAAACTTAGACCAGAGTGCAAAAATGGAGGCTCTAGACCCTTCCAGAGCTGAGATATTGAGATTTTTATAATGGCATAAATGCTACATGGGATCTTAATATTTCAGCTCTGGAAGGGTCTAGAGCCTCCATTTTTGCACTCAGGTCTAAATCTCATGGCCCTCTATCAGAATCCAGAGTTTTGAGAAGGTTGGAGAAACTTATTTTTTTGCACCAAAAAAAAAAACATAAGGGGTACCACTGTCGTTTTTTTTGGGGGTCAAAATTTTGAGTTTCTCTGATCTTCTTGAAACTCTGGATTCTGATAGAGGGCTATGAAACTTAGACCAGATTGCAAAAATGGAGGCTCTAGACCCTTCCAGAGCTGAGATATTGAGATTTTATAATGGCATAAATGCTACATGGGATCTTAATATTTCAGCTCTGGAAGGGTCTAGAGCCTCCATTTTTGCACTCAGGTCTAAATCTCATGGCCCTCTATCAGAATCCAGAGTTTTGAGAAGGTTGAAGAAACTATTTTTTTTGCACCAAAAAAAAAACATAAGGGGTACCACTGTCGTTTTTTTGGGGGGTCAAAATTTTGAGTTTCTCTGATCTTCTTAAAACTCTGGATTCTGATAGAGGGCCATGAAACTTAGACCAGAGTGCAAAAATGGAGGCTCTAGACCCTTCCAGAGCTGAGATATTGAGATTTTTATAATGGCATAAATGCTACATGGGATCTTAATATTTCAGCTCTGGAAGGGTCTACAGCCTCCATTTTTGCACTCAGGTCTAAATCTCATGGCCCTCTATCAGAATCCAGAGTTTTGAGAAGGTTGGAGAAACTTATTTTTTTTGCACCAAAAAAAAAAACATAAGGGGTACCACTGTCGTTTTTTTTGGGGGGTCAAAATTTTGAGTTTCTCTGATCTTCTTAAAACTCTGGATTCTGATAGAGGGCAATGAAACTTAGACCAGAGTGCAAAAATGGAGGCTCTAGACCCTTCCAGAGCTGAGATATTGAGATTTTTATAATGGCATAAATGCTACATGGGATCTTAATATTTCAGCTCTGGAAGGGTCTAGAGCCTCCATTTTTGCACTCAGGTCTAAATCTCATGGCCCTCTATCAGAATCCAGAGTTTTGAGAAGGTTGAAGAAACTTATTTTTTTTGCACCAAAAAAAAAACATAAGGGGTACCACTGTCGTTTTTTTTGGGGGTCAAAATTTTGAGTTTCTCTGATCTTCTTGAAACTCTGGATTCTGATAGAGGGCCATGAAACTTAGACCAGAGTGCAAAAATGGAGGCTCTAGACCCTTCCAGAGCTGAGATATTGAGATTTTATAATGGCATAAATGCTACATGGGATCTTAATATTTCAGCTCTGGAAGGGTCTAGAGCCTCCATTTTTGCACTCAGGTCTAAATCTCATGGCCCTCTATCAGAATCCAGAGTTTTGAGAAGGTTGGAGAAACTTATTTTTTTTTGCACCAAAAAAAAAACATAAGGGGTACCACTGTCGTTTTTTTTGGGGGGTCAAAATTTTGAGTTTCTCTGATCTTCTTGAAACTCTGGATTCTGATAGAGGGCCATGAAACTTAGACCAGAGTGCAAAAATGGAGGCTCTAGACCCTTCCAGAGCTGAGATATTGAGATTTTTATAATGGCATAAATGCTACATGGGATCTTAATATTTCAGCTCTGGAAGGGTCTAGAGCCTCCATTTTTGCACTCAGGTCTAAATCTCATGGCCCTCTATCAGAATCCAGAGTTTTGAGAAGGTTGGAGAAACTTATTTTTTTGCACCAAAAAAAAAAACATAAGGGGTACCACTGTCGTTTTTTTGGGGGGTCAAAATTTTGAGTTTCTCTGATCTTCTTGAAACTCTGGATTCTGATAGAGGGCCATGAAACTTAGACCAGAGTGCAAAAATGGAGGCTCTAGACCCTTCCAGAGCTGAGATATTGAGATTTTTATAATGGCATAAATGCTACATGGGATCTTAATATTTCAGCTCTGGAAGGGTCTAGAGCCTCCATTTTTGCACTCAGGTCTAAATCTCATGGCCCTCTATCAGAATCCAGAGTTTTGAGAAGGTTGGAGAAACTTATTTTTTTGCACCAAAAAAAAAAAAACATAAGGGGTACCACTGTCGTTTTTTTTTGGGGGTCAAAATTTTGAGTTTCTCTGATCTTCTTGAAACTCTGGATTCTGATAGAGGGCTATGAAACTTAGACCAGAGTGCAAAAATGGAGGCTCTAGACCCTTCCAGAGCTGAGATATTGAGATTTTTATAATGGCATAAATGCTACATGGGATCTTAATATTTCAGCTCTGGGAAGGGTCTAGAGCCTCCATTTTTGCACTCAGGTCTAAATCTCATGGCCCTCTATCAGAATCCAGAGTTTTGAGAAGGTTGAAGAAACTTATTTTTTTTGCACCAAAAAAAAACATAAGGGGTACCACTGTCGTTTTTTTGGGGGGTCAAAATTTTGAGTTTCTCTGATCTTCTTGAAACTCCTGGATTCTGATAGAGGGCCATGAAACTTAGACCAGAGTGCAAAATGGAGGCTCTAGACCCTTCCAGAGCTGAGATATTGAGATTTTTATAATGGCATAAATGCTACATGGGTATCTTACATATTTCAGCTCTGGAAAGGGTCTAGAGCCTCCATTTTTGCACTCAGGTCTAAATCTCATGGCCCTCTATCAGAATCCAGAGTTTTGAGAAGGTTGAAGAAACTTATTTTTTTTGCACCAAAAAAAAAACATAAGGGGTACCACTGTCGTTTTTTTTGGGGGTCAAAATTTTGAGTTTCTCTGATCTTCTTGAAACTCTGGATTCTGATAGAGGGCCATGAAACTTAGACCAGAGTGCAAAAATGGAGGCTCTAGACCCTTCCAGAGCTGAGATATTGAGATTTTTATAATGGCATAAATGCTACATGGGATCTTAATATTTCAGCTCTGGAAGGGTCTAGAGCCTCCATTTTTGCACTCAGGTCTAAATCTCATGGCCCTCTATCAGAATCCAGAGTTTTGAGAAGGTTGAAGAAACTTATTTTTTTTGCACCAAAAAAAAAACATAAGGGGTACCACTGTCGTTTTTTTGGGGGGTCAAAATTTTGAGTTTCTCTGATCTTCTTAAAACTCTGGATTCTGATAGAAGGGCCATGAAACTTAGACCAGAGTGCAAAAATGGAGGCTCTAGACCCTTCCAGAGCTGAGATATTGAGATTTTTATAATGGCATAAATGCTACATGGGATCTTAATATTTCAGCTCTGGAAGGGTCTACAGCCTCCATTTTTGCACTCAGGTCTAAATCTCATGGCCCTCTATCAGAATCCAGAGTTTTGAGAAGGTTGGAGAAACTTATTTTTTTTGCACCAAAAAAAAAACATAAGGGGTACCACTGTCGTTTTTTTTGGGGGTCAAAATTTTGAGTTTTCTCTGATCTTCTTGAAACTCTGGATTCTGATAGAGGGCCATGAAACTTAGACCAGAGTGCAAAAATGGAGGCTCTAGACCCTTCCAGAGCTGAGATATTGAGATTTTTATAATGGCATAAATGCTACATGGGATCTTAATATTTCAGCTCTGGAAGGGTCTAGAGCCTCCATTTTTGCACTCAGGTCTAAATCTCATGGCCCTCTATCAGAATCCAGAGTTTTGAGAAGGTTGAAGAAACTTATTTTTTTTTGCACCAAAAAAAAAAAAACATAAGGGGTACCACTGTCGTTTTTTGTGGGGGTCAAAATTTTGAGTTTCTCTGATCTTCTTGAAACTCTGGATTCTGATAGAGGGCCATGAAACTTAGACCAGAGTGCAAAAATGGAGGCTCTAGACCCTTCCAGAGCTGAGATATTGAGATTTTTATAATGGCATAAATGCTACATGGGATCTTAATATTTCAGCTCTGGAAGGGTCTAGAGCCTCCATTTTTGCACTAGGTCTAAATCTCATGGCCCTCTATCAGAATCCAGAGTTTTTGAGAAGGTTGAAGAAACTTATTTTTTTTGCACCAAAAAAAAAACATAAGGGGTCTACTGTCGATTTTTTGGGGGGTCAAAATTTTGAGTTTCTCTGATCTTCTTGAAACTCTGGATTCTGATAGAGGGCAATGAAACTTAGACCAGAGTGCAAAAATGGAGGCTCTAGACCCTTCCAAGCTGAGATATTGAGATTTTTATTAATGGCATAAATGCTACATGGGATCTTAATATTTCAGCTCTGAAGGGTCTGAGCCTCATTTGCACTCAGGTCTAAATCTCATGGCCCTCTATCAGAATCCAGAGTTTTGAGAAGGTTGAGAGAAACTTATTTTTTTGCACCAAAAAAAAAAACATAAGGGGTACCACTGTCGTTTTTTTGGGGGGTCAAAATTTTGAGTTTCTCTGATCTTCTTGAAACTCTGGATTCTGATAGAGGGCCATGAGACTTCAGACCAGAGTGCAAAAATGGAGGCTCTAGACCCTTGCAAGAGCTGAGATATTGAGATTTTTATAATGGCATAAATGCTACATGGGATCTTAATATTTCAGCTCTGGAAGGCTCTGAGCCTCCATTTTGCACTCAGGTCTAAATCTCATGGCCCTCTATCAGGAATCCAGAGTTTTGAGAAGGTTGGAGAAACTTATTTTTTTTTGCACCAAAAAAAAAAACATAAGGGGTACCACTGTCTCGTTTTTTTGGGGGGTCAAAATTTTGAGTTTCTCTGATCTTCTTGAAACTCTGGATTCTGATAGAGGCTATGAAACTTGAGACCAGAGTCCAAAATGGAGGCTCTAGACCCTTGCAGAGCTGAGATATTGAGATTTTTATAATGGCATAAATGCTACATGGGATCTTAATATTTCAGCTCTGGAAGGCTCTGAGACCTCCATTTTTGCACTCAGGTCTAAATCTCATGGCCCTCTATCAGAATCCAGAGTTTTGAGAAGGTTGAAGAAACTTATTTTTTTTGCACCAAAAAAAAACATAAGGGGTACCACTGTCGTTTTTTTGGGGGTCAAAATTTTGAGTTTCTCTGATCTTCTTGAAACTCTGGATTCTGATAGAGGGCCATGAAACTTAGACCAGAGTGCAAAAATGGAGGCTCTAGACCCTTCCAGAGCTGAGATATTGAGATTTTTATAATGGCATAAATGCTACATGGGATCTTAATATTTCAGCTCTGGAAGGGTCTAGAGCCTCCATTTTTGCACTCAGGTCTAAATCTCATGGCCCTCTATCAGAATCCAGAGTTTTGAGAAGGTTGAAGAAACTTATTTTTTTTGCACCAAAAAAAAAAACATAAGGGGTACCACTGTCGTTTTTTTTGGGGGGTCAAAATTTTGAGTTTCTCTGATCTTCTTGAAACTCTGGATTCTGATAGAGGGCCATGAAAACTTAGACTCAGAGTGCAAAATGAAGGCTCTAGACCCTTCCAGAGCTGAGATATTGAGATTTTTATAATGGCATAAATGCTACATGGGATCTTAATATTTCAGCTCTGGAAGGGTCTGAGCCTCCATTTTTGCACTCAGGTCTAAATCTCATGGCCCTCTATCAGAATCCAGAGTTTTGAGAAGGTTGAAGAAACTTTATTTTTTGCACCAAAAAAAAAAACATAAGGGGTACCACTGTCGTTTTTTTTGGGGGGGTCAAAATTTTGAGTTTCTCTGATCTTCTTGAAACTCTGGATTCTGATAGAGGGCCATGAAACTTAGACCAGAGTGCAAAAATGGAGGCTCTAGACCCTTCCAGAGCTGAGATATTGAGATTTTTATAATGGCATAAATGCTACATGGGATCTTAATATTTCAGCTCTGGAAGGGTCTAGAGCCTCCATTTTGCACTCAGGTCTAAATCTCATGGCCCTCTATCAGAATCCAGAGTTTTGAGAAGGTTGAAGAAACTTATTTTTTTTGCACCAAAAAAAAAACATAAGGGGTACCACTGTCGTTTTTTGGGGGGTCAAAATTTTGAGTTTCTCTGATCTTCTTGAAACTCTGGATTCTGATAGAGGGCCATGAAACTTAGACCAGAGTGCAAAAATGGAGGCTCTAGACCCTTCCAGAGCTGAGATATTGAGATTTTTATAATGGCATAAATGCTACATGGGATCTTAATATTTCAGCTCTGGAAGGGTCTAGAGCCTCATTTTTGCACTCAGGTCTAAATCTCATGGCCCTCTATCAGAATCCAGAGTTTTGAGAAGGTTGAGAGAAACTTATTTTTTTGCACCAAAAAAAAACATTAAGGGGTACCACTGTCGTTTTTTTTTGGGGGTCAAAATTTTGAGTTTCTCTGATCTTCTTGAAACTCTGGATTCTGATAGAGGGCCATGAACTTAGACCAGAGTGCAAAAATGGAGGCTCTAGACCCTTCCAGAGCTGAGATATTGAGATTTTTATAATGGCATAAATGCTACATGGGATCTTAATATTTCAGCTCTGGAAGGGTCTAGAGCCTCCATTTTTGCACTCAGGTCTAAATCTCATGGCCCTCTATCAGAATCCAGAGTTTTGAGAAGGTTGAAGAAACTTATTTTTTTTGCACCAAAAAAAAAACATAAGGGGTACCACTGTCGTTTTTTTTTGGGGGTCAAAATTTTGAGTTTCTCTGATCTTCTTGAAACTCTGGATTCTGATAGAGGCCATGAGACTTAGACCAGAGTGCAAAAATGAAGGCTCTAGACCCTTCCAGAGCTGAGATATTGAGATTTTTATAATGGCATAAATGCTACGATGGGATCTTAATATTTCAGCTTGGAAGGGTCTAGAGCCTCCATTTTTGCACTCAGGTCTAAGTCTCATGGCCCTCTATCAGAATCCAGAGTTTTGAGAAGGTTGGAGAAACTTATTTTTTTTGCACCAAAAAAAAAAAAACATAAGGGGTACCACTGTATTTTTTTTGGGGGGTCAAAATTTTGAGTTTCTCTGATCTTCTTGAAACTCTGGATTCTGATAGAGGGCCATGAAACTTAGACCAGAGTGCAAAAATGGAGGCTCTAGACCCTTCCAGAGCTGAGATATTGAGATTTTTATAATGGCATAAATGCTACATGGGATCTTAATATTTCAGCTCTGGAAGGGTCTAGAGCCTCCATTTTTGCACTCAGGTCTAAATCTCATGGCCCTCTATCAGAATCCAGAGTTTTGAGAAGGTTGAAGAAACTTATTTTTTTTGCACCAAAAAAAAAACATAAGGGGTACCACTGTCGTTTTTTTGGGGGTCAAAATTTTGAGTTTCTCTGATCTTCTTGAAACTCTGGATTCTGATAGAGGGCCATGAAACTTAGACCAGAGTGCAAAAATGGAGGCTCTAGACCCTTCCAGAGCTGAGATATTGAGATTTTTATAATGGCATAAATGCTACATGGGATCTTAATATTTCAGCTCTGGAAGGGTCTAGAGCCTCCATTTTTGCACTCAGGTCTAAATCTCATGGCCCTCTATCAGAATCCAGAGTTTTGAGAAGGTTGAAGAAACTTATTTTTTTTTGCACCAAAAAAAAACATAAGGGGTACCACTGTCGTTTTTTTTGGGGGTCAAAATTTTGAGTTTCTCTGATCTTCTTGAAACTCTGGATTCTGATAGAGGGCCATGAAACTTAGACCAGAGTGCAAAAATGGAGGCTCTTAGGCCCTTCCAGAGCTGAGATATTGAGATTTTTATAATGTGAGGCAGGGTAAAGTGCTGCGTGGGATCTTCAACATCTTCAGCTCTTGGAAGGGTCTAGAGACCTCCATTTTTGCACTCAGGTCTAAAATATCATGGCCCTCTATCAGAATCCAGAGTTTTAGAAGGTTGAAGAAACTTTTTTTTTGCACCAAAAAAAAAAAACATAAGGGGTACCACTGTTTCGTTTTTTTTGGGGGTCAAAATTTTGAGTTTCTCTGATCTTCTTGAAACTCTGGATTCTGATAGAGGGCCATGAAACTTAGACCTGAGTGCAAAAATGGAGGCTCTAGACCCTTCCAGAGCTGAGATATTGAGATTTTTATAATGGCATAAATGCTACATGGGATCTTAATATTTCAGCTCTGGAAGGGTCTAGAGCCTCCATTTTTGCACTCAGGTCTAAGTCTCATGGCCCTCTATCAGAATCCAGAGTTTTGAGAAGGTTGCGAGAAACTTATTTTTTTTTGCACCAAAAAAAAACATAACGTGGGTACCACTGTCGTTTTTTTTTGGGGGTGTCAAAATTTTGAGTTTCTCTGATCTTCTTGAAACTCTGGATTCTGATAGAGGGCCATGAAACTTAGACCAGAGTGCAAAAATGGAGGCTCTAGACCCTTCCAGAGCTGAGATATTGAGATTTTTATAATGGCATAAATGCTACATGGGATCTTAATATTTCAGCTCTGGAAGGGTCTAGAGCCTCCATTTTTGCACTAGGTCTAAATCTCATGGCCCTCTATCAGAATCCAGAGTTTTGAGAAGGTTGGAGAAACTTATTTTTTTGCACCAAAAAAAAAACATAAGGGGTACCACTGTCATTTTTTTGGGGGTGTCAAAATTTTGAGTTTCTCTGATCTTCTTGAAACTTCTGGGATTCTGATAGAGGGCCATGAAACTTAAACCTAAGAGTGCAAAAATGGAGGCTCTTAGACCCTTCACAGAGCTGAGATATTGAGATTTTTATAATGGCATAAATGCTACATGGGATCTTAATATTTCAGCTCTGGAAGGTCTGAGCCTCCATTTTTGCACTCAGGTCTAAATCTCATGGCCCTCTATCAGAATCCAGAGTTTTGAGAAGGTTGAAGAAACTTATTTTTGCACCAAAAAAAAACATAAGGGGTACCACTGTCGATTTTTTGGGGGTCAAAATTTTTGAGTTTCTCTGATCTTCTTAAAACTCTCAATTCTGATAGAGGGCCATGAAACTAAGACCAGAGTGCAAAAATGGAGGCTCTAGACCCTTCCAGAGCTGAGATATTTAGATTTTTATAATGGCATAAATGCTCCATCGGATCTTAAAAATCTCAGCTCTGGAAGGTGTCTAGAGCCTCCATTTTTGCACTAAGGTCTAAATCTCATGGCCCTCTATCAGAATCCAGAGTTTTGAGAAGATTGAAGAAACTTTTTTTTTTGGACCAAAAAAAAAACATAAGGGGTACCACTGTCGTTTTTTTTTTTGGGGTCAAAAATTTTGAGTTTCTCTGATCTTCTTAAAACTCTCAATTCTGATAGAGGGCCATGAGACTTAAACCTGAGATCCAAAAATGAAAGCTCTAGGCCCTTGCCAAGCTGAGTATTTAGATTTTTATAATGGCATAAATGCTACATGGGATATTAAAATCTCAGCTCTGGAAGGGTCTGAGAGCCTCCATTTTTGCACTAAGGTCTAGATCTACATGGCCCTCTATCAGAATCCAGAGTTTTGAGAAGATTGAAGAAACTTTTTTTTTGCACCAAAAAAAAAAAAACATAAGGGGTACCACTGTCGTTTTTTTGGGGGGTCAAAATTTTGAGTTTCTCTGATCTTCTTAAAACTCTGGATTCTAATAGAGGGCCATGAGACTTAGACCTGAGTGCAAAAATGGAGGCTCTAGACCCTTCCAGAGGCGGAGATATTTAGATTTTTATAATGGCATAAATGCTACGATGGGATCTTAATATCTCAGCTCTGGAAGGTTCTAGAGCCTCCATTTTTGCACTAAGGTCTAAATCTCATGGCCCTCTATCAGAATCCAGAGTTTTGAGAAGATTGAAGAAACTTTTTTTTTTGCACCAAAAAAAAAACATAAGGGGTACCACTGTCGTTTTTTTTGGGGGGTCAAAATTTTGAGTTTCTCTGATCTTCTTAAAACTCTGGATTCTGATAGAGGGCCATGAAACTTAGACCAGAGTGCAAAAATGGAGGCTCTAGACCCTTCCAGAGCTGAGATATTGAGATTTTTATAATGGCATAAATGCTACATGGGATCTTAATATCTCAGCTCTGGAAGGGTCTGAGCCTCCATTTTTGCACTAAGGTCTAAATCTCATGGCCCTCTATCAGGAATCCAGAGTTTTGAGAAGATTGAAGAAACTTTTTTTTTGCACCAAAAAAAAAAACATAAGGGGTACCACTGTCGTTTTTTTTGGGGTCAAAATTTTTGAGTTTCTCTGATCTTCTTAAAACTCTGGATTGTGATAGAGGGCCATGAGACTTTAAAGCTGATGCAAAAATGGAGGCTCTAGGCCCTTCCAGAGCTGAGATATTTAGATTTTTATAATGGCATAAATGCTACGTGGGTATCTTAAAATCTCAGCTCTGGAAGGGTCTAGAGCCTCCATTTTTGCACTAAGGTCTAAATCTCATGGCCCTCTATCAGAATCCAGAGTTTTGAGAAGATTGAAGAAACTTATTTTTTTGCACCAAAAAAAAAAACATAAGGGGTACCACTGTCGTTTTTTTTGGGGTAGAAATTTTGAGTTTCTCTGATCTTCTTAAAACTCTGGATTCTAGATAGAGGGCCATGAGACTTAGACCTGAGTGCAAAAGTGGAGGCTCTAGGCCCTTGCAGAGCTGAGATATTTAGATTTTTATAATGGCATAAATGCTACGTGGGATCTTAAAATCTCAGCTCTGGAAGGGTCTAGAGCCTCCATTTTTGCACTAAGGTCTAAATCTCATGGCCCTCTATCAGAATCCAGAGTTTTGAGAAGATTGAAGAAACTTATTTTTTGCGACCAAAAAAAAAAAACATAAGGGGTACCACTGTCGTTTTTTTTTTGGGGTCAGAAATTTTGAGTTTCTCTGATCTTCTTAAAACTCTCGATTACTGATAGAGGGCCATGAGACTTAGACCTGCATAGAAATGAAGGCTCTAGGCCCTTCCAGAGCTGAGATATTTAGATTTTTATAATGGCATAAATGCTCCGTGGGATCTTAAAATCTCAGCTCTGGAAGGGTCTAGAGCCTCCATTTTTGCACTAAGGTCTAAATCTCATGGCCCTCTATCGGAATCCAGAGTTTTGAGAAGATTGAAGAAACTTATTTTTTTGCACCAAAAAAAAAAAAAAAACATAAGGGGTACCACTGTCGTTTTTTTTTTGGGGGTGTAAAATTTTGAGTTTCTCTGATCTTCTTGAAACTCTGGATTCTGATCAGAGGGCCATGAGACTTAGACCTGAGTGCAAAAATGGAGGCTCTAGACCCTTCCAGAGCTGAGATATTGAGATTTTTATAATGGCATAAATGCTACATGGGATCTCAATATCTCAGCTCTGGAAGAGTCTAGAGCCTCCATTTTTGCACTCAGGTCTAAATCTCATGGCCCTCTATAGGAATCCAGAGTTTTGAGAAGATTGAAGAAACTTATTTTTTTTGCACCAAAAAAAAAACATAAGGGGTACCACTGTCGTTTTTTTTGGGGGTCAAAATTTTGAGTTTCTCTGATCTTCTTGAAACTCTGGATTCTGATAGAGGGCCATGAGACTTAGACCTGAGTGCAGAAATGGAGGCTCTAGACCCTTCCAGAGCTGAGATATTGAGATTTTTATAATGGCATAAATGCTACGTGGGATCTTAATATTTCAGCTCTGGAAGGGTCTAGAGCCTCCATTTTTGCACTCAGGTCTAAGTCTCATGGCCCTCTATCAGAATCCAGAGTTTTGAGAAGGTTGGAGAAACTTATTTTTTTGCACCAAAAAAAAAACATAAGGGGTACCACTGTCGTTTTTTTGGGGGGTCAAAATTTTGAGTTTCTCTGATCTTCTTAAAACTCTGGATTCTGATAGAGGGCCATGAGACTTAGACC